>OZ022591.1:8652981-8860461 GCA_963669155.1 Arbacia lixula | reverse complement strand
CATGTATTTGATGTTTCACATTTGCTTTATAATTAAACCTCAATCTGCTACCAAATTGCCCAATGTTATATGATATTATATGTACATGTAGATTTTAAACCTATGATACGTGTATATTGCAGCTTACATTTATCATAAATGTTTGCCGAGTCTGATTGAGTAGGGTTTTTTTTCATTAAAATTGAAACAGCAACTTTCAAAATTGTAATTGTTTTAGCTTTGTTGAAATTACCATATTGCTGTTAATGTTTTAAACTTAACCCTAATACTCCGGGGGGGGGGGGGGGCATTATGCACCCCCCCCCCCTGTCGAATTTTGTTGGTACTTCCTAACGCCTCAATATTTCTAAACAAAATTTTCTTGCCTTTTTTTCTCTGATCCTTCCCGTACATTTTGATACCAAATTTATGGCGATCGGACCTACCTTGCGTGTCAGATTACGTTTACCACACTGTCACTGAAATTTCGCTATTTCTCTATGTGACTGGTATAACCCTATGGATAAAATCAGGAGCTTTTCCAATTTATGTAAATACTTTTCTAATAAGTGTTATCATTGTTTCAAATAGTGTAAATAATTACCACACACACATACACACACAAACACACACCCACATTCACACACACCCACACACACGCATACGCATCTGAATCTTGACAAAAAACAAAGAAATACATACGAAAATTGAAAAACAATAAAATACATAAGAAATTCTTTCAAGCATTGATGAGGGAGTTATGAAAGACATTTGTACCAAAAATTGCTATTCCTGAGGCTTTATTTAGTGAGAAATACCAAAATCTATGATTTCTCGCATTCGCATAAATTAGCCATAAATTAATTTTTTTAAAAAATGAAAGGACTTTCGTAAATTTATCTATACAACTTTGTAGATTACATAATTCTTTACCCTTGTGCAAAATTTTGAGGCAATCGAGCGACCCATGGCTGAGATCTCAGGGGGAGGGGGGGCCATAATGCCCCCCCCCCTGGTAATAACAAGCTTTGAAATACCCTGGGAGTATTAGGTTTAAAGCTGCTGCAAGCAATTTAAGAAATGTAATCCACACTTCATCATGTAGCTTGTAACTTAGTACATGTATAAATTGAGTGTGCAAAAAAAACTGTTTTGCCATAGTGAGTGGGACTGAATGACAGAATTGACATTTCTGTTGCTTTAAGGCCAGTTCGTAGCTACACCATATTCGGACCTGTCTTTCTATTTCACACACATGCACCCAATGTCACTCCACACACTTCCCCCACAGATAAACTATTTACTTACTCCACTCCCCTCCCCCCCCCCTCCACACACACACACACACACGCTCTCAAACACGCCATACAAGCAGTTCTTTTGCTCTCAATTTCACAGACATATTCTGAAAGTAACGAAATCTGGATTTAATATAAAAACACATTCGGCAAGAGTACATTTACCACAAATTGCCAAATGGAATTGATAACATTTATTGCGTACATGCATGACATGACTCATACACCCAGTCCTAGGCACATTCTTTCCCCAAATTGAGAATTGGGAATGTATTTTATATGATGACTGTGTGAAAAGGTTTCATCAGCCAGGCTGTTCACACGATACGGAACATTGAACGTGTAGTATTACTTAACACAGACAAAAGACTGGAAAACTCTTTTAAAGACATGTAAACATGAACATGTCAAGCTGCAAAAGTTATTTATGCGAGGATCCATATTGACTTTCAATGGGCACTGAGATGCATGGTTCGTGCAGCTCCACCCAGTGACGGCAGTGCGAAAATGCTCTTTTCCGAGCGGTATGGTAATCCTGTATTGCCATTTTTGACAACATGGATTTTTACACATTCATATAAAATATTCTTTCATGAAATTATTCCTATCTTGTAAGAACCAGTACGTTTCCTTTTCTTTGGCGATTTGACGTACACATCTCAATACTTTGGTACATGTAATGGCCACTTCGAATGTCAACTTAAAACTAGAGCGATTCGACGCAGTCGATAAATATGCCTCCGCCTCTTTGCTATTCTCAGAAAATGTATATGTTTGGTGGGCAATGCACCATTGCTCCTATGTGAAATGAGAATATCACATTCTGCTTTTTCAAGTTTAGCCAAGTTTGGCAATGTTCATTGACTTTTGACCTCTTACTTCTTTGCCTTCCAATCTAACCAGTATGTCTAAATCCATCCTTGTATAAAGTTTGTTTAAAATTAGTCAATTTTGGGTGAAGTTCATTGACCTTTGATCTTTCAGGAATTTTACCCAAACTTCAACAGTCTACCTCAATGAAGTGATACATCTCTGTACTATGTTTGGTTTGAATTGAATCATTAGTATTGGATTCAATGTGAAAAATATCTATTTGGGGGCAATTTTTAGCCAATTTTTGGCAAAGTTCAGTGACCTTTGATCCCTGACCTTTGAGAAATTTCACCAAAAATGTCATCAGTCTAGTAGTGATCCATCTTTGCACCATGTTTGGTTGGTATTGCTCCATTGGATTTGGATATATTTTGAAAATTATCACTTTAGGGGCAATTTTTAGCTATTTTTTTGGCAAAGTTCATTGACCTTTGACCTTTGAACTCTCAGGAGTTTTACCCAAACTTTCACCAGTCTACCTCCATGAAGTGATACATCTCGTACCATGTTTGGTTAGAATTGCGCCATTGGATTTGGACTTGGGTTTATTGTGAAAAATATCAATTTTTGCAAAGTTCATTGACCTTTGACCTCTGACCTTCCAGCAATTTCACCAACAATATCACCAGTCTACCCCCAAGTAGTGATCCATCGTTTCACTATGTTTGGTTGGAATTGCACCATTGGATTTGGATTTGTTGTGAAAAATTTAAAGTTTGGGGCAATTTCTAGCCAATTCTGGCAAAGTTCATTGACCTTTGACCTCTGAACTTTCAGGAATTTTACCAAAAATGTCACCAGTCTATCTCCAAGTAGTGATCCATCTTTGTACCATGTTTAATGACAATTGCATGCTTGGATTTGGATTTATTGTGGAAAAGGTCATTTTTGGGCAATTTTTACAAAGTTCATTTACCTTTGACCTTTGACCTCAATCGGATTTGACCCCAATTTTACACACTTCATTAGTGTCATGCAATACATATATGTACCAAGTTTGAAGCAAATCTGGTTAACGGTTCTCAAGATATTGCCTAAACGGATTCGGGACGGACGGGACGGACGGACAACCCGAAAACATAATGCCTCCGGCCACTTCGTGGCGGAGGCATAAAAATGACAAAAGTCACCTTGTTAAATATACAGTATAGACAGTATTTTCAATATATACAATATACATTTTTTATCTTTTTTTTCTTTCATTTACAGGATGGAGCACGCTTTCCTTACTACTGGGTGTATGCCTAATATTTCTTTGTAAATTGAAATTACCCCAGAAAGCACTATTAAAACACTATAATCTAATATACATCTTCTTTGAAGGTTCCATAATATGAAAACGTAAAAAGACATGTTCTGAATATGGCAGCAGTGGAATGAATTCAAATTCCATTGTTCCCGGGCAGTGATGTCTCAATTTGTCAACATTGATCATTATAGACACATTGAATTGTTTACAATACTACCGGTACAATGGACAAGAAATGGAAATATTAAGTACAATGTACATGTTGATGTATGTATGTGTCGCGGCTCATTGTTCTAAGGAACAGCAAGTTGTAATTACTTGTTGCAATTGTGATACTTAACACCATGATCACAAACTTTATCTCTTCTTGGAACAAGAGTCCGGAAAACCTCTTTTCAACCTGATTTTACCAGACCCATGCAGTTGTTATGCGAGAACAGCAGGAATTAATGACCAATCATCGGACATAGTTTGGCATACATTATTGTTCTGACCAATCAGAATTAATTAAGCGCCACTCTCCACAGCAGAAATAACACTTTTCTTGCTCTGAACTCGTGCATCTGTACTACGCGATACCTTTTTTCAAAAGGAAGTAAAATCACGTAACTTAGATCGTTCCCCCCTTTTTGTTTGTGTTTTATACAACTTTTATGAGCTTTTGTAGGAACAGTGTACATACAAACATTTGGCATCATATATGCCGCTTGAACATATCTTGGATACGGATGAACTACATCAGTGCCTGACCTAGCACCAGCGCCGATCCACACATCATTAGCACCGTGACACATTATATGTAAGTAGAAGCATATCCAACAACCATTTCTACATAATTATGTAACCTGTTATGACATCAATATATCATAGACTCGCATAGATGATATATTTCATTTGTAACTTCTCACATCCACATCTGGGATGTACCCGTAAATTAGCAAATACCTTACATTTCATAGCAAGCAAAAAACAGTATAAAAGATGAAAATATATAACTTGGTATTTTCTCACTATGCATAAATATATTTCATGTTCGGCATTTGATCAAATCAATGGGAAAACATCTGTATGATTCAGCCAAGAAACACATATTTGGTTGTTTTTTTGTCCTTTACAAAATAAAAAATACCCAGTCCAGGGCCATGGTGCATATAGGTTTTCAATTATTGTAACTTACCATCAACGGTACCTACCGTGGCAACAGCCAATGAGCTCTCATTATTGCACTTGTAACCATGGTAGTTATTGATGGTAAATTACAATACACTGTAATTGAAACAGAAATTTAAAAAGTTGACCCTATGTTGACATTATGCCATTGTTCATATGAAAAAATAGATTTGATCTTCATGTCATCTACTTTTGATAAAATATAAATAAATTTATAACATATGCATCTAATTTGCATAAATTGTAATTTACACAAAACTGAATATTCTTATCCTACAGAAAATATGCAGCCACACTCTTAGCAAGTTCTTTTATCGCCATGCAAGATTTTGTGTCGATACAACCTTCCATGACTGAGATATTTTGGGGCGTTTTTTTTCGGGGGGGGGGGGGGGGGGTCAAAACGACATCCACCCCCAGTTAAATCTTATCCTGTGCTTTTAAGCAATGAATCTTCAGTAGTTTTTGCGCCAACTCCTAATACATGTATCAAAACTATGTGATGTTAAACAAACCTCATACTGAATTTGATTAGTATTCAACAGGACATAAAAATTAACACTTCAATGGAGAAATATGTTGGATATAAAGAGCAGATTATATCCCAAAATGCTTTCTCCTAGCCTAGGTCTTAGGCTGTGGAGTGCATGGTCATAACAGAATCTGGAAACAAAAGACTATAAGCCCTCTCACCGGCCTACTTGCTTCCTCTCATATAGCAAGTAGAAATCTTTGTTTCCAGACATAGTTGCGTTCAGAATCAGTTGTGTTCACTCACTCCACATACGCTTGTACTGTTAATATTTACATGTACCAGTACTCTCAATGAACACGTTTACTGTGAAAATAAGAACAAGGTGTGAGTTTCTTACACAAGGTTATGAATACATGTACATTAGGCCAGCAATGTACAAGCAGATTATACAGGCCCATCACAAGCATCAATAAATAATATCAGGAGACTATATACATGATGTTCTACATTGTAAATTGTTGTTATGAATAAGAGCTGCATTACTGTGTAACTTCTTTTCAACCCATTACAGTAGTTAGCATTGCACATCACACTTAATTGCATCACCACTAGAACATATGGTATCATTCACACTGCCTCTCAAGGTGGTATTGGTCAAACAAATTTCAAGAATTTTCATGAATGAATCTCTCCATAGTAGTATGATTGATTGATCAATCTAATACAAAAATAAGTAGAGAAAAAAAGAGATGCAACATCCATGTTTTTAATACCATACTAGAGACACGGCAGTGAAAGCACTAGAGTGTGATGCTGGAAGATCTGTAAGAAGGCACATTGTACCAAGGCGAATGGCACAATTATGTTACAACTCAAATGACAACCATTTAAAGAGATGTGTTATCTGAAGTACTATTTGATTGTATTGCATATCCTTTGCTTATTTACAGCAAGTATTACTTTCATCTAATACCTACTTCCTTTTGCCAGTGTGAGAAAAGATGGAGAACATTCCTGAAAGACTGAACAAGATAAAGCTATGCATTCATTGTCATAACTACCAAAATAGTTCTTTTGAATGAATAATACACAATGCTCATACAACTTGCAAACCTCAAACTGGTGTTTGTTATATTTTTGGTAAAAAGCTTCATAAAATCCACAAAAACTTGCACAATTCCCTCCAATTAAGCTGAAATCTGTAATATACATTCTCTCTGAATATATTATGATTTCTATACTACACTATACTCCTAAATTCAAAATATATCAACTTTTCTGAACCGGTAGAGCAGGCTAGTCGCTTGTCATACCAACCTGCTCCCAAACACTCTCAGAACAATGGTAACATGACAGGATTCACCCTTTCTTTTCCTCTTTTTTTTTTTAAAGATGGCCAACAGGGCCACTTGAACATGGCCAAATGGATTTTCAGATTTGTTTCTGACACTACTATGCATTAAAGGGGAAGTTCATCCTGAAATTATTTTGGTTTCAATAAAAAGAGACAAATGAAAGAAACATACTACTGAAGGTTTGACGAAAATCGGTCAAAGGAAAAGAAAGTTATTTGATTTTAAAGTTACGATTTTGTGACGTCACGTGCGAGGTGCTCTCCCATATGTTGTGTACAAAATAAGTCGATAAATTGCTTTTCCTGTTTTTGACAACAGAATGATTTTTTCTTTGTACAGGTTTGTGTGTGAAAACGTATTTCTAATAATGTATCAAATGCACAAGTAAAAGGATGCCTATCTTTGTGAGAAAATGCACATTTTTGAAAAAAAATGTACACAACATATGGGAGAGCACCTCGCATGTGACGTCACAAAATCAAAACTTTAAAATCAAATAACTTTCTTTTCCTTTAACCAATTTTTGTCAAACCTTCACTCATATCTTTCTTTCATTTGTCTCTTTTTATTGAAACCAAAATAATATCAGGATGAACTTCCCCTTTAAGACAATATTTTGGTGGCCTGTTAGGCCTCTGATGCACAAGTGCCAGGTGCCCATTGGTCCTTGGGGCAACTCTTAAGGGCAAGCCCTGCATAATAACCCTTGTCATTTGTTCTTCGATGCTTTCATATTGTAGTATGTATGCAGGCCAAGTGGGCAACAAAAGGTCTGCAAGCTTCAAGATCGGACTCAATCCATCAACCACTTGCAAATGTACATTTTAATCCACTCCTGAACCATACAAAATTTTGCTTCACAATTGACGTAAAGTACTGTATACGCAATATATTTCGCGGGGGGTTTTATTTTCGTGAATTTCGCGAGTCGGATGCTATCTGCGAAATTAACAACATGCAAAACTATGAATACGACGTGCGCAAGCACATTATAATCCATTTAATTAATACTAAATATTAATTTAATTAA
Source organism: Arbacia lixula (assembly GCA_963669155.1). Classification (NCBI taxonomy): domain Eukaryota; kingdom Metazoa; phylum Echinodermata; class Echinoidea; order Arbacioida; family Arbaciidae; genus Arbacia; species Arbacia lixula. The sequence continues at coordinate 8,853,032 of OZ022591.1, read as the reverse complement.
TATTTTTTCATGAATATCATAACTGTGGAATAATGTGCGTGACACATGTTTTAAACACGCGTAACATCGTAATATGCGTTTATTGAATATTTTAATCTTAATGACCATCACGCAGGTGAAATGTGAATAAGAAAATGAAAGAAATCACGAGTTGTGCTGCACCATACATGAGTTCATTGTCATAGTTGCTTTGAGTAAAAGAATCAAAATTCTCACTATCAGTAATCAATTTCAGACAATTAGTATGTACATCATTGTGATGTGATTAATTTACCACTGTACACTGTACAACTGAAAATCATGACCAGCCCCTATGTTGAAGCATTCAATCATCACTATCTCCCCAAAGATAAAATGTCCCTAAAATATTTGATCTTCGGCATTCCAAACCTTATCTTAGGAATATTTTAAGCAATATTAATGAGCGCATTATCCAAGTATCCAAGGGAACAGTGGAGTAATATTTTAAAGCACTTAGAGATGATACTGTTTTATATCAGGCTTTTAACTCTTAACCTGCCACTGTTGCATTTTCGCGATTTAGGGGTAATAGGCTGCTGTTGCAAATTTCCCACCAAACTGTAATAGAGAACACCTCCGGCGCAGGGGTTTTACCCCCGGCAAGTTAGAGTTAACGCAATGTTGATTTTTCCACACACGGATCAAAGCAAAAGCATAACACAAGCAATTGCTACTTGTTATGAATATAGCTAAATGTATGATGATAATTAATAAGTATTATCTCTTAAGTACTGACAATATTACTACACCCAATCATCGAATGCTTCCAAGTTTTTGTGACACCTGACCAATCCCAAGGGATCATTTTAGCATCACAGCAGCCAGAAAGATGCACTCATTCAATTCCTACCAGATACTCTGCCATACTCTGACAAAAGGAAGCAAGTGACAAATCACTCAAATCTGAGTTATTGGTATTCTTAGATTGTTCCCAGCATTTCCTACATATGTCCAAAATCTGGACAAGAAATATTCATCTTGTTGCGAGATATTCAATCTAACATGATGTGGTGTTGCACTGATGCCAAAACAATTAAGTGACAGACACATTTTATTCATTTTGTTAGTTGTGTCCTTTTGTCAGAGTAGGGCAGTACCCACTTAAACACCTGTGCCTGGGCTTGAACCCAGAACCTTCTGTCCAGTGTTCTTATCACTTGACTACTGTAAAACAGGTAATGTTTACGCGACTTTTACTTTTGCGCTCTTTGCACAACAAAAAGTAAATACGTTTTCAACCCATCCTGCTATCTTTAGCAGGCCTGATGCACAGGTCTATCAAAGTTTCCGGAGTTATAGCACTGGCATTCAACTCACATGCGTTTTGCGTGCTGTGATGCGTTGCACAGCCTTTGACTTTGTAGTGGTGCTAAATGTTCATTTTTTTTATTTCTTATCGGCAAAAATAACATCCCACAAATATGTGCCGCGAAAATTTACTTATGCAAAAATTAGCTGTTTTACAGTATAAAAGGGATACGTTTCACATCTTGCTCTCATTCCTGGCGAATGTTGAATTTTTCAACAAGCTGGTCTGCACCGTTTGTTTCGCCAATGTCCTTCAAAGCGTTCAGGACCCTGCTGTAAGTGAGATCCTTTCCTCTTTGGCTTAGCACCATGCGCAGCATCTTATAGCCCTGAGACTCTGCGTCGCCCCTGTCTGGCGCATCCTTCACATTGTCAATGTCCTTTTGTTTCAGCTCAAGGTGGATACAAAGTCTTGTTACAACGGCTAGGCTGACGACATTTGTCACCTCAAGGAGGAATTTCTCGGTGCATGTCGTCTCTGGTAGACAAACTAACAGAGAAACAACAAGAGGAGAGAATTTGAAAAACACAGAAACAAATTGAATTGAAGCAAACATGGAACGCACTGAGATCTTGAGAACAGAATGCAAAAATTGTTGTAACCACACATCAGAAATAGTTTCCATGGCAAAGCTTTGACAAATGCACACAATTTCATTTAATGTTGACTAAATATATGAAGTAACGGTGAAAATAGTTCGCACTACAAATTGGCCACAACAGACCATCCAACAACCTAACCACCCAGTAGCCAGTGCAAGCCACACTGTAAGATGCCTTTTATATACCACTGATTAATTTTGATTGTTGGGGAGAAAGTCATACATTTTTCAGAATAAAAAAAGAGAAAAACATCCTCCTTGATACGTACATACAGGTTTGAAAGCACTGATTGGATGGACTGTTTTTTATCAGGGAAGCATAGTTACACATGATTCTATTAAACCGTGTGTAACAGGTTAATAGTTGATATGTTAAGTTGTAAACCCAAACCACATGTTTGTGATACTTGGTCCAAAATGGGTCTACCACTTGCTCAGGTTTAAGATTTTCTGCGTTCATGAATCCTTATCCAGTTTGGATCTCCCAATTGCTATATAACTGCAGTAACCAAATGGACGTGGTTTAACTGCATGCTATAATCATTACGGAATTAGAAGTTTATTCACATTCATAATATCTCAATTCACCTTCAGGTGCAAATTATGCATGTCAAAAAAAGTCCTGGCCACAATGGAAGTAAGGTATAGTTCTGTATGACTGACATTATCTTGTCATACCCGGCAAAATAGGTTTTGAATGGGCCTTCATTAAAAAAAAAAACACCCACATCTCTTGTACCTACCAAACAGTAAGTTGAAAATACACTAGACCTCTTCACTGAATTTTTACACACTGACCTGTGTCGTTCTGAATGTGAGGTGTTCTGGGAACAGTTCCAGAGGGGTCTACTCCAGAGGCAGAAGCTGCTGAAGGAACCTGGCTCCCAGAGGTGTCTATCGGTGGTTGGAGTGACGAAGGAGGTTCTCCACAATCTGCTGTTTGGACAATAGATATCAGGCTAGGAATAAACTTCAAATATTTGAAAGGTCACAATTGAGCCTCAACCCTTTGGTTACTGCACTTCTATGATAAATTTTGACATCTTATCGGGACCAGGGTTCACAATGCCAGAAAATCTAACACTATGCAATGGGTTAAACTTGTTTGAAACTGTCCAACATAACTGACAGCCCAAAATAAACACGTAAGGCGAAGAAATCTCTCATTTGCCTCTTTCAAGTTCTTAAAACACCTCGTGTTCCTAATCAGTCAAGCTTTATAAACTTGTTTGGAAGTCTGACATATATGTCCACCAAAATTAACAGCCATAAATGTACATGCAGTGCGAAGTCAATGTCACATTTGTTTTCTTAGAGTCCTTTCAAACATGTTGTGTATATCATTTATAGCTTATGGGTCTGAATAGCTTGTATAGGGAACTATGTTACAATCACAGCAGTCTCCGGCTATTTGGTTAAAGTCAGGAATAGTTGAACATGTAATTGATTATTCTCATATTTCTAAACAACTTTGATTATTAATCAAGCTATGCTATGCCAATAGGAAACTACCCCTTCATTTTTATACCATATTTCTGAAAGAACTTGTGTCCTTGACATGAATCTTAATAGAAAGACGGCGGAGAGGCTTTAAGCCCTTTGTGTGCCTTTGTGGCATTTATGGCATTTTGACTTTTCTGATGTCACTGGAGGTGTGCGTTTTTTCAAATTTTCGTCAAAATGAGACTTAATTGCGGCAAACAAATGTGAAATGCATTTTAAGTGGATAATTTTACACAGATTTTTCTAATTTATTAACCCTTTAAGGGTTAAGCTTAAGAACACAATGCGATATAACCCCATCTATGACATCACACATGTTGCCAATTTAAGAAGCAGTCACACAACAACTGGCTATCACTCCTTTATTTCATAATAGGATTTTGCTCAAACTTTCCGCATCTGCCTTTTTTTTTGTTCCTCTGCATTTCTTGAAAGCAACATAATCTTAGTCTCAACCTCCCCTTTATCATGATCCAAACTCAAAAATGCAGAATAAAGCTAATAGAAGAACAATACAACTTTGGCTGTAAGATCCTGAAAATGAGGCACAGGTCACTTACATTAAATCAATGGGCTGAGAACTCTGGAAAATAAATCACATTAAAAAAAATACAAATTTTTATTCATGAATTTAACGCTTACGTCTTTCTGGCGGACAATCCTGGGTGTTCAGACTGATGGACGGATGAATCCTTTCCCCAGATTCTTCATGAGGGGGTGGATCTGAAAGGGGTGAATCTGAACGGGCCAACGACAAGGGTAGAGCCACCACTGGGTTTACTAATGGGGAGTCCCCATTGGTCTCCGTTGGCGTCGACTTCAGCGGAGAGGTATGGTATACGTTGTTCTTGTTCCCTCTCTCAGCAGAAGAAGGATCTTTGTGCCAAAACAACATGATTACTTCTAGATTTTAGTGCTGAATAAAAGTTGATGATAAAAAAAAAGATGATGTTGACAGTGTTCTCTGAACAGACCTTCCTTGATTCTCAGTCTAATACATGTTAGTTACTAGACACTGAAATAAGGTCATGGTCACCTTTAAAAAGTTATTTACTGAGCTTGCGTATTTGCAGGCTGGCTTTCTTCCACTCAGATACTGGGTGCTGCGACTTCCCCGTAATCTGCGGTATATACAATAGACGACAGGCTCTAAATAAATGTCTATCTCCTTAAAGGGTGCAATTTATAAGCCACACTCATTTAGTTACTGCAGATCCATGGCAAGTGTCGCCTGAAAAACTACACGGAGCAACTGGTTTATTTTTTCTACACTCATGAATGGGTTCAAATCAAGTGCAAGAGTATTTCATAAATTGACAGCGCTTTAGAAGTCAAGAGAAAATTCAAGTTGGCTACCAAACACCAAAATGAAGGCATGTTGACCTGTGAGGTGGTGTTGGATAGGATTAAGGCCACTGCAAACGACACGGTCTGAGCGATCTTTCTCTGCGTCTGGCTGATTCTCAGGACCCAGTCAATGGATTTGTGCAAGAGGGTCACATCATATTTCCAACTTTCATTACTCCCTTTCGACTGCAGAGTCATATCGTCTGTGGTAGCCTTAATTCAGACCAAGTGAAAGTAAATGTCAGTATCTACAAGCTCTGTCATGTCACTCCTTATCCTCAGCAGGTACTCACCACGTCTCAGTAGCCCAAGAGATTCTGGCTCCGTACATCTAGGAGGCTTGGTCTCGCCCTTGCCCTTATGCTTATGCTTCCAAACAAACTTTCCCACTGTCCTGCACACTGGATTCTTTTTCTTGGGCCCCTCTACTGAGTGAATCGGGGGACCAGCCGCTCCTTCCTGGCTAAGTGTTGGAGATGCTGGCACATGACCCCTGCCTCCATGGGTCCCGTGCTGGGATGGGCCAGCACCGCTGTCAGGAGCAGGAACAGCTTGACCTTGTGTCGATGCAGCAACGACTACAACAAAAAAAAATGGCATGATAGAAGTGAGCATTTAAAAAATGCTTTACGTACACTGGACTTTACCGGTATACCGCATATAGCTAGAACACTATATAATCTGATTGAGAAATGTACCTACAATCACCACACAACAACAGCATATGTACACATATATGTACATTATGAATGGACGCAATTATGCATAGGATCACAAATGGTAGTTCTTTTGAGCTTTTATCCTATACTGCACATTTCATATCTGTCCATAGTGAGCAAAAACATGTGATAAACAAAATATCCTTTATAAATGAAAATGAATGCAATTAGCACATAAATGACATTACACTTGGAAAGTGATTAAGTGTATAACATTTTAACAAAAGATGAAATGCAAATACATGTTTTTTTAAATCTTAAAGTACAAAGGCATCTAAATATATTATGACTTGTGTGTCACAGATTAAACATTCACACATTCCTTGGTTCATGTGTGATCAGCTACATGTGAAAGGAGATATTGAACTCAAAAAAGACAGAGCTGCTTACTTGAAAATGTTTGGTTTTAAGCTTCAATTGACTTTAATTTCAACCCTTGAGTGATAATCAATAACTAGTGTGAGGGAAAAAAATAAATACCTGTAACAATTTTCGGGGGCTACTTTTTCAGCACATTGACCGATTTGGCTACAATTTTGCGTTGTGTCTATGGGAATTTTGGGGGCTCTTTTTTACATCTTCCAGGGCTCTTTCTAGCATTTTGGGGGCGAAATCGCCCAGAGCCCCCGTGTACTTTTTTACCTGACTAGTGTATTTGTGTGTTTTGCGGTTGGCATATCCTATATTGCACATATATTATATGTGATGCACTGAAACCAAGCTTACCCATGATACCTAATAAAACATAAAACAAAAACAACAATTGCCTATTCAGTTATACAACATAGCTCTATCAATATCAATTCCACAATTTTAGAGCACAAAATGTATGTTTAGCATATATTGTGTACATGAATCTAGAGAGCTCTCCCATATTTCCCCTTTTCCTCCCTGTTTTATCCTCAACCTTTAAAGATGGCCCGTCCCTTTTACAAACATCTGCAAAGTTTGCACATATTTACCACGTAACTTTGGGATACCAACTGTGAAATTGTAAGGTCAGAGGTACTATAACTTCCATAGAATAAATGAAAATCTAATTAGTTTTCACTGAGATTTGACTATTTTTGTGGTACGAAAAAAGAAAGCTCAATCAATTATCGAAGATTACTTCCTCAAGATCGAATATTATGCTTTGTCGATTCAAGGGAAAGGTTATATAGCCACTCTCTATCAAATGAAGACAAAGTCTGGGAACTTTCAGAATTAGGTCTGCAAAAGGGGCGGGCTACCTTTAATGTGCCACTGGTGGATTATTTCAGCATCAATACACAAATCACATAGAACAGCATTTTGTTTGGCACACAGTGGGTAAAACATGGTAAAACAGGGTAAATTGTCACAAAGTATACTCACTGTCTTGCATTAGACCATCTGTCTCTGCTGCATGTTCATCATCACCATCTTGCCTTGACCCTTGACCCCTGTTTCCATGGGCCGCAATACCTTGGCTTTCCACATCCCTTTCTCTTCTTAGATCTGTGCAGCGAGACATTGTGTTCCAATTCACATGGAAATATCAATAGGTTGGTACTGAGATTGTTACACAATATGGCATGATTGGTACTCTGCTGTGTGGACACAATTTGAGAAATCTTAATGGCCCAGAGTCTCTATCACACAATTTCAGTCATAATGCCAAGTTTCCTTCTCATCTGACAAAAGGATGAAACAATTTGTAAAAAAGCACTCCACATGAAAATAATGCAGACTGTCCCAAGGATATATACACAGGATGATCACCAGGAAACCTTTTACGCATGGCTCAAAAGGGCAGAATGTCACTTTTTGTCAGATATCTGTGCTGGACACATGGTACACAGTTACCACACACATAGCGGAATAAACAATATGAATAGTAAGACTATTACTGATTTTAATATATATGGTGCAGTAAATTTATGAGTGGCAAACGATCACTTTGTGGACCCTACACATGTTCGTGCTGTGCGTTTTCTACACCGGGGACCACCCTGTATGTACCATCATCACCAAACCTCATGAAACTTCTACTCTTAAGCACCGCATAAATCAGTAAAAATCATTATTCTCTGTCTCTGCTAAAAAAAAACAACAACACATATTTAAACATTAACGATACATCTGAGTTTGACAAGCACCTGAATTTACTCCTAAAAATTAGAGCACGCCATCATTTGGCAAATGAAGTCTGCGATTGAGACATAAATAATGAAAACATGCTCATTGCAGAGCTTATGCTGTGTCCATACCAGTAACCTATATATACCAGCATCAGGAAGAAAATATTCATTTCAATTGATAGAATTCTCAGTTTTTCGAAATTTCTCCTTCGCTACGAAAATGCTGTTGGACTCAAGCACCATGCCCAACAGAACACCTTGCACATGGTGTAGTAGGTTTAGAACACATAACTCGAAAAATGACACCTCTCTTTCCCTTGAAATATACATTCACATTCACAAGGATCAGACACAATGTTTGTGTAAAATGTAATTGTTCCATTTTCCACATTTTCAGTATCATGATTATTCCTGTTTTTATTACCTTTGTATTGTCTCCTATACTTGACGCAACAACATATTGCTATGACTGCAACCAGCGTCATGACTGCCAGCGCCACTGAGAGACCAATCACCACTCCTTTATCTGCTGAGTGTGATAATGAAAACAGATAAGAAATGTGAACAAGCACACAAATAATGTAGTAACTATGATAAATGCATTCATGGTATTTGAATTGTCCAAATGTTGGTATCTTACCACATGAAGCAGCTTGTTAAAATTGTCCATAATTCATACAAGCAAAAGTCGTCCCATGATGCACCGCGCTCAGCTACATTTGGATTTTGCAGTTTGCATTATGAGAATTACTCCTCAAAGACAGGTCTATACACAGTAACATCCTTTAATCCTTTGAATGCTAGATATAATGGTTCTTCATGGGGTTTAAATGAGTGTGGCAACTTTAATGCATAGAGTTATTGCTTTCGCGACAAAAATGTTAAGACCATCGTTTGCAGCCTAAAATAAGATTATTTGGGGCTATATACCCAGCAACTGTATCAGATTCCCCTGCATACATACATTATTGATTCAAAAAAGGGTGAATACCAACTGTAACTGGTTGCTAGTGAGCATTGCCACTGTGTGTCCACTGGAGATTTTGCATTGTAACTAAAATGTGCTAACAGTGCATGCAATGTGTACTGTGGTATAAAGATCTCCTTCAGAGACGGAAATACAATGTTCGGTAAAATCGTTCTTAAACAGCAATTCTCCTTTTAACTTGCACAAATATGATACTAATTGGTAGCTAAGCAATTGAAATACTAATTGCACATATAAGCAACATTTTAATAAAAAAAGTACCGGTACTTAAAACAAGCTGAAATCGATGTTTCTGGGAATCAGGTAAAACAATTTCCTGTTTCTGGATACAAAACTTGGAAACTTGGATTATACATGTATCTGGTTTTTGTTGTGAATGGGTTAAGAGACTACTTACTCTGTTGTGTTGAAGGGCCAGAGTTGGGAGTCTCACTGCTTTGATTCCTTCCGCCGTTTCCTGTCTGGAAGGGATGTTCCGAGAGCCCAACACCGGCCGAAGAGCCTGGGGTGGTTGATGGGTGTTCACTAATAGGGGTATTAACCCCAAGCTGGGAGGTATCTGATGGGGTGCTTCCACCAGTTTGGACGGTACTAGGAGGGGTGTTACTACCAGTGTGGGTGGTATCAGGAGCGCTGACGTAGGTCTCTCTGTCTCTGCACACTGTGTCGCTCACATCCGTACAGGCTTTTTCGATTTCTTGATCTGAACCGCAGACAGCACACACCCGGCACTCATCAGTGCAGGAGTTACGGAAAGGTTGGAAATGTCCTTCCTTACAAGCCTGGCAGCTACACTCAAAAATAGGAACAGAATAGAACATAGTACAAAATCAATGTGTCCATCAGTACAGTGTAGATATTCGAGAGTATTAATGGAACAAAAATTGAACAAAGGGCTAGTCATAACAAGCCGGAGTTCTTCCTTATTTTAATAAAATAATTTTCAAAATTTGTGCTGACCTTGTGTTTTTCGAACAGCCAATCCTCTTCTCACCAGGAAGGCACATTGGGCGCGGTTCCTCTGGATCGTTCTCTGTGTCGCATGCCGCGTTAAACCTATAGGGCACATCTTGTGACTCGCATGATCTTAAATCCTGCCACAGGGGGGGAAACAAAGAAAGCCACTTAGTCCAGGCTCAAAATTCACCACCAAATATGTAATGAGTGAGAGAAAGACATTTTAAAGGTATGGGGTAGCTCTTTTGCAAGTCAAAAACATAAAATTGTGTACATGTACATTCCACAATAAATGGAGAAAAATATTGTGTACAAGCCTCTTTAAAGCGGAATTATGTTGATTGAAATATTCTGAGTGAGTTTTGAATGGGTTGTCCAAAACACAGAGGTGTCCGTGTGTAGCCTACAGACTTGTGCACAACAGCGCAACATCAAATCTCTCCATGCCGCAGTGATTGCCCAAGGTCCAGCTGACAGTTATAAACTGACCGGTGCAAGTTAAGGCATACCGGTAAGAATGTAGACTAGGGTCCTTGTTAAACAGGAGGTTTTAAACATAGACAAGAATATTGCTTCAATTTTCTCTGAAGGATGGCCATGTAGTCTTCTTTTCATTACTTTTGCCTGAAATGAATTAGCCATAAAAAAAAAAAATCAACTTACTGTATAAGTGAGTTAATGTGCAATATATGGTGCAGCATTATGTGGGCATAGTGTTGTCGAATTGTGAACGTGAGAAAGAAAAAAATGCTTGTTAAAAAAATTGTTTTATTAATTCAGTCAAACATAATGCTTATACTGATTAAAGCCATCGATTGTTGAGGTTTAAGAATGAAACAAAAAGAACAAAAAATCTCTCTTCATGCTACTGTTAGTATTGATGACAAGGTGAAAATATAAAAGAGAGAGTTGTTTTATCCTCAGACTTGATTAATGAAATCAACCAATCATGATGCATCAGTTAGTAATTGTCACAAGATAAACATGATAACACAGGGATGAGAAGAAAACATCACATCATTACAGACAACTAAAAGACCAAACCTGCTACAAGGGATAAAATGAAGAAAACGGGTTTAACCTCTTGAGTGCTACACAAATGGGATTTGTGTGTATAAGTTGTGAATAAAAAGGCACACTTACTTGGCACAAAAAGAGTCATTAACTCTTTGTGCGTTCACCTGTGAACCCCCTGTGCGTTGCATTAATTTGAGTGTGCGCATATTCCAATGAACTCTTGTCGGAGTAGTAGCTTTCAAGGGCTATAACTTTTTATTAGATTGTCGTGAGGAAAAATAGTGTACATATAAAATATAAAGAATTGCATGGGCTTTCCACTCATATGTATTTTGTCTAGCAGTTAAGGAGCTACTGTATCACAGGGCTTTACTTGTGCAGAACATTTGAAAAAAAAATGTCAATGTGTTCAGTTGTGCTAATGTAAATGATATGTTGAACTCTTCATTGGGTGTAAATTGCAGGGAAATTATTACAGTTATTTTGGTAAGACCATGACCTTTCTATTGATATCAAAATCAATAAGTTTTGAAAAGAAAGTTCGATGCAGGAAGTGCATAGAAAAGCCTGTATGGCCAAGAATTTGGCTCGATTAGTACTCTAGGAGCTCTTTGTGTTGTAATACAAAGAGATCGCCTACAATGCGGACATGTACACGCACCCACTTAGACCGTGACCTTTCTATTGATATCAAAATCAATAAGTGTTGAAAAGAAGAAAGTTCGATACAGGATGTGCATAGAAAAGCCTGTATGGCCAAGAATTTGGCTTGGTTAGGACTCTAGGAGCTCTTTGTGTTGTAATACAAAGAGATCGCCTACAATGCGTACATGTACACGCACCCACATAATCACAGTACAATAACAAGGAACTTGTGTGATTTTCTTCTGTACTGCACTGTACAAGATGGAAAAATACCGAAACAAAATGATTAAAATTCTCCGAAATCTTCTATGTAACCCTATGCTGCAACGCGAACGAGCGGAAAGCCTGTTACAGCATGGACCTATCATGGATGGACTGCGCTCGGATAGACTTCCTTTGATCTATGAGGTCCGCCGCCTCATAACAATTCAAGACATTCAGGTGTTTTAAACAATTAGCTGTATTTCTAATTAGGTAGTGCCTTCCTCTGAATAATAAAAGACAATCTGTTTTGAGAAGCATGTCAACCGTTCAGCCTTCGCTGGGAGCTCGTAGCTGATCTATTTACACACACTGTGAATTAGTTTTGGGGTGAGCGAAGGGGAATTTTGAAAAAACTTGTAGAAAGAATTTGGTCCGTAACTTTTCCGGACACCTCCGCACACGAAATTGAGATTGTTTCCATGAAAGATTAAACACTCAATAAACAATTTACAAGATATTTTTAAGGAAATATGATTCGGAAATGTGCGATATGGAGGCATTTCTCTGGCATGTTTTCTACAGTATTCTCCTTTTATCACAAAAACGAAGCAACAATATAATCTGAAATTCACAGAATCGTATCTTTATAAGATGTAATACTACTGCACATGCACTTCAGTTCATGAAGTGGTTCTGAAATCTTCTGCGCATACAGAATATATATTCCTCAAAATGCATCCTACATTTTGTCATGCTTGTTTGGCGGCGGATCTCCCTCGATCAAAGAGCCAAACGCGTCAAATATTCCATTGTGATATCAATGCACGCGACTGCTGTAGGAATAAATTACACTTCGTGCTGACTCCATTCCTTACACCTCTCTGGTTACAGTGACGATCGCGAGCAGTAGTACCGAACAGTGGTACGGTTCGCATAATGCACACATTTACATTTCCATTCACCTACGTGTGTTCTGTGCAAAATTGCGAACGAAACGTGTCCACGGTTGTGCATTGATGCGAACGAAACGTACGAAGAGTTAAAAGGGCAGAATCCTACAACTTGATTTGATAAGCAGTACATTACTGCAAATTGATCAGCAAGTTATCAGCAAAAAGTGCTAACAAATTAGGATTTCATTTAGGCCCAAGGATTCAACATGCATTCCATCCATTCAAACTGAATGACTATGTACAGGTGAATGCAATAATGCATTACCACGCAGTTAGTGGCAAAGTTCTGCATACATGTACCATTACAAAAATGGTCTATTCAAACCGTCCTGTGTGGAAGTCCTCACGTGCATACAGGGGGCCCTGTACATGACTACTGGTGAGAAGTGAAAAATTCTGCCGAGTCACTCACATACCAGATGACATTGCACAATACATACAGGGGGTGGAGAAGAGGTGAGGAGGGGGGGGGGAGCAGAAGAAAGAATAATATCAAGCAATCAGTGATCTGTAATCAAAGATGCACGCCATTAATGACTACTGGAAAATCAATCTCAGGTCAAAGGCCAGCCAGTTGGCCAAGTGCCAAGTACCTTGTGCAATAAATTTCATTCAGTCGGATATTCTGCAGTATTTTCCGATGAGTCATATGACAGATTCCACGCTACATATGGACATGTATGTAGACTATAGACTAGGCTGATCCCAAATAAGAAAGGCTCCGTTTATGCTTAATTTGTGAAGGCAGAATTAGCATTTGGAAACACTGATTGTAAAGGCTCATCCACAACGCCATTTACGGGGTTATACTGTTTATGCTCAATTTGCAAAGGCAGAATCAGCATTTAAAACGCCGATTGAAAACGCTCATCCAAAACGCCATTTACGGGGTTACTGTTTATGCTCAATTTGCGAAGGCAGAATCAGCGTTTCAAAACGCCGTTTACCAGGGTATTATTACTAGCTGTTCAGATGACGTCATTTAAAAGTGTATACATACACTTCTGCGTTGATGTTTCTCTGTTAAACGTGATAAGTCAGAATTGGCGATCGTAACTGCACCTTTTTGTGTATTTTGAAACAACGTTTTGAAAGGCCATTTATGTCAAAATGAGGATGAACGCAACTGTCCTTTGAACTAAACCTATATCAAAACACTGATTTTGGCCCCAAAAGTTGAGCATATGCAGCCAAATAGTCACTGTATCATTGTCTCTTCTTTCACTCCGCCCCATAGGAGAAGCTGGTGAAGAAATTGAGAACGATTACTTGACTGTATTGCCAGACCCATTTAATGAATAGTCTGTTTTAGAAATGGCCAACAGCCTGAAAACCAGGCTATGCAAACTACAAGAACAGCATACAAATGAACTTATCGAAATATGAAATGTAACAATGATATTGAATGAAAATAATGTGTAAAAATCATACTTTTTGGTAGTTTTCCTCCCATGCACAGCTTCCATTTCAAATGTATCTTCTATTTGCCCTAATAATAACAATATCCCATTAAAATCTTGACAAGTAATATCATTGGGTCAATTGGATTGTGACGTTTAAAATCATAATGTTGTTACTTTTAGACGACCACCCAAAAAATATTTTCATTTGTAAAAGTCAAATATAAACCCAGTAAAAAAACTCTCGTTTATGACTGTATCTGCAGACAATACCAATTCATATTTATTGTCTTAATTCTGGCAACTCAATCAGATTAAAGTCAAACAACTTTCTTATCATGTTTGTAATAAGATAATCAGACAAAATATATCATTAAGATTGAAGATTGAGATGGAAGTTCATGCTGAATTATTACACATAAGTGCCATTCTCCTTAATTGGGCTTTAAAAAATCTCAAAGTTAGGGGACAGGGACAATAGGACCATTCAGCTTTTGAATAATTCTTGTCATAATCCTTGGGATATTTAATAAGATTTTCATTTATGGACTGATTTGGACCTAAGAATATCTGCATATCAGAAAATTAATTCAGAACACAACGATTATTGTGAATTACACCTGTCAATCTTAGTTTGTTAACTTATTCTGAATTATTTTTCAAAAGTATTTTTTTTTTAAACATCTAATACAACCAGACAGACCACCAGCCAACCCAGAAACAATTCCTCCACAGAGGCATATTTTATTGAAATCGTTCAAACGGGCACCCTAAAGCTTGTTTGAGGTTTGTCGAGTAGCAACAACTAATAGATTCAACAAGCATTCCATCCATTCAAACTGAATGATTAGATACATGTACAGGTGAATATAAATGCAATAACGTGTTACCACGCAGTTAGTGGCAAAGTTCTGCATACGTGCACCCATTACAAAAACGGTATACTCTCCTGTGTGGAATTCTTCACGCATGCATGCTATGAGGCCCTAGCTGTGACTTTCAGGTGCAAAGTGAACAATTCTGCCGAGTCACTCACATACCAGATGACATTGCACAATACAAAAATCCAAATCCAAATCCAAATTCGTTTTTAGGGTGCTGGACTTGTCCCATTCGATGGGGTTGGCAACACCAGGCAACGACGCACACCAGCTCTCCATGCGACTCTGTCTTGCGGGTCAATGCCAGACAGGCCACATTCACTCACATCTTTCCTCACACATTCTAGCCATGTCTTCCTCGGCCTTCCTCGCCCTCTGATGCCAGGAATTACTAAGTCTGTGACAGAGTTAATACAGGACGTGGCACGCTGCACATGTCCAGACCATCTGAGGCGCCAGCTGCGCAGGACTGCAGTGATGTCATCAATACCAAGTTTCTGGAGAAGTGTAGCCGAGGGAGTTTCATCTTGATCTTTGGTGCCACAGATCCAACGAATCATGGAGCGGTCATTTCTGCGTAGCCGTTGAAGGTCGGAAGCATTCGGTGCCCATGTCTCGCTACCGTGGAGCATAGCCGACCGAACACAGGCTGTGTACACTTTGCCACGCACCTTAGGTGAGAGGTGCCGGGTGGTGAGAATGGGCAGAAGTTTCCTGAACTTTCCCCAGGCCACACAACATCTGGCGGCTATGGCACTATCACAACCCCCACCGGCGCACAGCATGTCGCCCAGGTAGCAGAAGGAGGCCCCAACATGGAGCATGGTGCCGTCGACATCCACCTTGGTCACTGGTCTGCCATCAATTGGGCGTGCCACACCGCGACATCTCGGGCAGACATAGGCTGGGTCAGCTGTCAGTGGACCAGTGATGCTGCTACACTTCTTGTGGACCCAGAGCCTGCACTGTGAGCACTCGATAGAATTCACGCCAACACCTCTGCGACAAACAGCACAAGGGAACTTGCCAGAGTTCTTCAGAACATCGAGGCCAACACCAGAGATCAGGAACTTTGTCTTCTTCATGTTGACACGAAGACCCTTGCCCTCCATGCCAGTCTTCCAGGCCTTCAGCTTTGAGACACACTCCTCCAGTGAGTCAGCAATGACAACCAGATCATCAGCATAGAGGAGCTCCCATGGCACGCCAGTGCGAAATTCATGGGAAAGTGTCTCCAGCACCAGGATGAAGAGCAACGGACTGAGAACAGAACCCTGATGCACGCCAACACCCACATTGAATTCCTCACTGTACTGACCATTAACCCGTACACGACTCCGGGTATTGGAGTACATGCCCTGGATGACATGCACAGCCCACTCCTCAACACCGAGACTCCTAAGGGCCCACCAGAGGACCTTCCTGGGCACACAATCGAAGGCCTTATCAAGATCGACAAAGGCGAAGTAGAGTGGTTTGTTGGCAGCGATGTACTTCTCTTGCAGCTGGCGGACAATGAAGATGGCATCAGTGGTGCCTCTGCCAGGCACAAAGCCGAACTGCATTTCATCAATGCACACCATGTTGCGGATGTAGGAGTCCAGCACTCGTTCCAGCAGCTTCATGACTTGGTCTGTGAGCTTGAGACCACGATAGTTGCCACGGTCGAGAGCCTCACCCTTGCCTTTGTAGAGGTTCAGGATGTAGCTCTCCTCCCAGTCCGCCGGGATCTCACCGCTACTGAAAACAGCCTCCGCAAGTTGCCTAGCTAACTCGACTCCCTCCTCTCCAGCAGCTTTCAGCATCTCAGCTGTGATGCCAGATGGGCCAGCAGCTTTGCCGCATTTCATCCTGCTGAGTGCTTTGTGGATCTGCGCCGAGGACACGCTGGGGGGTAGGCCTGCAGTAGGAGCAACCTCTGAAAGCTCGTCGCCGGGCCACTCAAACTCGACGTTGAGCAACCTAGCATAGTGCTCAACCCAAGCCTTCATCTTGTCATCATCACTGAGCGCAAGCTCACCAGTGTCATTGCGCACACAATTCTCACCAACTACATCCTGATTTATGCGCTGGATCTGTTTGGCAATACGGAAGACACCCTCACCGTTTGGAGATACTGTAGCGAATTCCTCTTTCTCAGCCTTAAACTTTGCCAGCCAGACGACACGTTTGGCCACACGCTTGGCATCTTTGTAGGCAGTTTTTGCCTCCTTGGCCTCAGCCGTCTTACCTCCCTTCTTCTTTTCTTCCTTCTTCAGGGCGCAGTAGACCTTGAAACGAGCCCGCTTCTTCTGTACAGCGTCTTCCACTTGACCATCCCACCACCAGGTTACAGGTCTCCACTTGTGTTTCTTGGACAGGCCGCATGGAGTACATGCACAGACATACATGGAGTAAGGACAATGAAATGCCCGATCAAAGATCCACACTATTAATGAGTAATGGAAGATCAAACTGAGGTCAATGGACAGCCAGTACGTTGGCCAAGTGCCAAGTACCTGGTGCAATAAATTTCATTCAGTCGGGTATTCTGCAGTACTTCCGGATGAGTCATATGAAAAATTTCCACGCTACATGCATGTCTGCAGACTAAAGACTATAGACTGGCTTATTTGCAAAGCGTTTTGAAAGCTGATTGAAAACGCTCATTCAAAACGCTGTTTACCAGGGTATTGTTGCTGTTGAGATTTACACGCGTATTCTGCGTTGATGCTTCCCTGTTAAACATGATAAGTCAGAATCGGCGATCGTAATTGCACCTTTTTGCGCATTTTGAAACGCCATTTATATCAACATAAGCATGAACGCAACCGCGCTTTGAACTTAACGCATATCAAAACACTGATTTTGGCTCCAAAAGTCGAGCATAAATGCAGCCAAATATTGTTTAACATTCTAAGACTAGTCCCTGTATCATTGTTCTCTTCTTCTTTCATTCTGACCCACAGGAGGAACTTGAGAATGATTAGTTGACTGCATGCAGCCAGACCCATTCATTAAATATTTTATTTTAGAAATGGCCAACGGCCTGAAACCCAGACTATGATATGTGCATGCAGTCCTTGAATGGAAAATGCTATAGCAGCGCAAGTATGTGCAAAGCAATGCAGCTTTCTCATATCAAAGTACATGGAGTGCACCTCTTTTGCAGATAAAATAAAATGCTTCAAAACAATACAAACCACAAAAAGGGATAAAAATCAAAAAAGTGAAATGTGAAAAGAACAATGATATTGAATAAAATGATTCAAAACAATACATGTACTACAAGAACAGGCTACAAATCAACTTAATGAAATATGAAGCAATGATATTGGATTAAAGGGATATACATTTTGGTAGTTTTTTAGCTCCGCTTAAATTTCAAAGTGTATTTGCCCTAACATCTAGGCTTATCACAATTTTGACAAGAAATATCCACGCATGTGTTCAGGATGAATGTAATTGGGTCAAATAGATTGTGATGGTCAAAATCATTATGTTGTTACTTTTAGACATCCACCCCCCCCCCCCCCCCCCCAAATACCTGTCATATTTGCAGACACTGATATCAGCTCATTTTTATGGTCTTAACTCTGGCAATCAGATTAAGGTCAAACAAAGACAACTTCCTCATCATGTTTGTAATAAGATAGTCAAACAAACGATATCATCAACATTGAAGATTGAGATGGAAGTATATGCTGAAAACATAAAGGCCTGAGAGACCTCAAAGAGAATAAAACCATAGTATAAATGTGTGAATTATCACATAAATAAGATGTGTCACTGGATGGGATGAAGAAAAAATGTATCATTCATTGTAGACAGAAAATGCATAGTTGGGATTCTTTGGTACCTTTGCAGCATTCTTACTTCATTTTTTTTTTATATCCGGTGCAACCTTTGGACATTTTTACACAATAGCTGTACAAACACTATTGCAAAAGATCCTACAGATCTTTAGTATTTGGTAAGGTATGTGCTGTTGCACCGTATCTTACCAAATATGGATCTTGAGGATCTTTTGCCCCACCCACTATTGTTTATTGTTATTGTCTAGGCTTATCACAATTTTGACAAGAAATATCCATTCATGTGTTCAGGATGAATGTAATTGGGTCAATTAGATTGTGATGGTCAAAATCATTATGTTGTTACTTTTAGACATCCACCCCCCCCAAATACCTGTCATATTTGCAGACACTGATATCAGTTCATTTTTATGGTCTTAACTCTGGCAATCAGATTAAGGTCAAACAAAGACAACTTCCTCATCATGTTTGTAATAAGATAGTCAAACAAAAGATATCATCAACATTGAAGATTGAGATGGAAGTTTATGCTAAAAACATAGAGGCCTGATCTTCCTCAAAGAGAATAAAACCATAGTATAAATGTGTGAATTATCACATAAATAAGATGTGCCACTGGATGGGATCAAGAAAAAATGTATCATTCATTGTAGACAGAAAATGCATAGTTGGGATTCTTTGGTACCTTTGCAGCATTCTTACTTCATTTTTTTTTTTATATCCGGTGCAACCTTTGGACATTTTTACACAATAGCTGTACAAACACTATTGAAAAAGATCCTACAGATCTTTAGTATTTGGTAAGGTATGTGCTGTTGCACCGTATCTTACCAAATATGGATCTTGAGGACCTTTTGCCCCACCCACTATTGTTTATTATCAGCAGACATGCATCAACCTGGTGGATTTGTGGTGTTGGTTTTACACACACACACACACACACAAAAAAAAACATTCCCAACTTTTTTCAGGACAACTGATCTGGCAGGGACCAAAATACCACTACGCTACAAATATCATGTCATGTACTGCAAAATGCATTTGAGACATGACACACACATATACACATGCTTGTCACTTTTTTGCTTGCTGAAAATAACGCCATACCTACATGTACAAATGTGAGTCACAAATATAGCAGACTTTGATGATAGAAGAACATGCACTTGTTTTGTAGAGAAGCACATTTTGACCCCTAGATGACCTTTGACATCATCATCCTCATCAACACACTGGTGGTATTACCCAAAGGTCATTTGTACCAAGTATGAACCCAATTGATGCAGAAATGAGAGCAATTAACTCTTTACTTGCCAGGGGTAAAACCCCTTTGTGACAGAGGTTTTCGCTATTACAGTTTTCTCTATTACAGTTAGGTCGCAAATTTGTGACAGCGGCATGTTACCCCTTATAGTCACAAAAATGCGACAGCGGCAGGTAAAGAGTTAAGTTACGGTAAATGAAAACTTTAACACTTTTGTAACGACAAACAGGAAAAGTGATTACTACATAAAATGTAGGTCTCATCAGAACCTCGCACAGGCAAGACAAAAACGTTCATAGTAAGAAGTAACTCACCCCTTCCCCATTTACACCGGCCCAAACCACCCCTCCCCCCCCCCCCTAAAAACACACACACACACACACACACACCACACAGGCCCCCACCCACATATAGTGTACATACCACCTGTATTGTAGTATTTCATTAGCATGCATTGAAATGAAACCCCAATGTCAGTTGGTTGTACAAATGATGAATCAGATAAAAAGATAATAAGAAGAAGTTGAGGAATATTTGCAAATCATAATTAACTAATACAATGTGTACTGTTTCATTCCATGTTCCCAAGAACAAGAACAGTGCTTATTAGTTTATCATGCCATGGAGGTGAATTGAGAAATATGATTTTTGCTGATCGAAAATACAAAATTTGCAAAAAAATATACAAAGTAAAGGAGTTTACGTTTTAGTTCAGATTAATTTAGTTTAATTTAGTTTAGGAGAGAACCTCCCTCCTAATAATAGAACTGGAAACTGACTTCAAGTGAAACTTGTGAAATTATAGCGATCGTTAGACTTTTAGGAGGTTTCGGGCATGCAGGTAGTCAGAGACCCATAGCCTAGATTACTGAAGACAGTTAACTGCTTGCAGTTACCTAGACAGCTCTGCTCCACAGGGCATGCGTTCAATGCCTGCATACACCAAGTGCTGATCAATAAGGACAGTAGGATTATGAATGTAGACTATGGTTGGCGGCGTGTTTCAAACTTTAACGATAGTCTTTCACTTTTTCTGAGAATGTTTGTGAAGCTACCAGTATGACAGTGCAATTTCATGTATACTCATTATTGTTAGGGTATAGTTCTGATTTCTGCTGAGTTTCACATGACTTTAGCAATGGTGCATCCTGTCTTTAAAGGGCATACTGTACTGGGAAGGCAAAAAAGTCTTCAAAATGTAATTGTTTGCAATTTTCTTGCCACTGGTCTTAAATTCATGTATTGTCCATTTTAGAAGTTTGCTGAAAGTTATTTGCCCTCAAATGATCCACATATGGAGTAATTAATGATTAATGATTAAATCCTCAAAATGTTCGGGCCAAACATTTAGAGGATTTGTGATTTAATCACTCATTACTCCAAATGTAGATCATTTGAGGGCAAATAACTTTAAGCAAGCTTCTAAAATAGACGATACATGAATTTAAGACCAGTGGCAAGAAGATTGCTAACAATTACAGTTTGAAGGCTTTTTTGCCTTCCCAGTACAGGTATATGCCCTTTAAGATGACTGCAATGTTCATGAATGAGTTCCAATGTGATACCATGTAGTGAGATATTCCTGCAGCCTCTAGAGCCGATAACCCTTCCAGTATCATAGGTGCTTGAAATACATACATACATGTGCTCTACACAAAGGTTAAGGGGGGTTTTCTAGCTTGGCACCACATGGGTTAATGTATGATTATCACTATAATCTGGATTCCTTAGAAATGCAATGTCAAAGATGGTATGTAAGAAAAATGGATGCTCATGCAGATAGTCTTAGTCAACATTATAGTAAGACTATAATCACCTATATCATAGGTGCTTGAAATACATACATACACGTGCTCTACACAAACGTTAATGGGGGTTTTCTAGCTTGGCACCACATGGGTTAATGTATGATTATCACTATAATCTGGATTCCTTAGAAATGCAATGTCAAAGAAGGTATGTAAGAAAAATGGATGCTCATGCAGATAGTCTTAGTCAACATTATAGTAAGACTATAATCACCTATATCATAGGTGCTTGAAATACATACATACATGTGCTCTACACAAACGTTAATGGGGGTTTTCTAGCTTGGCACCACATGGGTTAATGTATGATTATCACTATAATCTGGATTCCTTAGAAATGCAATGTCAAAGAAGGTATGTAAGAAAAATGGATGCTCATGCAGATAGTCTTAGTCAACATTATAGTAAGACTATAATCACTGTTACTTTACAGTACCACTACATTACATGCATCAAAATAAACAAGCAGACTTATGATGCTGTGCAGACAATGACCTTACATGTGCAGATTGTACAGTAATTGCAAATATTCATTTTTTTTTTTTATAGTACTAGGTGTTAAAATAATTGACAATAATACAAGTTAAGTTACAAATCTATTCAAGCTGAAATTGACATATGAGAAAGTCAGGGGATGTACACATTTTAGAAGCAGGTTTTGTGACATTTCGTCAATTTCTTGTACATAAAATGAGATTTTCACTTATAATAAGCCCCACCTCTAAATTATCCTTAAAACTCAAGATTCCCCTTTTGACATCATCAAAGGATAAAATTAGCAGAATAATAGATAGAATTTATGCACAAACTAAACATTGCCATGAATACCTTCACCTGCCCTTCAGAGCATCACACAATACCATTTAACAACCTTTCGTGTGGGAATAATCGTTTCCTTATGTCAGAAATATACTAGCTATTCCACGGGGAAAATAAATTCGCATTGTCATGTAAAGCTATCATGCAGGTAGCCATTTCAATGAATAGCTTTTTGCAAAACTTTGTCTATTCTTCAGTTTATGTCTACCTTTAATGATGTCACAAGGGGAATCTTGAGTAAGAAAATATTTTGGAGGCAGGGCTTATCAGTGCCGAGACCCCTTTATTGAATAATTTTGTTTAGAAATCCCCAACACCCTGGAAGCTATGCTATTACAGACTGTGTAATTCAAAGAGCTAGTGAATCGATTATTCTTGATAGTATTTCCTTCCTCTGGTGATGTAATATTAGGTGAAATGTTTGATGTTAAACCACTACAGCATAATCTGCAAGTCTCTATCTAGGCAGCACTATAAGTCTGAAATCTACATGAAGTAAGAACCATTAGTCAAATTGGAACAGAAAATGATGAAATACCAGTGCATGCTAAAAACAAATACAGAACTTTTTCCAATTCACATGATATTTACCTCTTTCTCTCTGTTAAAGATGATCCTATGAAGTACATATGATACATTTAAATCTAAAGAAAAAAAAAACATTAGTTTCATTCATTTTGATCACTATCGCTGTTTTAAACATTACGTTTTTGCTCAATATTGTACATGACTCTAATTTTCATTGATTCTAAAAATTATTGCTTACACCGTATTTTTGGTACCATACTTTCATTGCCTTTTCAACGAATACTGAAAGAGTAACAATCTTCGTCAGTCAAAAAATATGAGTTGTGGTTCACATGAACTAGCCGTACAAACACAAAGCTGAGCAGAGAAGTGCATCATACCTATACAACAGTAGCCCTGGATACCGCTATTTTTACCAATGCACGTCGGTCAGAAAGTTTCCAGCTAACGTCTAAAGACACCAATGAGACACACTGAAAAAGCTGATATATTGCAGTGTTTTGGACAGCTAGCTAGACTCTCTCCACATCCCTAGCTAGAGCATGTGATGGTGACATGTTCTGATATACGAGCGGTGCAATTAGCGAACCGCATGCTACTTGCTAGAGAGCGATGAAGAAGGCACAAGAAATACATCAGAGAGTAAGAAATGAAACATACTGATACTCATTTTGATCTGCTCTTACTTCATTAAGTTTTAAGGAAAATACATGCAGTATTCAGTCTATCAAGATTACATTACATAATGTGCTAAGTTTATCAAAACTAAAGAACTTAAGCTAGAATTAAATTACGTACATCACACGGTATCTGTATTATAGAGAGTTGAAAATAGCATTTGAACCACAGATTATTTATGAGGAAATTGAACTCTATACTAACCGGTACCTTGCTGGGGTCTAAACTGGCTCTAGTTGCTGTGATGCACAGCATCCCCATAGCATAAACTACAACTACAGGTTTCATCTCTGCAGTCTGGGCCTGTAAAAGAATAATCAGCAACAAATCGAGCATGAGTCTTCAATCAAAATGCTCGTTTTTATTATGAATACAAAAGTCACTCATGGTTGCTGTGGTGAAGTTGGACAAATGCACACTCGACTCCTTTTTTTTTTTGCATATCGCTCAATACCAATCATACAAAAACAAAAGTGCGTTTATACACTCAGACTATCAATTGACTAGTAGCTCCTACTGACGCGTCCTATACGCATGTTCCCCATGGCAGCGGCTCAGGGTTTGGTAGAGAAGTAAACATTACTTTTGTACATCAAATTGACATTTTTGGTATCGATAGTTGCTTTCAGATGTGGAATATAAAGCAAATAATCAACTTTTGGTTTCAGGCAATGAGATGAATTATCACTTCCTCGGCGATCTGAATGTACATGTATACGCTATCTTTCCTCAGCTGTGCTTCGGAAAGATAGCTACATCCAGATCGCCTTGGAAGTGATAGTTCGTCCCATCACCTTCACCAACGTTGATTATTTACTTTAATAGCCGTTGCAATAGAAAAATTTGCTCCAATCATTCTGCTAGTAGGGTATAGGGTCCATGGTAAGGTAGGACCAAGTGGCATTCCTCGTACGGCCGCTACTTACAGACTAGCTACGCAATGGGTACCGGTACTCAGAGTCATACTAAATTACTATGCAGGTTTACCGGGACTCTCCCGCATAGCGAGCGTCCTCGAGTGCTCGCCATCATGCATTTTCCTTGCGTGACAAGTCCAACTACTGATGTAATTGACCAGTGAATATGAATTACTCATTTCAAGTACCTACATGTGTCACATATTTTTGAATGTATACATGCACTATAAAAATATTCAAAAATGTTGAGCAATGTTACCGATTTCCTCTTCATATCTCTATCTAACAGATAAGGTCCATCAAAGCTGTCATCTTGGCTGTCCAAAAAATGTAATGAATTGTAATACGAGAACAGCTGCCGTCTTATAGCAGGAATACCCATCTCATTCGGGGCACTGTTTAATCAAAATTACATTTTTGGACATACTGTACCCCGGCCCGAATAGGGAGGGCATTCAGAGGAGCCAGATGCAATCTCAGCGCCAGGGGATCCTACATCCAACGTCCAACTACAGAGACTGATTTTCGGTCTAATGCAACATGAATTAAAATCAGATGAGCCACGGTTGAATTCAGGTATGAATCCTCCGTAAATCTGTGGGGTACTAGTTTCATCCGAAGTATAATTTGCTGGGTGCTAATGCACTTTGGTATCCCACATATGCACGCAATGGGAACGCTGCAATACACCAGTTCGCAGTTAGCTCTGGAGCAAGTTTGGTCACTATGACCTTTCCCTTTTTCATTAGGATAAGCAGTTGATTAATATATCATTTCAAAAGGAGATGTTACGTAATGTGCTTACCCGACATAGCAATTTGCGATATTCAACCTCTAATAAAGGAACCATCTCAAAACAGGTGACAAGAATAGTAGGCTACGGTCTGTGAACAATTGGGAAAGCTTCTATTACATTGTTTATTGTAAACTAATTGTTGTCGTTTGGCCTGTTGTCAAATACCCCATGATTGAACACCTTGGTGTTCTTTTATAAATTGGATAACAAGCATATTCTAAAATAACTTATTAATGATGATGCTTATCTCAGTGATTTAAAAACCAACAAGCTGGTTTGGTCACTATGACCTTCATCTGCTCATGCGCAAATTGTAATTACGAACTGGCTTATACTGAGTGACTGTCTCGAAAGTGACGACTGTCTTAAACAGCGAAAATTTTGACACGTCAGGTCGTGCACGCAGTGGCAGATATCAAGTCACAGTTATCTACACTAACACGTAAAGATGATTTGCCTCTTAAAATACTTACTCAATATTTTGATTACTGGCTTCTTAATCTTATCTTTGTAGAATTCCAACAAATTTTGACTTGTGGCCCACGCGACGAAATGACTACGCCCACAGCCTACAGCCTACATACAGCCGTAGCCGCATACGTGTACCTGTGCATAATTGCGAAATTAGGGGAAGTCCCAATAGAGCAATTACGCGCACGCCATTGGTTAGTCCAGATACTGGCGCTGGACGTATTTTATCGTCCGCCTCTTCTCCCTCACACATGTATGGCACGCCATAGGGGAATCAATTCAAAATATATTTCATTGAACAAATATATGTTTCTCTTTAACTAAACCATTTCACTCCAGCAAATTTATATTTCACTTTCCAAAAATATATTCTACTTTTCAAAAAAAAATCATTCCACTTTATCACAAAGATATGTTTCACTTTTTTCCAAAATGCATTTCACTTTTTCACAAAATTATATTTCACTTCTCACAAAATATCATTTCACTCAATATCAAAATACTTTCCACTTTCTAAAAAAAAAATTCATTTCACTCTTCACAAAACTACTTTTCACTCTCCACCGAAATTCATTTCACTTTTTCACAGAAATGCATTTTACTTTTCATAAAAATGAATTTCACTTTATCACAATAAATCGTTTCACTATCCACGAAAATATATTTCACTTTTCACAAAAATATATTTCACTTTTGAGCAAAAAAAGAATAATTTTACTTTCAGCAAAAAAAAATCATTTTACTTTTGTTGGATAATACAATCCAATGAATTGATCTTGAGCCTCTACCTAAGCCCATAACAGTACGTTGATAAAATTCATTCCTCTTTGTTGTCACGTAAAAATCCATTCCTCTCTTTCGCAAGAAATCATTTCACTCTTTCGCAAGAAATCATTTCACTCTTTCCAAAAATACGTTCCTCTTTTTTCTCGGCCAAAGGGGGCGCTGTATTTTGAGCAAGCGCAAGCTAGATCATCAGCTCGGACGGCAGTACAGTACAGACGGCGCGGGACGACCAGTCTCGCCTGTCGGTACTGCGGTGAAGGTGCCTAGGCCTCCGATCATCCGGCCGCGCCCGGCCGCGTAACAGTTACACATACGCGTACCTACCGAGCCACACTAGAGTAGACATGTGAAGATCTACTGTATAGACACGGATGTCTAACGTTATTATATTGCTGGAATCAAAATCAAAGGTATGTCACTGTAGTTTGTACGTTTGTGGTTATCCTAGAGGCAAGACCAAAAGGTCTAAATAATTTTGTCAACTTACAGTTACAACGTTAACGTGTTAGATCTAGATTCTAACGCCGGTTATGTTAGTGTGGTAGCTCTAATGCCATGAATGTTAGATCATGTACTACTGGAGATCTAGATCTATTTAGTATGTAACTGTTAATGAGGTCAGCCATTAGAGGAATACAAAAATGAAAGTTTGTCAATTTTCAGTGAAATATCACTAGGTGCGCAGACAAGCCTAGCCGCCCTAGGGTCCCCCCATCATACAAGCTCATGTGCAGATTCTATATTAAAATACAAGATTCCACTCCATCATGTCCAAGTTCGTCATCGCGGTAGAAAAGCCCGAGTCAATAGCTTAAATGTCAATGATTAACAGTTGAAAAATCGTTTTGTATTGAAACTTCGTACGTGAAAAGATGAAATGTTGCTTTGTGATGCCATCAGGGATTTTGATCGAATCACCAGTTCTTTTGTCTTAAAAATCAGTTTGAAAATGACTTAAATATCCTATTTTACCGGAAGTAGCCTTCGTTTGCCTTGTAGAATTGGTGAAACCGCGCGAAAACTTGTGAACGAAATAACTAGTGTCCAGTCCCGTATGTGTATTTCCGTGTTATGTTTTTGGTATAGTGATGGGGGTATACATGTATGTGGTCGACTTGTCTTTTAAAAACATTTAGACTGCTTTGATTACCTTCGACTCGTCCTCTTAAAAAATTTTAAAGAAGATTTATACATGAAGTCGAGATACTATAATAATAATTTACACAAATTGTGCTAAGGTTTTTTTAATTGCTATGTGATACTCGCCACTTCCCCCTTTTTGTGCAGTGATAGGTTTTTTCATTTTGATGGTGTTCATTTAACTCTTGAAGGGAAGTCAGCACTTGCTTCTGAATTCACAAATTTAATATCTCAATTTGTTTACTACCAAAACTTCAAACCCAAGCAAACAACTTGAATACCTAAAGAATTAAAAATTTTGATTAAAATTTCCTGCAGTTCCTGCTCAAAATCAACTGTTCAACAACCAATCCTATCAGAAAAGGAAAAAGCCCTTATAAAATACAAAAAAAGGGAACGATATGGAGAGCCTTATCTTAAACCGAAGGTGGAACAACCAAAGAGAAAAAAAAAGAAAGTTGTTAAAAAACGAGATCCAGTGTTGCTCCCTCCTCCCCCTAAATATCATGAGCTATCATCTAAGAACCTGAGCCTTATTCCATACATAACATTTCCAGCACAATTATCATGCTACCCTGTTCCCCACTCCCCAAGTCACCTACTCCATATGTTACCTCACGCAAGAAGGCCAGAGAAAGGAAGAGGAGGCGGCAGAGGATCAAGAAGCACCGGAAAAGGAAGAAGGTGTTTAGGTCTACTAACTTTGGTGGCTGGGCATGATTATATTTTGTGGGGGTGGGGCAGGGTGTTTTAAATGATAGGGTAGTAAAATACATTACCATAATTTTTTTTTTTACACTTTCCTAACTTCTTTCCATGGATGCAGTTTGGACTGGCCTTAATGTCCCTCTGTTTGACTGAGAAATTGGTAAAGTCCTTTTTTGTCATTTTAGTTGTGATTAAAGTGATCTTGCTCTGCGAAAAAACACACATTTAATTTGACTTAAGTAAGAAATGTTTCTGTATGTGATATTGACTTGTAAGGAACATTTTTTTCTTTCAGTTTTACTAATGTTTTGCCTAAATGTGTTTTTTTTTCACTTTAACCACAGATCAAATATGAGGATGTCCACTTGTGTGATTCTCCACAAGTAAGATCCTCTCCTCTTCATGTCACTCATCCAGTCGCACCTGTAGCTCCAGATCCCCATCCACCAGCAGTTCCACTTTCTCCTCTTCATGTCACTCGTCCAGTCGCACCTGTAGCTCCAGATCCCCATCCACCAGCAGTTCCACTTTCTCCTCTTCATGTCACTCGTCCAGTCACACCTGTAGCTCCTGATCCTCATCCACCACCAGTTCCACTTTCTCATCTTCATGTCACTCGTCCAGTCACACCTGTAGCTCCTGATCCTCATCCACCACCAGTTCCACTTTCTCATATTCATGTCACTCGTCCAGTCGCACCTGTAGCTCCTGATCCCCATCCGCCACCAGTTCCACCTTCAATCGCACCTGTAGCTCCTGATCCTCATCCGCCACCAGTTCCACCTTCAATCGCGCCTGTAGCTCCTGATCCCCATCCGCCACCAGTTCCACCTTCAATCGCGCCTGTAGCTCCTGATCCTCATCCGCCACCAGTTCCACCTTCAATCGCACCTCTAGCTCCTGATCCCCATCCGCCACCAGTTCCACCTTCAATCGCACCTCTAGCTCCTGATCCTCATCCGCCACCAGTTCCACCTTCAATCGCACCTCTAGCTCCTGATCCTCATCCGCCACCAGTTCCACCTTCAATCGCGCCTGTAGCTCCTGATCCTCATCCGCCACCAGTTCCACCTTCAATCGCACCTCTAGCTCCTGATCCTCATCCGCCACCAGTTCCACCTCCAATCGCACCTCTAGCTCCTGATCCTCATCCGCCACCAGTTCCACCTTCAATCACACCTCTAGCTCCTGATCCCCATCCGCCACCAGTTCCACCTTCAATCGCCCCTCGTGCAATATTGTTCAACAAAAACACAAATGTTTCATTGGGGTGAAAGAAAAGCTTACCAAATATAAGCAGCCCTGTGGGAATTTTTCATGTGGACCATGTCGCCTTTGTCAAAAAACATCTCACAAATACACCCATTTCAATTTAATTAAGTCTGAAATGCTAAAAAGATTTAATCAAATCAAAGTTTACAGACATTTCAGATTTTTCTTGTATATGTAACAGTTGCAGGCAAAACTAATCAAAAAAGTTGAAGAATGAGTCCTATACACCAGAAAAAGATTAAAAAAAAAGATATTCATCAAGTTATGAAATAATGTCCCCGTCTTTCAAGTTTGTGTCTTATACGTGCGTGATTGTAGAAGGCGTGAATATGATATATAGTTCTCCCCTGAAAAATCTAAAAACATTTGAGGAATATGCACAATTTCTGATAGCTAGATGGGTGTTTTCTTTTTTTCAAGAAAAATGTAAAAGAAGTCAGGATCCTCTTTGATCAAGTCGGAACACAGGGTATTTCTCCAAAAGATGTAGAACGTAGCAGAAGGGATAAAACTGAAGGAGAATGTTATTATTATGAGTCACTTGATGACAAAGACCCTCTTCCAAACCAATGGAATAATTTTCTTAAAGTTCGCCAGAACAAACACACCTTATGTCGTTACTTGTCAAATAAATTTATTGAGCTTGTAAAAAATGATATTGGAATAAACAGTGGTAAAGTTTTTATTATTTCTGGAGGATTTCATGTCGGAATTGAGAGTTCTAGTCAATGGACAGGTGTTTCAATAAGTGAGCAAGGCATTGATCATCATAATATTGTCCAGAATCATGAGGAAAGTGATACACAGATCTGGTTACATGTAAATGATACTCCATGCAATAATATTTTAATATATTCTATTGATCGAGATATCGGTGTGATAGGACTTCCCTTGAACTTTGGTAATAAACATGTCACAGTGCAATACAGTGCCCGAGCGGGGGATGAAAAATATCTAAATCTCAATTCATTACAGTCTGCATGTGACCATGATTCTGATTTGGCAAGTTTGATAAATAAGCAGTTAAATGTTGGGAAGATTCTTCAGGTTTTATATATCATGTCAGGTTGTGATTTTGTTTCATACTTTGCGCATATAGGGAAGCCTACCTTTTTAAAATTATTTTTCCAACATGCACATTTTATTACTGGATGCTACAGTAATACACAAGGTCACTTAGCTTAAACTGAATTGAATGTTAATTCAGATGATGGTTTAATGTCTTTTTATCGCCTTATTATGTGCATATATTACCATGTTAACCGTTCTTGTCTTCATAATTACAATTCGATTATTGATCTGTATTGATAGTATAGAAGATTCTGATATTATGTCACGGCATCATAAGGCTCTGGATATAGTACGTTTAGCTTCATGGAAAGGTGAATATGAAGATGATTTGCTCCCTTCTAATTCTGCTTTGAACCTTCACTGGTTAAGGAGTTGTTGGGTATCAACAGTATGGGATGAAGTTAATTCTCCAATTTTTATATATCCAAACATTTTTTTTATGGATATAATGTAACAAATCAAGATGATAAGAACAAGGTCAGCATTATTTGGGATACAGAAGAAAATATTAATCACATTAGAGAAAATGTTATAAACCTTACACGAGGCTGTGCTTGTTCTTAGAGCAAGTGTACAAATAGGCTTTGTAAATGTGTTAAAGATTAAAGAAAATGTGGCCCTGGTTGTAGATGCAAACACTGTGAAAATGTTCCTAATGTAACTATGCCAATGCAATCTACATCGACATGTGACACCACAACAGAATATTCAGCTGATCTTGATAATGATGGTGATGATGCTAGTGATGCTAGTGATGATGATGATGATGATGATGATGTTGAGGAGGATGATGATTCTACTGTAAGCAGTACTTTAAGTATCCTTTATGATGAAGACATTGAAAGTGGCTTGGAAGTTGATATACTGCCAAAAGAATATGACAGAGAAAGCATAGACTCTGAATATGAAGATATGGAAATGTGATGCTTGATGTTTTATATTTAACCATTGTTTGGTTTTGTAGCTTAAGTTTAATTCTATATTTTATAGAATGTGTATCACGGTCATTTTATTTTCAATCTTTTGTGTTATTGTTCAAGCCTCACATGATGTTCAAATTGTGTTTCATGTGTGAATTACAAAGAGATGCATGCATGTATAACTCATTCACTGTACAACAACATATTTATTATTTTTTGTATCTGAAAGTTTGCCAAAATACATTCTAAGATTACTTCTTTTATCAGGAAATATTCTCGCAAATATTCTCAGACATGTGTGTGAATCAAAAAGGGAATATGTGAGTAATATCTCTTCTTTCAAGTTAAGTATTTTTGTTACATAATTTATTTCAGAAAAGAAAAAAATGATATCTTCTTTTATGTAGTTTTCACTTCACATTTAAGTTGTTCTTAATTTAGTTTGTACATGTACTTAAAAGAAATTGCCAAAGAAAGTGCAAGAATTCTAGCTTTTAAGAATGTAAATGCAATTACAATAGGTATCTTGCCATGTACAGTATCAACACAGTTTGTACTTAGAAGGTAGACATTGTGACATGAAGAAATAATACTTTGGATACATTATATTTTCAGTCACAGTTATGAAGTGTACAAGTGTACCTCCTGGGACACTGTAAAATATAAATGTAGGCAACTTTGTGATTTGTACTACAGTGTGTGATGTAGTTACCATGGGCCATGTGGTAGGGCCCATACGATAACATTGCCAGCATTTCAATACCTCATGTAAATTGTGACAAGTCAGGTATTCAAACAAGAGGTGTACAGTAGTTTTGAATGTTTTTGCATGCTCATCCACTGTCAGCTGTTAATAAAAGTTGTCTTGCCATTTGCAGCACTATCTAATTCCATCTAGTACACCGCTCTTTTTTGTGCCCGATTTTACCAATTACTTTTCAAAGGATAGGCCTATGTGCTGTGTGTGTGAGGGAAGAAAAATTACAGAAATATTAGAGGTGAGAGTGAGAAAGAGATACTAGAAAAAGAAGAGAAGAGTTGGGAAACAAGGAGAAAAGGGGTGAAAGAAACATGTTCAGAGAGAGAGGGGGGGTTAAATGACTTTCTTAATGATACTTTAGAAATATGATTTACAATGCAATGGTGCATTTTCAGAATAAAAAGAGTGCATTGTGTGCATGTTGGGGGAGGGGGGGTGTAAGTTTTCAATTTTGTTTTTATTTTTTACTGTCGAGCCCCCCCCCCCCCCCCCCCCACAATAAAAAAATCCTTTGGGGTTTTGGAGGGGGAACTTGTGCCCTTTCGTCGGGATCTATCACTTTATACCCTCATCTAGCGTGGATTAAAGTTTTAATTTACCAAAGAGATTGAATAATTTCATGCCAATACATGTAGTATGGCTATATCATCGATTACAGTTCGATATTCCGAAGGCTCGGAAAACAAAATAAAGTTCGTTTTTTCCGAAGGTTCGTTCATTCGAAAACGAAATAGAGTTAGTTTTTCCAAAAACGAAATAAAGTTCGTCTTTTCGAAGGTTCGTTAATCTGAAAACAAATGTTTGTTTTTTAGAAGGTTCGTTAAAAGGGTTCAAACCTTATTTCAATTTTTGGATTAACAAACCTTCGGAAAAACAAACTTTATTTCGTTTTCAGAATAACAAACCTTATTTTGTTTTCGGACTAATGAACCTTCGGAATAAACGAACCTTCGGAATAACAAAGCTTTCGAGTACATGTATTCGAACCTTTGTACTAAATGAACCTTCAGAATAACAAGTGCTTCCCATCATGGGTAAAATAAAATTGCTTAAACTACATACGTCAGTTTGTGGTGTTAAACTTTGATTTTCATTCCTTTATCACTTCATGGAAGTATAAAAATAACAGTATCAAACATCGATCAGTACATGTTATACCAAGAACAGGAAGATGGCAATGCAAACAGACAGCTAGATACCATAACTACTAAAACGCCCTGCTAAACGACCCCGAGACGACGAACCACTTTCAAAAGTGATACACACACAATAGTCAACAAGTGGGGCAATAATGCAAGTCGGAGGGCTTTTAGTAACGGGGGTGCACTCACTATTTAATATACCGTACGATTAATCACGATGGACAACCGGAACGCGCGCACTGTTTTCCTCGCTAGCAGTTATATACGGAACTCGTGTGAAGCATTGTGGGGGACCCCCGGGCGAGATTCCGATCAAAGCATCGCGCTCGTACGGCGAGCAACTTTTCCTTCAGCCTTTTGAAACACTGGTTATATTTTGCTAGCTCCTGACTGGTATAGATTGTAGAATATTACATTTTGGCTACTTTTTACTAGAAAGAAGGTTTCTTGAGACTCTGAAGCAATTATTTCAGTGAATCATGTATAAAGAACTTAATTTTTAAGATGTTTTGTAAACGAGTAACAATACACATTTTCCTCCGATAAATCTCTTAGATTTTCAAATATTTCTATGATTCACCTAAGATTTTCCTTGAGACAAACGGAATTTCATAGTTCAATCTCCATAACCCCGAAGATTTCATGGAAATGTGTCGTTTCTTTCCTGAGTTATTCTATTGTGAATTCAGGTCTGTCATTGCTCATTACATATGCAGCGACAAAAGTTTCGTGCATACGACTTGTATAAATACGTGCGATTGTGCAGGCGCTGCGGCTAGACTGTAGGCACTTTCACCGCAGTACCGACAGGCGAGACTGGTCGTCTCTCGCGCCGCGCCGTCTACTGTACTGCCGTCCGAGCTGATGATCTAGCTTGCGCTTGCTCAAAATACAGCGCCCCCTTTGGCCGAGAAAAAAGAGGAACGTATTTTTGGAAAGAGTGAAATGATTTCTTGCGAAAGAGTGAAATGATTTCTTGCGAAAGAGAGGAATGGATTTTTACGTGACAACAAAGAGGAATGAATTTTATCAACGTACAGTTATGGCCTTAGGTAGAGGCTCAAGATCAATTCATTGAATTGTATTATCCAACAAAAGTAAAATGATTTTTTTTGCTGAAAGTAAAATTATTCTTTTTTTTTTGCTCAAAAGTGAAATATATTTTTGTGAAAAGTGAAATATATTTTCGTGGATAGTGAAACGATTTATTGTGATAAAGTGAAATTTATTTTTATGAAAAGTAAAATGTATTTCTGTGAAAAAGTGAAATGAATTTTGGTGAAGAATGAAAAGTAGTTTTGTGAAGAGTGAAATGAATTTTTTTTTTAGAAAGTGGAAAGTATTTTGATATTGAGTGAAATGATATTTTGTGAGAAGTGAAATATAATTTTGTGAAAAAGTGAAATGCATTTTTGAAAAAAGTGAAACATATCTTTGTGATAATGTGGAATGAATTTTTTTTGAAAAGTAGAATATATTTTTGGAAAGTGAAATATAAATTTGCTGGAGTGAAATGGTTTAGTTAAAGAGAAACATATATTTGTTCAAGTGAAATATATTTTGAATTGATTCCCCTATGGCGTGCCATACACATGCATAGTACGCACACCGCGCCAGACGACTGATTGCACGACTCCCACTGAACTAGAAAGTTCTAGAAATTTCTAGTTCAGTGGCGACTCCACGAATCTGTGATGCGCCACCAACGTTCGTTGACGGCGGATTGCTAAATACAGTCCAGGGGCCGGGGCCGGGGTGGCATGGACTAGCCATTGGTCGCGCGGGTATCACGTCATAGCTCGAATCGTCGCGCGCGATCGAGCAGAGTGATCTGTCGCGCGCTGTACGTGACATTTCATCTTTTACTTTTCTTGTAATTATTTGGAATACCGGTATTTTATGTGAGATTTTCATTTCTGGACAAGTTTGGATCTGAAAATTTGTGTGTATCAGATCATTCAAAACACAACAATTATGGTCATTGTGCATCACACAATGGTCACTGCTTTTCGTTACAAATTATGTTTAAGAAAATGTTGAAAACGTACTTATTACATAAATATTGATCTTCTGTATGTCTTATTTAAGTATCCTTTTGTGTGAATGAGCAGTTAAATGATATCTTTTGTGCCCTATTATTATTATATTATGTTCGAGGACTTTTTCCCCCACAAGGCCTCATGGCCTTTCTATGAAGTTCTCTTCATTTATATATTATGGCTATCTACTTCATGTTTGATTATCTCGCGTGTGTTATGAATATATGTTGTTTATCTTGTAAATATGTTTTTAATGAAATGAATAAACCAACCAACCAACCAACCAGCAACACATGCCGGCCCACAACTTATTTTCTGCCAGAAGCATCATACCTTATTAATGACACTGGAAGTTGTGGATTAACAGATGTAATGGTCACTGTTGTGTTCTGTATTAATTATCTGATACACATTTTGAGGTCAAAATTTGTCGAAAAGTGAAAATCTCATTGAATTTACTAAGGATTATTACAAGAAAAGTGATCTATGAAATGTCACAAGACCTCTAAAAAAAATTGACACCTCTTGATGCTGTGTAATTTCAGCCTGATTTGAGTGGAAACTGATTTTTAATCATATTTTTCAAAAGTGTCAAAAGTTTTTTTAATGCCTAGTATGAACTGGCTTATTACCACCACTTTTCAATTTTTATTGATTGATTATTGAGTCTTGTTTATAAATTGGGGGTATCCCTGTCAGGGTGATTTGCCATTTGGTCCAATCCCAGTTGGTCCACTCACCATTTCGTCTACCATCATGGGTTAGGATTAATTAGGTAGGGGTCTGGATTAGGGTTAACGGTTAAAGTTATGGTGTAGAATTAGAGTTGTTGAGAAGTTAACCCAATATCTTAATCTAAAACAGCATTTTTAAGGGGTTCCTAGCTTGTAGACGAAATGGCGAGTGGACCAACTGGGATTGGACCAAATGGCAATAAACCCCTGTCAGTGGGCCAGGCACGCGGTAATCCCCACTCACATCTCGATCCCTATAGGAGGGAACTACATCATGAAGCAGAGAAGTAGATCATCACAATCATAAACATAAACTGAAGGAGGGGGGGGGGCATTAGATCATACATTATTCCACAGATGATCATAAACATGCGATACTCTCACTACTATCACCACTCACTTCTACCCACCCATCTTTTCTTTTTCAATTCACCACTGCTCATATATTTATCATTCATATCCTTGCATATACCTCCACCAATATCTGCCCACCATTTTGCAATCAAGGTTGTTTCCTTTCCCATTAACGTGGTGATTCACAAAGTATGTAACCTCTACATAGTTAACATGTCCCATCCGGTTCCCTGATAATGAAGATTCATTAAATTCTTCCCGCCCCTCTCCAAAAAAAAAAAGTGGGTGGGGGGGGGGGGGGGGGGGGGAAGGAGGGTTATAACTGAAGAAAAGAAAAATGTGGAAAAAAAATTGTGGAACTCTTATGTCAATGAAGACAATTTAATCACGGAGTAAATATAGGTCATAATGATCGATACATGTAATAAACTGCTTTATAGAGAGAGAACACACAATAAATGTTATAAAGTAAAGCCCATGTTACACTACTACAAAAATATTGCTTTATCGTTGAATGGAATAACCCCAAAATACGCCGACACAATTGACATCATAGAATCATGATTCAAAACATGGTTGCATATAAGCCACCTTTTTCGAACGCGATTCTGCAGAAACGCGCTTCCAAACGCCCCTATTTCCGCGTTCCACGTTTGCATTTTGAATCACGTTCATATTCAATTCCCTCTAAACACAATCGTGATACTGCAGAAACGCGTTTTGAATCATGATTCTAGGTCAAAAAAGTGTCACATGAACGCAACCCATGTGAATCTTGGTCAAGTAATACACACATATCCCATAGAGCAGCAGTTTGTCTGGCAACTGCATGCCTTATCATTTGAAATTTAACACACATGGAGGGTGTTTCACCAAGCTGTTCGTAAGTTACAAACGACTTTATGAACGACTGGTGATCCCTTCTCGTGCTAAATCAGATTCTCAATTAACAAAGTGTGGTACCGCATTTAGCACAAGAAGGGTTACCAGTCGTTCGTAAAGTCGTTTGTAACTTACAAACAGCTTGGTGAAACACCCCACTGATACCAAGTTATCAAAAACACATTGATTAACCACATAAAATCTGCACCTACAATAGTAATACTGACAGGGTTTAACATTCATAAATGTATAATCGTTCGTATGCAAGACAATATAGAGACTCTATGGGATTTGTGTGCATTACTTATGAATGAATTCACATGCGGCATACAAAGAGTTAACGAACCGAATGATCGAAGCCAAATAACAAAGAGAAGAAGCAGCAATGATGGATTTTGTTCGGTACAGTATAGTTTTATTGTTGATCTTCGGTTTGTTTTTGGTTTAACCCAGTCAGTACAGTACCAAGCCAGGAAATGTTGACTGATTTTGTTTCACATTTCAGGCACCTATGGTACTGGGAGGGTTAATGCTTATTTCACTATGGAGCAGCAGTCTCTTGTTAGCAAGCCTTTGAAAACTCCATTGGTTTAGTACACATCTCCACGCCGATGGTAATGAGGTTATAACTAGTGAAATAACACCATTCAATGACACCATAAAATAAATTCAGACATCACAAAAAAATACCAAACAAGAAGACATCTTAATGCCCTTGCAAAGCATACCATTAGGTCAGTAATATGTACCTGCTTTTGATTTTCTTAGAATTGATAACCCTTTTTATGATCATTACATTTAAAAGAACAGGACATAAAATATAAATTGGGACAGAAAAGAATAACAAACAAGAAGAATATTAATACAATTTCATGACATACCATTACCTCTGCACGCACATGCTTCAGATTTTTATTTTATAAAAAGTAAACCCTACTTTTAATAATAACATACCATACAATAACGGTCACATTTGTGATGTAACCTGATGAAAATACAGCCTAAAACCAAAAATATTTATCATTCAAATGTCTCAGACACACATCAAAGGATGTAGACATTATGATTTAAGATAAAAATAAATACTTAAAATTAATTGAGAACTGAAACACCAATATGGCCACTGCAAAGTGTAATTTTTTTCCCCAAAAACTTTGGGTCATGCATTTCTGCTTTCTGCAACAGGGCTCTTAATTAGGCAGTTACAGAAGGGTTGCAAGTCGTGCACCAATCACTCAGTTGCGTTCATTCTGCAGCATTTTCACATATACAACAATCTCTCAAAATCATGACATCATTGTTAATCAAAACTCTTCGCTTCGCCTCAGGATTTTGGCTCTTTCTTGGGCTATTTGCTTTATGATGAGAAAGAGCAGATCACACATTTAAAAAAAAATGTATTATTTTCAACTTTTCCCCACACCAAGTTTTAAGCAATTCCATTTGATACCCTTGTAAAATAGCATTACCGGTACATCATTACCATCAGGAAACAATAAATGCAAAATTGTGATTTAGCATCGACATGCGTCTGTCACAGCAAACACACACTGACACTGTAACTCACCATAAAGTTTTGAACTATAATATTAAATTTCTCTTAAAAAATATCTATACTATTGATTTAAACATTTGATGAATGATGAAATGTAAAACTATCCTTTGTTCAAAATTATTGATACAATGTGTGCATTAGGATAGCATTCCATATTCCATGAAAAAAAAATAGAGTGGAGCCCAAATAAAACTTAAAAAAAAGTACAGGTTCTCACAATAGCTCTTTCAAGGAAAAAATATAATATAACAGATTTTTCCTATGATCAAGTGAAAACATGTAAATAATACAATGTTATATTGCATCATCTAATGTCATATTTCTAACATTAATTTGGCAAAAAGCTCTACAAAACCTGTAGAAATAATTTGAAGAACCATCTTCTTCGTCTTGTGGTAGATACTCTGTGATACACAAAGCAAGACTATAAAGATTCAGTAACTGTGAAACAGTCTGAAAAGCATATTACAACAATGAAAGAACCACACAGCCTACAAAATCTACATGAAAGTCTGTATAGCATATTCTTTAGTTTAACAAAAATATAATACCTTTCTTTGTCAGATACCATGGGCCATGATCTTAGGAAGTTCAAAGAAAATTATCTAAGTGGAAGAACACATCAAGCTCATTGCTTCACACAGCTTCCTCTTCATTCACAAAATAACAAGAAATGTTGCCACAGCAACGCCTAATGGGACTAAATCTGTGAGGTGATTGATTTAATGTAACACCATTAACAAACAATCAGGATATGCATGTACGCAGACATGAATAAGATGAAGAGAGTTACTGGTGGCTTGAATTTTGCATAAGAAACCATAATATACAGCAGTTTGTACCACTTCTAGTCTAGAGGAGGTATGGCAAACTTCTGATATATCTGTTGTGGCATCATCCCTAGGGTCTGGCCTTCATTTAATGTCACTGATTTTGTTGTTTATAGCCTTTTTATCCCTGGGCCTCGTTGCATAAAACTTACCATTAATAGTTACTACCATGGTTACACCATTCGACAGACAATCATATTCAAGGTTATCCTAGAAGTTGCCATTGATAGCAAAGTTACCATCAATAATGGTAAGTTTTATACAACAGGGCCCTGGTATCATGAAATCAATCTAGAATTTGATTTCAGGTCTTGGGCCCTGTTGCATAAAACTTACCAGTGACGGTAACTTTGCTATCAATGACAATATCTATGGAAACCTTGAATACGATTGTCTGTCGAGTGGTGTGACCATGCTCGTGAAATGGTCGCGTTGCTTAATTCGCGAAATTATCTGTACGTAAAATATACCACATTCTACAGTAGTTTAGTACACTAGTTTGATAAATATCACTCAACCAAATGGGTATGAAACAAACACATGATGCGGAGGTGATTATTATTGCTTTAGATCAATTGATACAAGACGCTGCAGAAGCTAGGCCTCAGTTTGTAGAGGAGTGTGAGACCTTTTCTTGCTTCATGATTAAAATGGCAGTCTCGGTACAAGTGCAACACTGAGGGTTGTAGAGTTTCATCTTTTCTCCGCCATGTGTGGATATGTTGTAGAGGAGGGAGGGATGTTTGCCTACTTCATGATTGAAATGGTTTCCTCTGGAGTTAGTCCAATGACGAGGGTTTCATCTTTATTCCGCCATGTGCGCATAACGCCACTCGCGCAAAGGACCATGGGTAGTCTTGACTGTCAAGGGTGACACAAAGCGGAGGGGATAGAGGGCGCTGCCTGGTTTGTCATTCGTACCTGGAGAAACGACACAAAATAATCAAATCATATCAAAGTCTATACGTGTCATGGATGTATTTTTGCACTAGTAATGCACACAAATCCTATAAAGGGGGCATTAATGGGGCTATCCATCAACTGGCCATTTAGCCAAAAAAAAATTAAAATATCAGATTAGACAAAGGTTATACTTACAATTACCACTACTCAACTTCTACTTAACCCCTTCCTGCTATTTGGATGGTTTGTCTTTTCACTTTGAGACAAAACTTAAAGCAAAACAAGTTAATTGCACATGAGAACATGATCGCAGAACCCATCAATGTTTACAAAGAAAACTGTCTAAAAAATTCTCCAAGATCTGGATTAACACTTAACATACCATACGTTTCTTTTTCCACAATTTGCACGGATGGCCTTTTTTATGGCACACAAAGGGTTAATTCCTGATCAGTAATGGTACTGTATCTGCCATATATTTTGCAGGGTTTTTAAATTCGCAAATTTCAGAATCTGGACTATTCACAAATTTAACAACAAGCGAAATTATGAATAGAATGTGCTCGAGCACATTATTACTAGTACTAGCACTCCATGATCGCGAATTTAACCACTCGCGAAATTGTCAACAAGTCCTGATTCGTGAAAAATTCAACTCGCGAAATGTATGGTGTTTACAGAAATACATGCAATTCCCATGGAGCCTGATTTTTTCTGGCACACAAAGGATTAATTCCCAGTCTTTACCTGAATTCCTTGCTCCTCCAAACGGTTGTTGCCCAACAACCGATCCAGTACTCTTATCGTTGACGTAGAAGTTGCCAGCTGTATCGCGAAGGACGGAACATGTGTCTTCAATCACCTTGCTGCAAGATACAACATAGAAAAGACGCATATCAATATCAACCCTCTTTAATAAGCCAGTGTGGGGTTACACCATAGTCGGACAAATCCACTGAATCAAATACTACTAGAATGCAGACTGGGATTTGCTTATGAAGCTGTTCTCAGAGCCGAATGGGTGTTCTTGTATCTGCATGATAATGGGTATTAGTATTAATGTAGTAGATCATCTAATGAATACCCAATTTACTCTATGAGTGGCATGATAAAGCCGCGGTCATTCGTACCACCAATAATCTGCTCATGCACACACTGCAGCTACAAACTGGCTTAAATGAGTATAGCTGTTAATTATTTAGCGCCGGTTTGTAACTTGCTTTAATTTGGTCGAGTTGCTCTGCATTGAATGGGACGCTGAACGTTGGCTTGCTAGCGGATGGACAGACAGTCTGAAAGCAGTCCGATGCAGTCCATTTTGTTTCAATCATGTCTGCTACAGTGTAGCGTACTAGTGTATGATGAGAATGGAGGCGGATATGACTGTAAACAAAATCCAAATGTGGCTGTGTAGTGCATCATGGGAAGACTTTTCTTCACATGCCATATGGAGATCTCAACCTGGTTCTGGCCATTTATCTGGCTTACAATCGAAAGTGCGGTATAGAGAATTGGAAGAATTCCTCTCATTAATTGTCATTCACAGAGTTTGATATCTATTATCCAAATATATCATGATCATGAGGGATCTTTAGGAATCTATCAAGATTAATAAATACTTTTTGTGTATAAACCATACCAACAAAGAAGAACACAAGGAAGTACAGAAAAAAAAATGATTGCACTGACCTATCTCCAGCAAAGAGGGCGCCTGTCAGGGAGTAATTCGATGTGGAGTCGATTAAGTCAACGATGTCATCATATTTGTCATCGGGGTACACGTAAGCGGTGACTACCGGCCCAAAGATTTCTTCTTTCATCAGGCGATCTGTAGGGTCTGAGGTCTCAATGACGGTCGGCTCCACGAAATAGCCAACTCTGAACAACATGAAAAGTAACATCCATTTATTACTTTTTTTACTACTTTTAAGGCCCACAGAAAACAATTCTGAATACATGTACATGAAGAATGAATAAGAAGAACAACGTTACAACTACAAATTGCTGAAATAAATGTGTCTAGAAGGCCTTTCTGAAATTTGATCTACAGATTTTAAATCATTATTTTCTTCCTTCACTTAATTTTTTTTCATTGAAAACAAACATAGTCTATCAAAAAATATTACAAAAAAAAAACTAAGATTGAATGCTTGCCC
The DNA here is from genome assembly GCA_963669155.1 of Arbacia lixula. Taxonomy (NCBI): domain Eukaryota; kingdom Metazoa; phylum Echinodermata; class Echinoidea; order Arbacioida; family Arbaciidae; genus Arbacia; species Arbacia lixula. The sequence goes on along the minus strand of OZ022591.1, from coordinate 8,810,058 downwards.
CAAAGCTGGTATCACGCAATGGGCATGGAATACTCCCAAGGGAGTGGAGATGGTGCACACAAAATGCATGGTACATGTACATTCTTGAATCCAGTGATAGGGATCATAGTTGAAATTCAGTCACTGACTGCAAAGTGGAACAGGCTCTCCACATCATTAAGACAAAGAAGAAGAAGAAAAAAACAAAAATGATCACAAGTGTTGATTTGTTGGCTCGTACCTGTCATCACATTCTCCGCCAGCAAGAACCTTCAGGTTGGGTGCAGTCTTGGCATAGTCCAGGTAGCTTTTCACTTTGTTAAAGGCCTGGAAGGAGTCACACAGTTTCAATGATATTAACTTTTCCTATGACAGACAAACTCTGCTATACATGATAAACCTTTCTGTTCTAGATAAGAATGTGCCTTAACCCGTTCTTTACTAGTGAGCAGGGTTTTTTCTACTCAGAGCAGCACAACTCCCACGAAATCTGCTGTATGCACATTAAACGCCAGGCAATTCATAAACTAAAATTTCTTTTAAGACAAATTTAAACCACACCGCTTTGGTTACTGCAGTTCCGTGGCATATTTTGACATCCTAACTGGACCAGGGCTCACGAAACAGGCAAATCTAACCCTGAGCAATGGGTTAAATTATTTGCATGTGTCATTGGTGTTAATATGGAATATTGGTAAAGAGTGAGTTAACAATTTCTGTGCCAGCCAAATAGCTGATCTACAGGATTTCTGCATACTATAGGTGTAAAAATGCAACATTGGCACATAAAAGAGTCGACTGCTTCTGTGAGAGACAAACTTTGACTGGTCCAATAATGCTACATAGGCACATAAAGAGCATACCCACTTAATGCAGGAACTAACTATACGCGTAATTCCACAGTGACAACTCAGAGAAAGAACCATGAAATCTTGGTTCTTTTTTAGGCACATCATCAATGAACTATTTTTATAATACCATGTCAAATATTACATATATTATCAGCGTTTATATGGTAAGGTCAGGACACACTGTATCATCTCATTCAATTTCTACGCTTCATATTTTCTAATCAATTTAGTGAAGATATCCTTTCTCTCATTCCTGTGCTTTGTTGGGTTTGTTCTTTTATCCAACATAACGTCACATGAAAACCATGTTTCAAGGTATTTTTGCCTGGTGGGGGCTTAAACCCTTGCACGAATACATTGACTTAAAGAGGGGGAAAGTGATTATAATATCAGTATGCTTACTGGTTGGTTGATGACTGCTGAGACAAACGATGTGAAATCCAGAGGCTGTAGACAAGGCGGAAAGAAAGATCAACTCTCAAGTCTCAACAGGGAGATGTTCACATCGAATAACAAACACATGATGAACATAATGCTGTAATTTACATTAGAAGTACAAGTGTATCTACCTGCCATATAATATGAGGCAAGAGAAAATTGACATTCTTCCCAAATATTAGTACACAACATGAGAGCAACTCACGTGGGATGTCACTTAACTAAAACTTTAAAAAAAATAAGAACTTTCTAATCCTTTGAGGGATTTCCATCATACCTTCACTTATTTCTCTTTCACGAGGTGCTCTCCCACATGTTGTGTACTACTTTTTCCCTAAATTGCCTTTTTTATGTTCTTTGATGAAGGAATACATTTTTTTTTTCATAGCGACAGGTGAGTAAAAACATGTGTCTCATGATATATCAAACACACAGGAGAAATGGTAAATATCCTTTTGAGAAAATGGACATTTTCCAAAAAACTTATACACAACTGATGGAAGAACACCTTGCACGTGACGTCACAAAATAAAAAATTTAAAATCAAATAACTTTCTTGTCCTTTGACCAATTTTCGTCAAACCTTCACTAATATGTTTCTTTCATGTGTCTCCTTTAATTGAAACCAAAATAATTTCAGGATGAACTATCCCTTTAATGTAAGACAACATGATTGACAGATCCCATCTTGATCTGCTTCTTGTCCTTTGACTGATTTTCGTCAAACCTTCACTAATATATTTCTTTCAAGTGTCTCATTTCATTGGAGCCAAAATAATTTCAGGGTGAAGTGTCCTTTTAATGTAATACAACGTTTATCAGCATTACATCCTGACAACGTCCAGACGTTAACGCTTTATCACCCTAGCCCAACTAGGTCGAACCTTACCGCTACTGGACCGTTTTTAATGCAGAGGCGGTAGAATGTTACTGTGGTAACTACTGGACGTTACCATGATTTTTTTTAACAATTAAAAAGAAGTTTAAGACACACAACTAACCGATCCCATCTTGATCTGCTTCTGCAGTTCCACCAGCTGCTCCTTGAAGGTGGGCCACAAGCTCTGGGGAACGTACACCCTCGAACAGGCAGAGCACTTCTGACCCCCAAACTCAAACGCCGAGCGCATCGTCCCGATCACGGACGAGTCCAAGTCAGCCGTGGGGTGCACCAGGTGGAAGTTCTTGCCGCCACACTCTGGGAGGGACAGAGAGGTGTGGGAATTATTATGGAAACTTTTGGTATACTGTCCTTGAATGTTTCATTCAGTGGTTGAACACTATTCTACCAGGGGGCCCTGCTTTGACATATAACACAACACATTTTGCATCTATATACAAATAACATATATAGTTCAGTAAGAAATAAACACCATTTTGGAATTTGCATTATATCTGTGGACAATAACAGTTGAATCTTTGGAGACAGGTTTGACCTTATACCAACTGACCTCCAGTGATCTTGGGGAAGGTCTTGTAGATGTCAATGTTCTCTCCAACCTGCTGCCACAACTTCTTGAAGGTTCTGGGAAGAGAACACATAAAATATGTTAGGTCAAGGGTCTCCAGAATTTATGGCCCAGAATCCTTTGTAAACAATATCAAATGGGCATATTAAATTGCATAAACCAAGTTATAAGGGATTATTACTACAGAATATTCTCTTTAAATCACATATTGTATCCAAATAATATTCTATGTGTCCCTGCAAATATTTCTCAACCATTAACATGTACATTGCAGCATTTTGTTATTAGGCCTTGAAAACCTCAATGCCTTCATTCACATCTTCATGACAATGGCATTGAGAGAGTTAAAGAACAATCAAAATCCTGTATAGGTGGCACATGCCTGTCACGAATACAAGATCAGCCTGGCATAGAGCACAAAAATATCAAATATAATATGAAGTTGACTACTTGTACAATAACTGGCAATGAGCTATTTAGGAAGAGGTTGGTATGAGATACCGGTATAGAGCAGATCACCATTACAGACACAAAGCTATGATTGGTCCACAGCTTGTTATATCAAAATTATTGAGAGGATTCTAATTACATATTTTCCAAGCTGGTCACTTTCAGAAATATATTTGATCAAATTAATACATTTTCCCCTGCATACCACCCTCTTCACTGCATAAACTAAGCGTACAAATTAAATACGAGCTATGCATGCGGATGAAAAAGACGGAACTGCAATCAAGGTAATCCTATAAAACACACTAACTGGTAGAGGGGTGTAATATTACATTTTTACTTATATTTTCCCTTACTTCTCTGCATTTTTGGATACTATGATCCTTCAGGAAAATATAACTCCCTTGACTGTGATATATTTCACCCCCTACCAGTCAATAGCTGTTTAATATTCACCCTGTGCTTCCAGTGAATGCGACGCAGGCCAGGTCAGGGCTGGCGGTGATGGTGTCGCCAAACGTGGGTCCGTCTGCTGGGAGGAAGTTGATGATTCCGTCCGGGATGCCAGCTTCTCTCAGGATGTTGAAGACGACGTAGGACGAGTAGACGGCGTTTGGGCTGGGTTTCCATAGCACAGCGTTTCCCTGGTAACACACACAGACTTATATAAAATAGACTGTTCTCCAGGTAATGAAATGCATTTCTATGATGGTCCATTTCCCTTAAAGGTTTCCGTGGTGACAGATACAGACTATTATGAAATCAACTAATTCTCTTATTGATTTACCTGGACATTTATGACATGGACCATTTTTCTTACAGGTTGCCTGGTAACAGACATTGTATTTTAGGAAATCAACCATTTTCCTTACTGATTTATGTGCAAAAAAATTTGCTTAAACTGTGGTCTACTTCTAAAACTCATAATTGTTAATTTGGGTCAAATGGTTAAAAGGTCCCAGAAACAAGCACTCCTCTTCTCACAGGCCGTCACCAAAATCAGGTCAAAATAAATGAAATGAAATGATATCTCACCATCATAGCGGGTGTGCCCGCCAGATTCCCCCCAATGGCCGTGAAGTTGAACGGTGCGATGGCCGCCACGAATCCTTCCAGGCCGCGGCAGAAGACCTCGTTTCTAGACTCCTCGGTGCTGATTGGCTGACAGCTGTCCAACCAGTCCAGGGCATACTGGCCGTGGAAGCGGAAGAAGTCGGCGAGCTCACACACGATGTCGATCTCAGCCTGGAATACTGTCTTGGCCTGGTGCCGAGAATGGATTTAAATCAGTTTTCGTTTAGCCTTCTTTAGTCCTTTAGCAATAAACTGTTCCAACAGACATAGCTTGTTGGTACTAAGAGCCTTCATTGATGATGTGCCATTATGATGTTCTTGCAGTAATAAAACATGTGCTATCAAATCCATTAGAGAAGCACATTGCATGGAACAAAATAACCTTTATAGTTATACATTGGTATTTATCAGTGTAATTTACACAGGGGCTCTATGTGATTTAGCCCAATATGCAATAAAATGATATTCTGTAAAAAAAAAAAAAACATTATTAGGAATTAGCCAAATTGTATTTCAAGGCATTTGTTTTATGCCATGAGACTTGACAAATATCCTCTGCATTTACGTTTTTTCTTGCCTGATCAGTTCAGTTTGAATCTGTTGTTTTGGATGTCAATTCTATTTCATTATTACAACACAGGGCAAATTTAATTTAATGAGAAGAACACATGAATATGCTAATCATCAATTCATAACTGTGCAAATAAGCATTGTGATGACAAATATGCATCAACAATCTGATCAATTAATGCAAGTTTGTAAAGACATCCAAACGAAAGATATATACTGAGGGATACCTATATATAACACAAAACAACATGGCAACACTTAATGCACTGACCTGTCCCAGCATGCAACTGGCAGCAAGCTCGGCCCGGTACTTCCCGGCGCAGAGGTCAGCTGCTTTGAGGAGGATATCCACTTTCTCTTTCAACGGCCGCTTGTCCCACTCCTCCCTGGCTTCCAACGCAGCCTTGATTGCTGTCTCAATCACCATCTGGGATTAGGATTAGGATAAGAACTTTGTCTGTACATTTATAAATTGATTAACAGTACTGGTCCTTCATATCTTGTAAACACAATTGCTCATTACACACCTGCTCGTAATCTACGTTCCCTAAATGATACCACCAAACTTGTTATTCCGAGAACAAACCTCTCCATAGCAGAAAAACGTTTTAGTATAGCTGGATCTAGAGTTTGGAATACACTTCCCTCTTCCATCCGAACAACACCGACCATATCATCTTTCAAACGACAACTCAAGTCATATCTTTTTCCAAATATCTAGTTTTATATTTTCATTTATTTAATGTGTATTTGTTTTGATGACTTTTGCTATCACTATTTGGTTTGACTTGGCTAACCCATCTGGGGCCTGGTGGCCTCAAGTGCTATACTAGAGCTTCTGTGAATAATGTGCTGACCGGGCTTGTCCCTTAAATTGTTGGTGAACGAAGCAGCAAGCAAGAGGCCACCAGGCCTCATCTGGCACAGTTGAGAACTCCAATGGTTGATGCAATTTAATGTATATATTTATATTTTATATCTGATTGTAAGCGCTGTGATACTTTTTGTGTATAGCGCAGATAAATAACCATTATTATTATTATTATTATTATTATTAAGAATTAAGATTAAGATTAAAATGCTGTTTGTAACATACACTTCTCCTTACCTTCCTCATATTTTTCCTTCCAATGCATTCAGAATGGCCATCTCAGTCACCATTTTGAAATTAAAATTAGGATTAAGATTGAGTGCAGAATGTTTTTAGTTACACTTCCTTCTCTTTCCGTTCTTCTCAGTTTCTCTTTCAATATTGCCTTTTGCATTACCGGTAGGAGATTATCACCACTCAAATATCGCTGATAGGTCCAAAATGTTCGTTATAACATAACATAAACTCCTCTTTCCCCTCCTCATAATTTCCCTTCCAATGCAGTCTGAATGGCCATCTCAGTCAGCATCTGGGATTAGAATTAGGACTAAGGGTTTAGTGGAAATGCTTCTCGTAACATTTCACTCTTCTCTGTCCTTTCCTCTCAATTTTACTTTCAACTACTTTAGATAAATAAATGCTGCACAATGCTGTCTTTTTGCAGTAGGGGATTATTGTCACTCAAATAACACTGATATGTCAATAAGTCATGTGGTGAATAACTCAGTTAAAACCCTAAATTAGTGATAGGAAATCTTCAGGAATGTGCTCTGTTTTAGTTTCACTGCGCACAACGTTCAATATAACGTAAGTTCAATATAACTGAAAATGTATTGGTCATCATGCAGCACTTCTTTCAAACCCCATCTTTCTTTTCCCTTTTCTCTGTTTTCCTCTTCTCTCTCATGTTTTTCTCCCACTCTAACCTTCATTCTTTAATTTCTCCACCTGGTTTCCAGCTTATCTTTTGCATGTCCTTGCTTTCTGCATCAATACTCTTAACTGAAATATTTGTATTCACAATGATGGTACTTCAATACCACATCCCACAAGGCTAGATTTGTATGGCTATTATTTATCCAGGGTCTAGCCTCAGCTGATACATGCTAGCTCCTATTAAAGAAGTGTATCTGTATTGTAATTGCTATGATTATTTGAAACACATGTTAGATGTTTGTTGTAATGATGAACTTTGTTTTCCCAGTGAGGAAAAAGATCTTAAGGTGTGTGTGTGTGTGTGTGTGTGTGTGTGTGTGTGTGTGTGTGTGTGTGTGTATGTATGTATGTGTGTGTGTATGTATGTATGTATGTGTGCATGTGTGTATATATGTGTATATGTATGTATGTGTGTGTGTGTGTGTGTGTGTGTGTGTGTGTGAGGATGAGCCTGCCTTTACATTGTCCCTCCCTTACTATGTTAAAATTGAATGAATTTCTGTAATGCCAATTACATGTAGAGGAGGCTGAAACTCGCCCTTTCACACACACACATCAAATACAAATACACACACAAACACACACATGTACACATACACATACACACATACATAACATATATGACATACATACATGTATACACAGTCATATAAACTTGTGTGATCTAGATCACAGTAAGACAATGCACATTCATGCAATGCAAAAGCTAGATATTTAGAAAGCTTTAGTTGGGATTCACTGTATGTGAGGGCAGGGGTGTGTTTTTCCCTTCTTTTTGGTTTTCTCCAGGACCTAAAAAAAGATGGAACACCCCTAACACACACATATGACATACAAATACACAAATCACAGACACACGCACATTGCATACATACATACATGTACACACACACAAACACACACGTCATATCCAGTTACAAATACACACACACACACACAGACACACACCTTAATTTGAGTTCTGATAGTTCCCAGGGTCAAATCCTAACAATGAAGGGTCTCTAATTACCTTGTCTGCATAGTGAACTTTGGCCAGCACATGCTGATGATCAAAGGGCTGAATGGGAAAAAAGTGATAACTCAGCATTAAAACATGTTAAAAGGATAGATCACCCTGAAGATCAGTTGGTTTTCATGAAAGCAGAAGCATAAAAGAAACATTAATAATTAGTGAAGGTTTGACGAAAATTGGTTTACTTTTTAAATATGGTATGAGAACTTTCCACCCAATAATAGGACTGGAAACTGACTATATGTGGAATTAAAGCAATCGCTAGATTTTGAGGAAGTTTTGGGCGGGTCATCCAACACTTCTCATTTCTTGTAGTCTGGAGACCGAAGACTGCTTTCCGCTATAGTCTGCACTACAGTGCATGTGTTCAATGAGAGCAATGCACACTGACAGGGGAAATAGGACAATGAACCTAGACTACCAGTACGGTCACTACGTTTCAAACTAAAAACAAGGAGAGTTTTTCATTTTTCCTGAAAAGGTTTGTGAAGCTATGACTATAAGATTTCATACACATCGTCCTTCAGGTGTATTTCTGATTCCTGCCCAGTTTCATGGCTTTTGCAAATGGGCTTCCCTGCCTTTCAGGAAAACTTGTCAAAATCCATAACTGCATGGCAATAAGTGCAATACTACCTCATAAATTCCTACATGTAGAACACAGTACACACAAGTCATTTTGCAAATAAAAAATTCTACAGCTGTGCATATAAATACATCTGTCTATGCATTTAATCAATAAATCAAACAAAAGAGGTTCCATCCAACTGACCCATAAGCATACATATTGTGTATTTTCAATTATTACGCTCCCATTCTAGTGAATGTCCATATGTACACGTACTGTATTTTATCTCTTGGTACATGTAGATTTTACAGGTAAACCATTCAAGGTTATTATTCAATCCGTACATTTTGGGTGATAAAACTTGGCAAAAAGAAAACTGATAATTGTATTGATTTTTCTCATGTTACATTATCTCATTTGCTGGAAACACGTAACAAAAAAGCTAAACAAAATGAAATATTTTCCTCACGCAGGTGTACATGTAGTTATGACATAAATTATACATTGTAGTTCATGGTGTACTTTCCATGACATAAGATGCTTGAGAAAAAAAAAACACTTGCAAATGTTTCAGTTTTTGCCACTGCAATTGTAATAGTACAAATGGTAGTGGTGATGATGGTAATGCTGATGGGGATGGTGGTGATGGTGGTGATGGTGGTGATGGTGGTGATGGTGGTGATGGTGGTGGTAGTGATGGTGGTGATGGTGGTGATGGTGGTGATGGTGGTGATGGTGGTGATGGTGGTGATGGTGGTGATGGTGGTGATGGTGGTGGTAGTGATGGTGGTGATGGTGGTGATGGTGGTGATGGTGGTGATGGTGGTGATGGTGGTGATGGTGGTGATGGTGGTGATGGTGGTGATGGTGGTGATGGTGGTAATGGTGGTGATGGTAGTGATGGTAGTGATGGTGGTGATGGTGGTGATGGAGGTGATGGTGGTGATGGTGGTGATGGTGGTAATGGTGGTAATAATGGTGGTCATAGTGGTCATACTGGTGATGGTGGTGATGGTGGTGATGGTGGCGATGGTGGTGATGGTGATTGTAGTGTTGGTGGTGATGGTGGTGGTGATGGTGACAGTGGTGATGATGGTGATGGTGGTGGTAATGATGGTGGTGATGGTGGCGATGGTGGTGATGATCGTGATGATGGCAATGGTGGAGATGGTGGAGATGGTGGAGATAGTGGTGAGGATGGTGATGGAAGTGATGGTGGTGTTGGTGGTGTCGGTGGTGATGGTGGTGATGGTGGTGATGGTGGTGATGGTGGTGATGGTGGTGGTGGTGATGGTGGTGATGATGGTGATGGTAACAAGGATGACAATGATAACAATATTAAACAAGGCATTAGCAATATTGTGTCTCGCCCACTTGCGAAAATAACCAGAAATATCGCGATCTCCGTTGCTACGCAAAAGAATTGTCTCTGGGGGGCATAGAAATGCAAAAAGGTTAAAATTAGTGCTGCAGTTGAAAACTGAACATGGAATAAAGTTTCTAAAATTCTGTGCACAAGTTAGGAAGCCTTCACCAAGAGTATTGCAAGTAAACTTTAATGTATGACCTCAAATGACCTTTGACCTTATCATGTGACCTCTTACAGCACAATAACATGCAGGTGCCTCCAGTGTATCCATCATCCAAGTTTGATTGCCATTGTAGCAACATGTGATGAGTTATGTGTGATAAGAGAGTCTTGCAAGTAAACTTTAACGTATGACCTCAAATGACCTTTGACCTTATCCTGTGACCTCCAAAGGTACCATAACATGAAGGTACCCCCAGTGCATCTATGACCCAAGTTAGGTTGTAATCCAAGCAACCTATGTGAAGTTATTTGTCAAAAGAGAGTCTTGCAGGTAAACTTTAACGTATGACCTCAAATGACCTTTGACCTTATCCTGTGACCTCCAACAGCACCATAACATGAAGGTACCCCCAGTGCATCTATGACCCAAGTTAGGTTGTAATCCAAGCAACCTATGTGAAGTTATTTGTCAAAAGAGAGTCTTGCAGGTAAACTTTAACGTATGACCTCAAATGACCTTTGACCTTATCCTGTGACCTCCAACGGCACCATAACATGAAGGTACCCCCAGTGCATCTATGACCCAAGTTAGGTTGTAATCCAAGCAACCCATGTGAAGTTATTTGTCAAAAGAGAGTCTTGCAGGTAAACTTTAACGTATGACCTCAAATGACCTTTGACCTTATCCTGTGACCTCCAACAGCACTATAACATGAAGGTACCCCCAGTGCATCTATGACCCAAGTTAGGTTGTAATCCAAGCAACCAATGTGAAGTTATTTGTCAAAAGAGAGTCTTGCAGGTAAACTTTAACGTATGACCTCAAATGACCTTTGACCTTATCCTGTGACCTCCAACGGCACCATAACATGAAGGTGCCCCCAGTGCATCTATGACCCAGGTTAGGTTGTAATCCAAGCAACCCATGTGAGGTTATTTGTCAAAAGAGAGTCTTGCAGGTAAACTTTAACGTATGACCTCAAATGACCTTTGACCTTATCCTGTGACCTCCAATGGTACCATAACATGAAGGTACCCCCAGTGCATCTATGACCCAAGTTAGGTTGTAATCCAAGCAACCCATGTGAAGTTATCTGGCAAAAGAGAGTCTTGCAGGTAAACTTTAACGTATGACCTCAAATGACCTTTGACCTTATCCTGTGACCTCCAACGGTACCATAACATGAAGGTACCCCCAGTGCATCTATGACCCAAGTTAGGTTGTAATCCAAGCAACCTATGTGAAGTTATGGATCATAAGAGAGTCTTGCAGGTAAACTTTAACATTTGTGACGGACGACGGACGGACGACGGACGACGGACGGACGACGGACGACGGACGACGGACGGACGACGGACGGACGACGGACGGACGACGGACGGACGACGGACGGACGCCATTTGGATCCCTTAGTCTCGCCTTCACCTCCGGTGGGCGAGACAAAAATATGATGAACAAAGAACTTAGAGGAAATTGGAGAAATTAAGAGAAAAAAATAGGAATACAAATAAGAGAAGATAGGAAGGAATAAAGAAGATCAAGAGAATGATGAAAATGCACCTACATAAGATGGAGAACATGATTACCAAATAACAGAAGAAGAAAAGTAGCAACAAAATATAAAGAAGATACTTACCGCTACTTCCACCTCTGTGTGTCCAGTGAAGATCTCTTTCCCTCCTACGACGCAGGGTATGTCATCCTGTCTCGCCCAGCGCCTCTTCAGTTCCTATATTAAACAGACAAGAAGAAGAAGTGTTGTCTTTCTCTCTCATGTCTAAAACAGCTCTCCCTCTCTGCCAAGTTCAATGCTAAGGCATGTTCCACATCAACAGAACAACATTTTGATGGAAGGGTTTTCTGGGGTACTATCAATTTGATTAAAACAATTTGTACATGTAAATATATTTTTAGGCATTCGGCCAGAAGTAAGGATAGCATGCTCTATTATGTACATATGCAAATTAACAAAATACAAACTTTGAATCCCTAGAGCTGATGCCCGATTTGTTTTTCTCACTTGATTTTTATTCATTCACAGCATACAGAACACCATCCAGGGCTCTACAAAAAAATTTTTTACCGCTTGCCCTGTCGGGCAAGCGGTAAAAATATTTGCTTGCCCTGGAGGAAAAACTGCTTGCCCGTTTTTTTTTTATTATAACCTTTGTTTTTCACTAATTTTTCTGCAGAAGTGGCATACCTTATCCTGCCGAATTATAACATACTTGACAGGACAACTGAACATCAATAGGTATTTACACAGAGTTTGACAAGTTACTAGTGTTTGTTTTTAATCATCCGAGTCCATCATGTTTAGCACTGACTCTCCTAACTATAGTACTCTTGCTTTCACTCGAAATGAAGCACACATACGCCTGACCTCCCTTAATAATTGGGCATGTTGGGAGCAGACTCTGCTCACTACATGTAGGCAGGTATAGGACACTTTCACAAGACTAGGGCAATTTAAAAAAACACATATTGATAACACTGACTACACCACATTGCATTGTAATTTGTAGGTGGCAAAGCTTGTCATAATACATGTACATGTAACTCATAAGCACGCTGACAGGATTATAAACAGTCACATTTCAAAAGTAAAATGTCTAACCCTAGACAACTTTTTTGCCGTTGAATCGTCCAAAAAAGTGATTTCTAGGTCTGCATTAGCGTCCGTTTAGACCCTATAGCCCCAGGACGGCTAGGCGGCTAGCTACCTGTGACTAGCCGCATAGCCGTAGGCTGTCGTGGATACACTTAGTTATGAACTAGCGCCATGATCTCCCAGTTTCGAGCTTGTTAATACAGAAAACCTTAGAGTAATCAGCCCGATATTTCTGGGTAGGGTTCTTGGTAGATGTGCTCATTTTGCCGTTTCAAGTGTACTGGTAGCGATCAAAATCATGGGCAAATCAATTAAATCATTGCTGCTCCACGGCAGGTATATGTGCAGAACTCATACAACAATCACTTACACACGTTTTCACATTACAGTCCCATATGTAGTAATCCACGTAAATACGGTATGTGGACACACAAATAAACACAGCTGTTACGAAAAATTTCACATCGCGCAGTCGCACATTCGCGATCGCTAGCCAGTGCTCTTATCTGGTTAAAATATTGGTAATGCGGATATCGCGCATATGAGCAGAATTTATTTCTCAGTTCAAGATGGCAGCGTCCACGGAACGGAGTTTCAGACGAATTTTCATGACAAAATGTCAGTGATCTCACTCCAATTTCAGCTGTGTTTGCCTGGTTTGACATGATACGAGACACATTCACATTAATTTTCTCGCATATGCGTAAGAACAATGTTATTTCCATATTTTTGGGTGGAAAATAACCACTTGCCCGGACGGGCAAGTGTCTTTGAGAAATGCTTGCCCGGGCGTCATTTTCACTTGCCCCGGGCAATCGGGCAAGTGGGTTTGTAGAGCCCTGCCATCCTTACTACATGTACTGGGTGAATGCCTACAAATACATTATAATATACTTTTGAAAATAGATTACTCCATGTTGTTTGCCTCGAGTAAAGCCCACCAGATAATAGTTGTTCTTGACAACATAAAATCTTTCCCACCAACCAGTCAAACGTACCTTACAAATGCCCTTTTCAGGCTACATGTACATGGGACGGTTTGGATGTGGGTCAAAGAATGACAAAGTTATGAATTTCACATTCTTTAGTTTGTAACATCGCTTGCAGGCTACTCTGCTTAAAGTTGTCTACTCATTTTTTTTTTAAGTTTAGATTTTCTAAAAAGGATATATACCTGTGCACTGTACAGTGTATATCATTTGACACATGTTTTAAAGCACTCACCTCTATGACAAAGATGTATTCTTTGATTAAAAAACAGGAAGTGGTCATTTATGGAATCCCACAGTACACAAGAAAATGGGAGAGCATCTCACAGGTAACGTCACAAATTAAAACTTTAGTAATTTCTTTCTTATCCTATCACGGATCTTCATCATTTGAACCTTTACTAGTATGTTGCTTTCACTTTTCTTCTTATCAAAACCAATTTAACTTCAGGGTAGACTTTCCCTTTAAACACTTATTGACAAGGTTATGACACCAATTTTCATTTCAACGAAACATGGAGCAAAGGGTTGATGGCCCTGTGTGGCCCATGGCTTCCTGTACTCTTTCCTCTCTACTAGATGAGAGAGGTGGCAGAGTTCACTGCACTTTCCTGTACATGCACCACCACATACATTAACTTAATCAGAATTAACTGAATAATCTACTACAATGATATCAAAAACCATTTCCAGGGATCTGTTTCACAAAGGGTTTCAAGCGATTGAATGATTGATATATATCAATTTACCATTTTCATTATGTATGCAAAATTAAAACAATGCAAACCCCAAAGCTTGTCTGAGCTTTGTACAAGTAGCAACAACTTTATACAGATTGAGAGTGCGATCCAGCGATTGAAACTGAATAAAGATGAATAAATACAAAATAAAGATGAATGTAATAATGCATTACTACACTGTACACAATTGTGGATACATTACGAAAACACACATTTTCTAAGGAAGTTATTTGTGTTTAAAAATAATTTTCAACTCATAATCAAGGTAGCATTGCTCTTTAACACACGCAGTGCCGAACATTCATAGCCCATGTCAATTGTAATTGAGATGGGCTATGAATGTTTGGTCCTGCACAGGTTATTGCCTAGATGGGATGGAGAGAGAGTTTCCTCTCAGTACCAATCATTCATAGTCCCATGTCAATTACCACATAGTTTAATGCCTACACTCCAGCTCAAAGGAATTGGCATAGGGAAAGGGAAAGGGAAGAAAGGGAAGGAGCCTAAAAAGTATCATGTTTCATGCTGAACTCAACAAAATATACCACGGTTTAAAACTGCAGCTCCCTCCCTTTCTTCCCTTTCCCTTTCCCTATGCCAATTCATTTGAGCTGTAGTGTACGCAAGTGTGAGTTAAATCTTTCAGTTGTACCACAAATTCATAGTCCCATGTCAATTACCACACTGTTTCTTGCCAATGGGACTAAGAGAAATAATGAGAGTGAACTGTTTCTCTTACTTCTTCAACATCTTTCCTCTCTGCACTACCCGGAGCATAGTTCAGGATGGGTTCATTTGTTGCCTTGAAGGAGCTGGCGGAGTAGGCTGGCTGTCTCGAGATACATCTTGCTTTGCTCCTGTCAGTGTCACAGGCAAAACAAGAACAGATTAACTCTTAAATGCACCTCTGAGGCACATTTTCATGCATATAACATAAAAAAATCCATAGAGTAGCAATTCACCTCACATACAGGGGGTTAAACCCAACCATTAAACACATATCCATACACGAGACTATTTTTAGCATGGAATTTTTTTTACACAGGAAATACATTGTTAATGCCGACAACTAAAATCCTTAGAACTAGTCAGCCATTGAGTTAAATCTTCAGGGCATTTAAGTGAAGTTTGTCGGATAGTTTCAGTCAGTGACAAAAATACAAGCGGGATCAGAGAGACTAAGCCCCTGCAAGGCAAAAAAAAAAAAAAAGTTCCTGCGGGTAACACACAAAAAAAAACATGTCAACATTTATTTTTCTCTGTGGTTGACAGTATTTGTATTTTAAGACTACCCCCACAATAGAATTTGATTGTTTTTTCCCTCAGTTGAATAAAAATAAAACAGTGATTAGGAAATCTATTTTAATAGAGGAGCATATGGGGATGGCTCTTGAGACTGTATATAACCCCTTACATATATGTACACTACAGTTCAAAGGAATTGGCAAGGGTAAAGGTAAAGGGAAGAAAGGGCTCCTTCCCTCTCTTCCCTTTCCCTGTGCCAATTCCTTTGAGCTGGAGTGTACATGCCACCTATCTGCAAAATAAGTGCAACATTTGCGGCAATTTCACCGATGCTTTACTGCTCTGCGTACATATGTATATGAATGGGAGTCACTCAAATAATGGGGTATTTGCTATTTCCTTTTTACCGTCTATTTTTTGAGATCAAGACGTAAGAAAATTGCATGTATTCACCCTACAGCTCAAAGGAATTGGCATAGGGAAAGGGAAAGCGAAGAAAGGGAAGGAGCCACGGTTTTAAATTGCGGTATATTTTGTCCAGTTAAGGCATGAAACATGATGCTTTTTCCTAAAAAGCATCATTTTTCATTGTATATGCTCAGACTCGTTCATATTGGCAACGCCAACGGTTGGCAACGCCAACGGACCCCAACTATCGACAACGTCCCAGGCTACACGTACGCCCAGGGTAGCCCGTCAGACTACCTCACTATCTTGTCTAACTCCAGTGACCTCACTTGCGCATTTGCCCTTACGAAAAAGAAGTTAGACAAATTAGCAGGAACTTTACGTGGGTCTACGTTATCAAAATCAAATGCAATAAACTTACGAGAGAATCCTGCTGGTAGCACTGAATATTCCTCTTGCGGGCAACATGGTTATTTTGATCTCTCGTCGAATTCGATTTGTACAATTGTTAAAAACAAAATTAACAATTTAACCTGAACGCATGCAAACGTACGTTGGTGCTTTCACTGGTAGTGCGCAGTTTAGCGTTGAAACCACACACATGATGCGATTCACGTCCAGGCCACGCGCGCCGCCGTAGCTCGCACACCGAGGATCAAGGATCAAAGGCGCGCGCTGAGAATGGTGGGCGTGCAATAGGCGGTACCCCAGCTATGCTTTCCTATTGGTCAAAAGGGAGGAGTCTACCTACATACGGAGGAAGCAAAGCATTGCATACTTTATTCTTTTAATATTTCATACATTTATTTGACTTCATTCTATCATATTACTTCAAGCAGGGACGAAGTAATCCCCGTTTCTTCAGGAAGAAAGAATAATTACTCGTCTTGCACCATTGTCATTCAGCTGTGTCCCACTTCCGACATGAGCTGCTTTCTTTATCACGCCTCGGTCAGCTCTAACTGACCATGCAAGGTCGAAAAACTAAGCTGAATTCAACTTAAAGTAATAAATCAAATATGTATCAGTAAAAGCAGATACATGAAAGAAACATATTAGTGAAGGTTATATGAAAAACCTTTAAAGGATAAGAAAGTTATGATTTTTTCAAGTTTGTATTTTGTAACGTCACATGTGAGATGCTCTCCCATATGTTGTGTACAATCTATTTGTTTTTGTTGGTTTTTATTTTTTCAAAAAGATATGCATCATTTTATTTTAACATTTGATGCGTCATTAGAAATATTTTTTTACACACATACTAGTATGAAAAAAGTCCCTTAATTGTTAAAAACAGAATAAGAGCAATTTATGGAATTAAAGTGCTTGCACGCAATATATGGGAGAGCACCTATCTCGCACGATTCTTTACTAATAATTCAAAAGATAGGTGGTCAAGCAAGGTATTGACTTTGTTTTCGTTGTTGTTAAGCCTCTTCAGTAATTAATTTATATTCTGGAATTCATATTGTTTTAGAGTTGAAGCATCCGCAAATATTGACTAATTGTCGTGGATATTATCGGCACCTTCTAGGTTAACAAATTACAGGCAAAGAATTTTCTTGCGGATCACTAAAATAGCGCACTGAAATTCCTGTCATCTGAAGCGCGTAAAGGAAATCCAAGCATACTACATGAAAAATATGTGACTGTTCATCTTAGAAACATAAAAGCAAAATGACAAGATAAGTGCACCCAGATATTTAGATAGGTATAGGCCTACATTTGCATCAGAACGGACATCATACAGAGAATACACCGTTTTCGTTATGTACTGTATTCACAACTTTCCCCCAAACTGTGTAGTGACGCGTTATTGCGTTCACCTGTATTGGTCATTCAGATTCAATAAATGGAATAGCTGGTCCTGTTTGTAATCCGAGGGGTGACACGTGCTGCAGTGTGCTCTTGAAATTTTGTCCTGTTTAACAGTGTTATGATTGGTGTTGTGATTGCATAATTTGATGTTTGCTTTATAGCAACTTCAGGAACCTACTGGACCATCTTCATTTTGTTTGGATCTAAGAAACTTGTGTTTTTGTACATTTTCTTCCTGCATTTTAATTCATATTTGAGTATAACTTCACCGTCACTACACTGCCATGGGTCGCACAAGAAGTGGAAAAAACCCAGGCAAGTTTTTATCACCTAAGCAAGGCCACATTCCATCCCCCAGCAAGCAACTGCTCACTGCCCAGGCCTTGGACAAGGAGGTAAAAAAAGTCTGTGGTATGGAGGAAAAGCCTCGCCCAGACAGTGACGGCATTGTTATTAACTTGGAGGAAATCGTGGACCAGCTAGACAGTGTCCAGATGGGAGCGACAGGTAACCATAGCGACATGGCCAGTGTGATCACGGCTGCGGTGGAGGCAGCGGTTAAAGCTGCACTACCAACGATAGTGCAGGCTGTGCGGGATGCTTGCATGGCAAGCTTAAAGGACGTTGTGAACCCCTCCCTGCTGCGTACACAGTTCAAACAGGACGAACTCATGCAAGAGATGAAACGAGACAATTTGAGATTGCTTGGCCTCCCAGAGAGTGAGCAGGAGACGAGTGATGGCCTGATGGAAAAGGTGTGTGCCGTGGCTAAAGATGTTGGTGTTGAGTTGAAGCCAGATGACATATCCTCATGCCATCGAATGGGACGGCAGCGTACAGACGGCAAACCAAGACAAGCCATCGTCAGGTTTGTGGCCAGACGGAAGAGGGATCAATTTTTTGATGCCCGCTTTAAACTCAAGGGCAACGACCGCTACAAAGGACTCTTTATTAACGAAGATCTGACCACCCTGCGCTATGCTGTTCTCATGACTGCAAAGAAGGCTCCCCGTGTTAAAGGTGCATCAACGAAGCATGGGTCAATAATCTGTAAAATGGATGACGATAGCTACACAGTTCTTCGAACCCCGGATGACCTCTTTGACATTGGACTGGACAACATCAACTACAGAGATTTTAAGCTCCACCTTGTTGATTAAATATGGGATGTTGGTATCCATAGCACCACTCTCATAACACATAATGGATGACCATGATTCAGATTTTGAGGTTCTAAATTATAATTTAACTCCAGATTCATTTGATGAAACTTTACACCAACCGATAACAAATTCGTTTTCTTTGACTCATGTTAACATTCGATCATTGGGGAAGAATTTTGATGAATTGTCTTTTTTATACGACCACACTTTGAAATCCAAATTTGACATTATCTGTTTATCAGAAGTATGGAATGTACGTAACACAGCAATGCTAGGTATGTCAGGATATGCACTCGAGGTAAAATGTAGGAAGGATAACGCGAGAGGAGGTGGAGTGGGAGCTTACATTCGTTCATCCCTTAAGTATAATATTCTAGAATATGAATTATTACATGCAGAAAGCCTTTGGCTTGAGATTAGCGTCAATAAAAAAAGAGTTGTTGTTGGTATAATATATCGGAAACCCAACACTGATGTTCCCGAATTTCAAGATAGCCTGTTAAATGTACTAGCAGATCTAAAACTAGATAAGACAAATTGTTTTCTGTTGGGAGATTTTAATATTGATTTGCTGGATAAGGAGGACAAGGTTGAACAATTTGCAACAGCGTTGAATTGTACAGGTTTACAACAATTGATTGCATCACCGACAAGAGTAACAAATTCATCATCTTCTCTAATTGATCATGTTTACACCAATTTCAATGCTTCTACTATCCATGCGGGTGTTCTAGAAACTGATGTATCTGACCACTTTCCTATATTTGTGGTTTTTGAAAATTGTAAATCTGGAAACAAAGGTTACCAAAAGAAAGTAACAAGTCGTACCTTTAAGAATTACAAAATTGAAGAGTTTCATGAAGATCTGGCCAAAATCAGATGGGATCTTGTACTCAAGGAAAATGACATTCACAAGTGTTATGCCAACTTTTTTGATATGTTTAAAAATATTTGTGATAAACATGCCCCTGTGTTCACACAAAAGTCTATGAACAAGAAAAATGTAGCTAAAAAACCGTGGATAACGAAAGGGATCCTTAAATCCATAGGGAAAAAGCACAAATTGTACTCTAAATATAAATCATCAAATTTTGATGTGCAATATGAGGGAAGTTATAAAAGATATAGAAATACCCTGACCTTAGTTATTAAAAATGCTAAACGTAAATATTATAGTGATATTTTAGAACAAAACAAACACGATACCAGTAAAACATGGAAGACTATCAATGAGTTACTAAATCGAGTAAATGCCTCAACAAAATCAACTGATGTTCAGAAGTTAATAATTGTACGAAATGGAGAAAGTACAACTACATGTGATGATTGTGAAATTGCTTCTGAATTTAATCAATTCTTTGTAAGTGTAGGACCAAAACTAGCAGATGAAATACCAGTAATCGATACAGATTGTACATCGTATTTGGGGTCTAAGCAAAATAGGTCATTATTTTGGAAGCCAGTGACAGAAAATGAAATGTTAAATCACCTACATGCTACCGATATGAGGAAAGCATGTGGGTATGATATGCTGCCTGCACGACTCGTAAAAGATGCTGCAGTTTATATAACGACACCATTGACTCACATTATCAATTTATCATTACAAGAAGGCAAATTTCCTGATGCTTTAAAGATAGCTAAAGTAATACCTGTTTACAAAAAAGGGTCCAAAGAAGTTCCAGGAAATTATAGGCCAATCTCAATATTGCCAGTTTTAGGGAAAATTTTTGAAAAGATTGTAAATAATAGGTTAATGGATTTTTTAGAAGTTAACAATATTTTGCAGCAACATCAATATGGCTTTCGTAAAAAATATAGTACAAAGTTATCGATTATCAATTTAACAAATACCCTTTTGAAATCACTGGATGATGGGAAAATCACACTCGGGCTCTTTATTGATTTTCAGAAGGCATTCGATACCATAAACCACAACATTCTCCTAAGAAAGCTATCACACTATGGAATACGTGGTGTCGCTTTACAATGGTTTGCAGACTACCTTTGCAACAGACATCAGTTTGTGAAATACAAAGATACAATGTCATCTAATTTGAATATATCATGTGGAGTCCCGCAAGGATCAGTGCTGGGACCAACACTCTTTTTGATTTATATTAATGACTTGCCTAATTCCACTCAGTACTTTAATTTCAGATTGTTTGCTGACGATTCAAATCTGTTCCACACTTTTGAGGTGGGCAAAGCGGAGATTGATATGCACTTAGTTAATATGCATTTGGAAAAAGTCCAGACATGGTGTTATGCTAACAAGGTCACAATCAACCTAAAGAAAACTAGTTACATGTTGATAAGAAGTAGAAGACGATCTGTGAAGGTTAACGGTGCTCTTGAAATATCTGGCTCAGAAATATCTGAGGTAAATATGGCCTCATTTGTAGGACTTCAAATTGATAATCACCTTACATGGGGAGAACATATCAAAATGGTTAATAAGAATGTTCGTAAAAAGGTTGGTATTTTATTCAGACTCAGGCATTTTGTCCCACAGAATGTATTATTGATGTTGTATCAGGGGTTAATACAGCCACACCTTTCATATGGCATTGAAGTGTGGGGAAGTACCTACGAGACTAACTTAAAATGCATATTGTATTCCCAAAAGATGGCAATGAGAGCAATTACCTTTAGTTCATGGAGAGCTCATTCAAGACCTTTGTTCCACAAGTTAAAGATACTGGATGTTTACAATCTACACTTCTTGTCGGTTTCAACTTTTGTATATGATTTAGTTAATAACAACCTTCCTCACACTCTAATACAATATTGTCAAGTGATAGATCACAGGTTTGCCACTAGAGGAAAAGATCAGGGACAGCTATATATACCTAAGTGTAAAACAACACAAGGCCAATTTTCAATATCTTACATTGGAGTAAAATTATGGAATCGTATCCCAAAAGACATTAGAGAAATGAAAACTAGAGTTGCTTTCCGAAAGCTGTTAATGAAGTATTTAATGGAGCTTTCAGTTTCAACAGGAAACTGTTAAATTGTCGCTTGTTGTGTTTCCCGTTTGTGTGGAAATCAAGATTGTATGAGATGTCTAGATTATTCTTCTTTTTCTTTTAATTTTTACAGCAGTATGACTTAAAGTAGTTGTCAAGTATAGTTAATAAGATATTACTCTTATATCTAAGAGATATTTTACAATAATTTACATGCATACTTCTTTATACATGTATTCATCATTACCATTACATGTACTAGTGCTTACGCAATCAGTAGCCAAAGATGATTTTTTTTTTTGTTACTGCCGTACTAATGAATTAAAGGAATCAGGCTCGACTAGCACTTGTGCTAACTTCTGATTCCCATTAACAACATTCACTTATGTATAAAATTGTGTACAATGCTGCATCATAAGTAATATGCTTTATTTCTACATCCATTGTTAGATTCATGCCAGTTTTGTTTGATAATTTATTTCGTTCTTTCTTTGTTAATTCAGTCAAGTACATACAATTTCTATGTATTGCTATTGATGATGTTGAAGTTGTTAATAAATTCAAATTCAATTGTTAATAAATTCAAATTCACTTTGAATATATTAGATGTTGCTACTTGGACAAACCACGGGCAAGCTTTGGGGTTCCTATTGGTCACGTATTAGGGAGCTTTCGTTATAACCCCGCGGACGGAAACGAGATCAGTGAGCAATCTATTCTCGCCGTCCGTCCTCGGCAATTCACACGCAGTTTCGCTAAAAGACAGAGAACGCGAACGACGGTGCGTGTGAGGTTATCTGGCACACCCCCTACCGAGCTTGTCTACAAAACAGCCGGTCGCACGTGCGATTTGCACTACATCATCTGTACGGGCGCTGATTGGCTGCTGTCCTCTACTCGTCGAGGACGAGAAATCTCAGAATTCACGTTCTCGATTCCCCGCGCGGATTCCAGAGCGGGCGGTGGCGCATGCGCAGATCGATCTTGGTGTCGGATTACCGTACTGGAGCCCGTCCGTCCTCAAAACGAAAGCTCGCTATTGTTTGAACGACGTGAATAAAATGTGCATACATAACGAAAATGATCTATTCTGCTGGATATATAGTTGTCAGTTGTGGGGATGCTCGGCAGTCAATTTTGAAAATGAATTAAAAAAAAGTTACACCGAAATTGAGCTGAATTGACACATCATAAACTCAAAGGTTGTCATTTTTTTTTTTTTTTTTTTTACAGCAGACATGTTATAGAGATTTCTTTTGTATATTACAGTTCTTAGTTTTGGGGATGATGATCGGCAGTCAATTTTGAAAAATAATTTTAGAAAAGTTACAATTCGAATCAAGCTGATGTTGACACATCAGAAAGTGGAAATAATTGTTTATGACAAGCAGGTTTTATGTCATTGCGTGGATGATTATGATAATCCTTGGAATATTTAAAGGGATAGTTCACCCTGAAATTATTTTGGTTTCAATAAAAGGAGATGCATGAAAAACACATATTAATGAAGGTTTGACTAAAAACGGTCAAAGGTAAGGGAAGTTGTTTGATTTTAATATTTTGATTTCGTGACGTCACGTGCGAGGTGTTCCTATTTTATGTTGTGTACAATTTTTTTTGGAAAATAAACATTAGCTCAAATACATATTTACCATTTCACCTGTGCGTTTGTACCCTCATATTGATATGAAAATAACGTATTCCTTCATTAAAGAACATAAAAAAGGCAATTTATGGAAAAAGTAGTACACAATATATGGGAGAGTACCTCGCATGTGACGTCACGAAATAAAAACTTTAAAATCAAATAACTTAGAATGAATATCCTTACAGAAAGGGTTAACCTCTAGAAATTAGGCTCTTTTTGTCTTGTAATTAGGGGCCTACGGGCGCACCTCTTGAACTGGAGAAGTATGCCCCCAAAATATCCGAGGGAGCCAGAGGAAAAAAGCTATGTTGACAAATTAGTGAAATTTGAATATTTTTTTACACATTTGAAAAATACTGAAAAATGAGTTATCACTTGAATATGCTTTCAGAATCAATTTAGTCACGGGATGTCACTTTTTGTATTATCTCTTCAAAGACGCAGTACAAAAAGAAAAACAACAAAAATGGCAGAAACTGGAGAGGAGCCTGAAGTTTTCTTGAAAAAACTGAGGTTTGTGTGTTTCTTTACGCTAAATAGCACCTTTAGATCAATTTATGAGATTAAAATGACATGAAAAATGTACTTCTTCTAAATTTTTCCTGTGAGAAGCACAAAGCACGCGCTCGCTAATGCATTTCCAGTGCCACAAAGCATGAAAGAGATGTTGAATGTTCAGTCCCATCTCTTCATTTTTGTGTATGGCACCTCATGAGACTAGTAACAACAACATGGGCTGGTCAGGACAGAATTACATTGCTATATGATGAGGAAAAGACTGATTTATATGATACAAGTTATCCAAATTGATTGTGCTTGATATTTGATAAACTAACACAAAACAACAGGAAAAATGATTTTTCTGCAAAATAGATTTAGATCTAGAGACAGATGAGCTGAGACTGAGAGACTAATCGGCGCTGTCGCTTTGAGTTTGACTCGTCTGAATTTGAATTGTCGAGTCAGCAAAATATCTGTTGATGACACATCCACGCTAACCTAAACCTCACCCTAGACAAGTTTTTCGCAGTTGCATTTGTCAAAAAAGTGATTTCTCGGTCACTTTCTCAGTTTCTGCAGACGACAATTGGTATTGCAGCCAGTGTTCCTATTGCGTGCATTATATGTGGGATACTTGCCATTATTAGCACCGACTAATCTTCTGCAGGCTTTTTTACTTCATTTATTCTCATAAGCTAGTTGTTTTTACTTTGGCTTTGTGCCACTCTGATTTGCTAACTGGGTATTATTATTGATACCATTGCATTGTTGATTGAATTCCAGAAATCTTAGAGCAAGCTCGAGCTCAAACAACATCTGTGTGGTTGGTGTGTTTGGAAAAGGGGCGTCAGGAGCTCAGTCTAAAGGAATCGTTCTCAACAGACTTCTTGACAAACATATATTTCAGGTAAAATACATGAATAGTACAACTTCTACGGTGAAACTTTTATGACTATGTCATTAAAGCTGCTACTAGTAATTTTGCACCCTGAAACAACATAAAATCTACCCCACCAATCAAAATAAATACTGATTTTTTTTATGATGCCATTTTTATTGAAATTATCACACATATAAAAAAGATTTGCTGTTTCACTAGGAGTTAGATTTTTTTGTGTAAAAGTGATGGTATACATGTTTAACAAAATGCAAAACCAAGTTGAGAAGTTACTTTATTATATATCATATTATTTTGTGAAATATGCATGAATAGAATGTTGAAATTGAAAAGGTATGAATCAAAGCAGAATATTTTTTCCCCCTACAGACACAAAATTTGTTTGAGCGATCACAGACAGAGGATTCATTGCAGAGTGTAAGTGTGGCAGCAGGCTTTTCTATACTTGTCCTTTATCATATGGGCCCAAATTCACAAACTAGTTCTAGATTTAGATCATCGTGTAAGAAAATTTGGTGACATATGAGCAAATTAATTGATGTACACAAAAGCTCAAAGGAATTGGCATAGGGAAAGGGAAGGAGCCGCAGTTTGAAACTGCGGTATATTTTGTCTAGTTCAGCATGAAACACGATCCTTTAGCCTGAAAAGCATTATGTTTCATGCTGAACTGGACAAAATATACCACATTTCTGGATCTGGATGTATACAGTGCAGTTTAAAACTGTGGCTCCTTCCCTTTCTTCCCTTTCCCTTTCCCTATGTCAATTCCTTTGAGCTGTAGTGTATGTTTGATTTTCTATTGAAACAGCGTGTACACTGCATAGGATGCTAAATCCATGTTAGTTTTCATGAATTATATCTTGTTCAAACCACGGTTTAGTCAAATTGATTGAAACAAATTGTGGTCAACAGCATTCAAATATGAATAAGAATGACTTAAATCAGAGATAAACCATGTAGAGGTCAGTGGGAATCTTGGGAACTTGGTCTACACTGTTAGTGGTAAATGGGTTAAAATCGTTCATGGTAGTTATCTGTTAGACATCATGCCATGACATACATTACATGTTTTACTAAAAAGTGTTTGTAATGGCCTGATTTCTTTTTTTGTAATAGCTGATTTACAGGAACCATTATCAAGTCCCATCTACAAAGTCTTAAATGAAGACAGCTTTGTAAAAGTTATGAACTTATCTCATTCATGCATAAACTTGTATTGAATCTCAAAAGTGTAGAATATAAATGTATCACGTGTGATATTGTCATTTCCCATTGATACCATTATTGTGTGATATGTTTCTAGTGCTACATTGAGCCGTACTACGATGCAGATAGGGGTGTTCTCTACCTTCACCTGGTGTCGGTCTATGACGGAGCTCAGCTTGCACAACTCTGCAGGCAACTCCCACAGCATGTCTCCGCAGCAGTGAGTCCTACCTTCTTTCTTTTCATTCATATTTTATTCATTTCATTCATATTAGTGTTTATTTTCCTTTTCTCTATTGTCTGTTTTTACTATCCTAGCAAGTTAACAAATTCCCCTTTTCCCTGGTTTTTGCAGTCTTATCGTCATTAGCGATCAGCGACAGTGACACCCTTATCTTTGAATTTATCATGAATATATGAATTGTTTATCTTGACTTTGTAATCACATAACAAACTCTTCCTGCATAATGGCTAAAGTGATTACTTTATGTTTGAATATATCATCTTGATATTTATGTATATTTGCATTATTCGTCTTGATTCTGTGATCATTTTGTAAATGTTCTTGATCATGTGACAGGATTCCCACGCATACTGGAAGAGCCACGAGGAGCAACATGCGCGCCTCTTACTTTACCTCTTCACGGTGTGCCATATCATGATCGTAAGTATCGAAAAACAAACCTAGAGGGCAGCAGACTAATTAGTTATAGCTGTTTCAAAAGCCAACTCATAAAAAAACAATTCTGATCATTAATTTGTTGAATATCCACATTTTGACTCACAATTTTGCGCTGTGAGAGCAAAGTACAATAATGTGCAGCACCCAGAACAGGAGTCTGCATTTATATTGTAAACCATTTATAAAGATTACTATTTATTTCTCTGCAATGAAATACTGGTAGATGGCATTGTGTTGTCTTTGAAAGTGTCGGCTTGCTCATCCATCGTTTTTCCTGTTTGGTTATAGCAAAAATTGAAATAGAAATATAAGCCAATTTTTAAGGAAGAGGTATGAATTAGTAAAAATAGATAAGGCTCATTTACTTTGTGTAATTTCATCAATTTCTTGCTACTTAACCAGTTGAGTTGCATATGCTGGTACTACATTATCTTCTGCTGATCTCTCTGTTCTTCAGGTATGTCAGCCGAGAGCCATTTTTGACACCAGCTATGTCAAGCTGTTCCGAGCTCTACAAAGCATCAGGTAGGTTTGTCAAACAGAGATATGTTTGGATGATTCAATACTAACAATATAATCTGTTTGTCTTTGGAAATTTAATGTACCATCAAAGAGCAACTACAAATCTGTTTGTAATTGATGTTACCTAGAGAGATTATGTAAAACTATTGTAAAGAATTGAATTGAAATATCTTGTGTCCCAGAATTGTTATAAATAATAACCTTGATAAAATATCTTACCTAGGTACCTAGGAACAAATTTGCAAAATTTTGATTGATGTGTTCAGTATCCTTTTGTGCTCAGAAGACTGCTGAAGTCATGATTGTAACTAAAATGATGCTTTGTTCAGGAAGACAAAAAGAGGTGTTCCAGTGAATATATGTCAAATTTCTGTTACAAAATGAGAAATATCAGCTTTTTACTAAATCATGTGCATACATTTTCTTGAAACGTGCCCTTTGAAATACCAAAAAAACTGAAATGTGATGATTTAGGCTGTAGTAGTCCCATATATTCATTGATGATGTAAACATCAATGTTTTCTCATCCTATGATAGAGAGAAGCTGATTGGTCCAATGAGCGCCAGTCTGAAGCCGTTGTCCATTGGCAGACAGTGGCAGAGCTCGGGTCGAATGTGCACTCCTCGTCTACTCTTCATCTCCCAGCAAGTAAGCCAGGAATTAGCTTTACCCTCTCAGTACCAAACACTGTCAGCCCCATATCAATTACAACTCAGGTTTTTACCTCTGGGACTTAGTGGGATAACCTCTTAGTACCAAGAACTGACAGCCCCATTTCAATTACAATTCATTTTTTGTTTTGCCTATGGGATGGAGTCGGTAAAAGCAGTGCAAATCCAAGATAAATTTTGAAAATGTATTCATGAATATTTGAGAGAAGACCCGATAAATTATGCTTCATGGTCGCATTTTTCCTTTTTGTCTGTCTTATAGAGTGATCTAAACCAGAGCCAAGAAACTGAAGCATCTGGAAATGATGGCAAGAATAAGGTAAGTTTCTGAAAAGTTCTTTCTTTTGGATGAAACTTGGGTCAAAGTATAATCATAGTCTGCATTTGTTTTATTATTATGGACTTTTACGAATATTGTGTAGAAAAGATTGCTATGTGTTTCTTTCTGCTACAGAAAAAATCTCCAAGGAAAGTTCTCCAACACCACCTTGAAGACCAGATCTACAGGATATTTAGGAAAACCCACATTCTTACCAATAATATGTAAGTATTAGCCTACCTATTACCTATTAGCGGCCCTTGGACTGGCTGGTCACTCGTAATTACCGGTCAGTGGCTTTGTCCCTTTTGTTCCTTTGTTGGTAACTTGTTATCGCCAGACGATGCGAGGCGCATCAGTGGTCTATTGTTGGTCAAGTACCCGGATACGCCAACCATTAGTATTGGACTATTTATGAGCAGGTTTTGTTAAGTGCACTGCATTGACCATAGGGTATTTAAACCCCTACTTATTACAATTTTGTATCACACCTGACGAAGTGTTGCAGTGGCGCATGAAACGGCGTCATCTTTTTCAATTCCGTTTACCATACATTGCGAGACAAATGATTATCACTTGCCAATTCTCCCTATCGCATATAGCCGATATCAAGCGATATCACCTTGCGATACCGATATCTAATCGATCGCTCTTGGGATGTATACTTCCGGTAAGAGTTTATCGTCGGCAGAAAGTGACCTAGAAATCACTTTTTTTGATGAATTATGCAGCGCACATTTTGTATAAGGCTATGGTTAGGGTCAGGGTTAAAATTAGAATTAGGTTTAGGGTTAGTGTTAAAGTCAGGGTTAGGCTTAGGGTTAAAATTCATAAAATTAGTTGGATACCCTGGTCAATTATTGTACAGGTTTGCCAAATGTTCATGGACCGGAAGTTCATATCCCAAGAATTAAAGGTAAAAACATTAGAGCGCCACACACGTTCAGATTCGGAGAGCTATATGCGATAGGGAGAATTATCCGTATATTTTGGTATTTAGTATTTGGTATTTGGTATTTCATCTGCCTGTCAGCTTTACCACTTCATCTTTATCTGCTCCCATCTCACCATATTCATAATCACCATCTCATCATCACAATTTTGTCATCGTCATCATCGCTTTCTTCATCTTTATTTTCATGCTTGCTATATGTGTGCACCATCTCCACTCTATGGGGAGCGTAATCAATTCAATTCAATTTGACAGGTGTCCAAAAGGCTAACAATTCTCCCTATCGCATATAGCCGATATCCAGCGATATCACTTCGCGATACCGATATCTGATCGATTGCTCTTGGAACATATACTTCCGGTAAGAGTTTGTTGTCGGCGCAAAGTGATCTAGAAATCGCTTTTTTTGGATGAATTAATCAGTGAACAATTTATCTAGGGTTAAGGTTATGGTCAGGGTTAGGTATAGAATTAGGTTTAGGGTTAGGGTAAGGGTCAGGGTTAGCTTTAGAGTTAAAATTCATAAAATTAGTGGGAAACCGTGGTCCCTATTGTACGGGATGTACGTAGACCGGAAGTTCGTATCCCAAGAATTAAAGGTAAAATAATTAGAGCGCCACACACGTTCAGATTCGGAGGGCTATATGCGATAGGGAGAATTAACCGTTGACTGGGGTAATAATACAATAAAACATTTAGAGATGATATTGTCTCATGTTAGGCACTATATAAATACAAACTATCATTATCATTTGTGAAATAATCATATTTCCTAGGTCGCACTGCTTGTTCAGCATCCCCCTGAATCAAGCATTTGTCCACATCTTGAGGGCAGAGGATCAACTTAAAGACCCAACTCATGAACTCATTAACTCCTGCACGCACATCGATAACCATGACAACAAAGGTGAGACTTTGTCCATCCTGATTTACATTATGTTTGTATTTTCTCAAATGATTGACATTCCTCTTTTCTGCTTTTAGTAAATGTAACTCACTATTAGGGATTAATTCTCTTTCAACCTGTCCTTTACTAAGTATTTGTTTTTGCTGGCTGGCTTTTCCACACTCAGATACTGAGCAGTGCGACTCCTGCATAATCTGCTGGACAGACGAAAAGGGAAATAGACGAAAGGCTTTGAATATACTTTAAAAACATAATAGGCAGCAATTACACCGCACCCTTTGGCCTACTGCAGTTCCATGGCAAATATTGACATCCTAACTGAACCAGGGCTCACAAAGCACAAAAATTTGAGCAACAAATAAATGGCGAAATTGATTAATTTCAGTGTTGCATCCAATTAAGGAGCCAAGGAGGTGTTTGTCATGCCGGTCACCATGGATGTACTGCCCTCACTTGGGGAGAAGGTGGAAGACTTTCTGAAACTATAAAATCCTCTCACTACCATGGGGACAATAGCGTGTAAGACCTGAATAGCCAGTGTATAGGCTTTGCACTGAGAGGGTTAAGGGCATGATTAACGGTTTTCTCTGCTTTTCAACCAACCACAGCCAAGGAGGTGTTTGTCATGCCCGTCACCATGGATGTGCTGCCCTCGCTTGGGGAGAAGGTGGAAGACTCACTGAAGTCGTTTGTCAACCAGCATGTGGACCTGATTCTGGCCAAGAAGGGCTTCGATGACAACCTAAGGGGCTCGGCCATCGCGCATTTTGAGGTGAGGGCGGAGATGGTGCACATGCTGATAGATGAGGAGAAGGGGGGGGGGGGTTGAAGGCTAGGAGGGCGTAATTCTAAGAATCTTATGATCACTATTGGACAACAGCTTGTCACAAGACATCCGCTAAAACTACAGTACCACCCAATGAAATTGCTTGGTGCAGTTCAAGGTCGTTTATTCCATTGCAGTTTGAAGTCACCAAACAGCGCAAGCCTATGGGGCTTATGTACATGATTGGTGACGTCAGAGTGCAATGGAGCGAAACTGCAGAATGGAGTTAAAATTCCCAGACCATTTGGTCTAAGAACTTGTTATGTTCTGGACTAGGATCTATTGATGTCTGCGGTGTTGTATAAAACAAGAAGTGAATGTGTGAATTAGTGAAAACATCTCTGCCTCGTTGAATAGAGCATCTCATCTTTCATCTCGTGCTAAATCTTGTACCATGTAAATAATACATCTTGTCCTTTCCTTCCTCCTCCAATTTTCTCTTCTTTTTTTCTTTGTTCTTATCTTTGCAGTACCCTAGTCTGAAAACGTGGACAGAAGTGGCGATATCATGTCATGAATTATTCATGAACTCATCTGATGACCCTAAGGTGACCCCTGCCCTGTCCTCTCTGCGGACAGCACTGGACCAAGACCTCAGGTTCTCAGAAATGTAAACAAGATACTCTGGCTTACTTGTATGTTGTACATCTTTCTCTACTGCGCTAAGGGACATGTTTCATCATTATGTGTTATGCGCTATATAAAATCGCTAATTGTTGATATATGGCAATAGTGATAGAACCACCTTAAATTTCTGACCCTACGGGATAAACATTTCCCATGGTTAGTAATTTTTGCTTTACATGAAACATATTTCTAATGATTATCAAATGCACAGATAAAAGGATACATATCTTTTTTAGAAAATGCACATTTAAAAAAAAAAAAAATGTACACAACATATGGGAGAGCACCTTGCACGTGACATCACAAAATCAAAACTCTAAAAGATCATAACTTTCTTATCCTTTGACGGATTTTCATCAAACCTTCACATATACATGTATGTTTCTTTCATATGTCTGCTTTTAATGAAACAATTCTAATTTCAGGGTGAACTATCTCTTTAAATGGTTTTGAGGAGAAGAAACACTAAGAGGGATGCATTATGTTTCTGTTGCAGGCGATGCAAGAAGATCTTACCGATGGCCAACCGGTCATATCAGGAGAACGCATCGTCCCATTACACGAGCACCGTCCATCGGAACAAGGTATAGTGGCGTCCCGGGGCCAATTTCATGTAACCTTTCTATTAAAAACTTGGTTATTTTATAACAAATGCATGTACTTTTAATGCATTGCTCATTGTTAGATTTTCCTGTCTCGTGAGCCCTGGTCCAGTTATGAGGTCAAAATTTGCCATTGATCTGCAGTAACTGAATGGGTGTGGCTTAATTGCACTTCAGGCTCATTCTTTAAATTCATTCATAAATTTGTAATTTAAAAAAAGAAGAAAATAAATAACTTGTAGTCTATTGTCCGTGCAGAAGATGAAGTGGGAGTCACGCTGCTCAGTATTTGAATGGAGAAAAGCCAGCCTGCATATGTGTTTGGCACTGTAAAGAACAGTCAGAATTTTCCCACATTTTGAACTGTTTAAAGAGTGTAGTACTGTATAAGCCTATATTTTCGCATACAGCTATTTTCGCGAATGAGGGAGTTGCAGCTATTTTCGCGGGTTGTTGTTTTTGCGAATGACACCCGGCGTGCACTGCTCCCAGGCCTGCTATAATAAACATATGCAAATGGGAAAAAACAAACTGTACTTGCACATGTTATTGTGACACTTGATTGTGGCATGATATGCACGCTAGCAAGCGCCCGACCGTTGTTAGTATACAGTGCTGGTACTCCATCATGTGCTGGATAGCGCTGGTAATATGTACACGCACAGCAGCGTGTGGTGCATGTGCTTAGCAATCAAGATTATGTAGCAATACATTCGCTTGTTGTTAAATTCG
Organism: Arbacia lixula; assembly: GCA_963669155.1. Lineage (NCBI taxonomy): Eukaryota > Metazoa > Echinodermata > Echinoidea > Arbacioida > Arbaciidae > Arbacia > Arbacia lixula. The sequence goes on along the minus strand of OZ022591.1, from coordinate 8,777,265 downwards.
CGAAATTTGCGAAAATAGCCGCTTTTACAGTATTTCTCTGTCCTGTCCTCTCCCCCAGCTGCTGCAGGCTATGAAGCTCTACTCCCAGCATGCTCGGGGGCCGGCCTACGAGACCTTCGCCAGACAGCTGCAGGAGGAGTGCGAGCACTTCTGGCAGTCAGGCCGGCAGCTCTGTGAGGTCATCAGCCTGACTGGGCACCACTGCATTCACAAGGTCAGTCTCAATGTCAAGTGATTAGGTCATTCCCAAGGTCATTTACAATGACACTATACGTAGTAAAGTCACTGACTGCTTGGCAGCTTTAGGACTGGGCACCACTGCATTCACAAGGTCAGTCTCAATGTCAAGTGACTAGGTCATTCCCAAGGTCATTCACAATGACACTATACGTATTAAAGTCACTGACTGCTTGGCAGCTCTAGGACTGGCAACCACTACATTCAGTTTCAATGTCACGTTATAAGGTCCGTATGTCAAGTTACCAGGTCATTCTCAAGGACATACTGACTGCTTGGCAGTTTTAGGACAGGGCACCACTGCATTCACAAGGTCAGTTTCAATGTCAAGTAACAAGGTTGGTCTCAATGTCAAGTTACTAGGTCATTCGCAATGTCAAGTCACAAGGGTAGTCTCAAGGTCATTTACTATGCCATTATACACAAGACACTGACTGCCAGTCAGCTACCTCTACATGAGGATCTAATCAGTTGCATTTTACTCAAGGCAGCTTGGCTATAACCACAGTAATGATCAAGTACTATATAAAGTCTCAAGTATTTTCACTTTTACTATCTCAGTCCCATATGCAATAACTTGTGTATAATTAACATGAGAAGTATGACATTATGACTATTAGTGGTTGGTATTGAGAGGGATAACATCCCTTTCTTGTCTTTTTGATACCAGCTGCACCTGTTACCTGACGACCCAGAGCTTGACCCGCCCAGAGACATCGTCCTGACCCGACTGCCTCACACCAACAACAACAAGACGCCCTGCGCATGCAACTGTGGCCGCACATGGGGGACCAGGGAGGACCCATTTGATGCCAAGGTCAGTACAGTCAACCTTGCTTTAGTGATCACTTAGTACAGTCAAACCTGCTTTAGCGAACACTCGCTACAGTTGAGCCTGCTTTAGTGAATACACAGTACAGTCAAACCTGCTTTAGCGAATACTTACTACAGTCAACCCTGCCTTAGGAAACACTCAGTACAGTCAAACCTGCTTTAGCGAACACTGACTACAGTTGAGCCTGCCTTAGTGAACACTTGGTACAGTTGAGCCTGCCTTAATGATCACTTACTCCAGTTAAACCTGCCTTAGCAAACACTCAGTACAGTCAAACCTGCCTTAGTGACCACTCATAGATGCAAACCCACAACTTCTTTTCTGCCAGAAGCATCATACATTATTAATGAAACTGTGATGACAGTTGCTAGTGGATTCTCAGGTGTGATACACAATGGTCACTACTGAATTAATCATCTCATACACACAAATTTTGAGGTCCAAATTAGTCTCAAAGGGATAATCTCATTAAATATTCCAATGATTATTACAACAAAAGTAATCTATGAAATATCACAAGACCTGTCTCTATAAAAGTTGACATCCCTTGATTATATGATATGTCAATTTCTTGATTTGAGTTGAAACTGTTAATTTTTTTTTTTCAAAAGTGTCAAAAGTTTATCTTAACACCTAGTACAAGTTTCATAACAAGGAGATCATGTAATTTTTGTGGGAATTCTCGTTTTCTTTTGTGGGGGTTGGACAAGGTTGGCAGCTCTGATCATTGATCCAAAGTATTCCTCGCTTTTTGTTCCATGCTAGGTTGCCAATTTGGATTTCTTTGAGGAACTGGAGGAGAAGTGTTGCCGGAAGCTGCATCATGTGACCTTTCCCACCCACGTGCCCCCTCCCTCTCAGCGCCCCTCCCCCTCCGACGCACAGGGAGAGTCCACTACAGCCACGGAGGGGGAGGCTGCCCAGCACGATGGGATGCTGAATAAAGCAATGGAAAACATCAAGCTTAGCACAGGTGAGAAGTTCTGGCCACAGTGCCATTCAGTCGACAAGTCCTACTTTGACTTTTATGAAGTTTTTACCACATAGGTTAGGACCCACAATTAGAGACATAACAGTATTGTAACATAAGAGGCCTTTTGAAGTATGCATTTGAATTAATTGTCAATTCTAGGCCCAACCGAATATCTGTTTGGTAATTGCTTCCATTTCTTGCCACCAGACCCCAAAGACAGCCAGTCGGGGGTCATGACCCCTGAGCTGAACCTCAGCCAATCAGAGACCATCGAGGGGTCTGTGCCCATGGACCAGCAGGGGACGGGCATTGCTCTCTCTACCCAGGAGGAACACTCTGCCAAAGAGGACGAGAAAGATAAAGGTTGGCTCTGTTTGTTCCTGTTCTTTGCTTAACCCTCGTGCGCCAGATTAACTGCTGCTCTATGGGTATTGTGTATATTACTTGTACAAACGGGCATCAATGGCGCATGAAGATTTAAAGGGCATATACTGTACTGAGAAGGCAAAAAAGCCTTCAAAATGTAATTGTTAGCAATCTTTTTGCCAATGGTCTCAAATTCATGTATTGTCCATTTTAGAAGCTTGTTGAAATGTATTTGATCTCAAATGATCTACATTTTGAGTAATGAGTGATTAAATCACAAATCCTCAAAATGTTTGGCCTAAACATTTTGAGGATTTAATCTTTAATCATTAATTACTCCAAATATTGATGATTTGAGGGCAAATATTTTTCAGCAAGCTTCTAAAATGGACAATACATGAATTTAAGACCATTGGCAAGAAGATTGCTAACAATTACCTTTTGAAGGCTTTTTTTTTGCCTTCCCAGTACAGTATATGCCTTTTAATAAATGAGTTCATAGTTGCAATGTGCACATGAGCGGATTATTGCTGGTACAAGTGACCTCGGGCCAATTGTACCAGTCACAGAGTAAAATAGAAATTCCATAGATAGTGCACCACGTTTATATACCCATTATAATGCAGATACAAGGTAGTGAAAGAACATTCTACCATGTGCACCTGCCTCTGTTGTTGGTATGGGCACGCCGTAAAATAGCACACTTACACAGCTTCATGATCAAATCCCTAGTCGTTCTTGATTAAGTGGACCATGATGTAACTATGTACTGGCTTATTGATGGGTATTTGCGATCTACGATGGCTCTTCACGCTCTACGACATTGCATTGCTGGTGTTATGTGGTTGCTGTCCATTACTTTGCTGTGGTTGGTTGAACTTGATTTGATACTTGAAGAGAAGTAAGACTCCATGACAAGATGATCTGAGTAGAAGCAGAGAAATCAAATAAGCAGAATGGAGATGGGTTGAAGAAAGTCAAGAAAATAACATTAATGTGTTTTTTACTCACAAATTTACACAGAAGTCAGCCTCCATACTGCAAAATATAGTCCCCGTGAAAGAAAACGAAGCCTCTGTAATCAAACATATTTTTCCTCTGCGGTATGATGCAAAACAAAGTGCAGGATTTTCATTACATGACATCAGTCTTGAATCGACAAGACACCTCCGCAAATATAGTTGGAATGTTTCCTGCCAGGGTGAATCCATCTTTTGCCTCTTTCCTTTCAGCTGACATGTCCAGCCCCCAGCCCCAGCCCCAGCCCCAGCCCCAGCCCCAGCACCTTAGGGCCTTGGAGGGCATGTTATGTAACACCACCCCCAGGGGGATGCTGCCCCGGTTCTCCTCCTGGTCTCTCATCTGCCTCGGCCCGGCTTCTCTCTACAACCATAGCAAGGGTGAGTAGGATCTTTCCGAAATGTGAAAAGATTTAAAACTCAACATTGCATTTCCAAGTCATGATAAGATAGACATTGGGTTGAATAAGTTTTTGGAGCCATGGACTTTTAAGTTTCAGTCCATTTTCCGTCCATAAACCTTGAATTACTGATGGCATAATTAATTTATCTGTAAATCTGAACTTTGAAGTGCATTATACATCTTTAATGTTATTTGTACATTTCCAGTTTGTCCATACTAATGCCGTCAAATACCTTGAATGATTTTTCTTAGTGTCTCTTTTAAAACCTCATCCTCATTTCCTTTAATATTTCAGGTGCAAGTTGCCTGCAACCCCCATGTCTGTTGATGGTGTAGATGGAGAATTAATGGTCATTTGTATATTGACCTCCATATCCATGTAAAATTCTTGATAAATCCCAGTTCCTTAGAAACTTTAGATTTTCAAACAGGTGGACATCATCTTTCATCTTGGTAATTTCTTTTGAGAATAGCAAAAATCCTGCTTGATTCAGGTTGGTCACCAGAAAATCTTTTACGGATGGCTCAAAATGGCAGAATGTCACTTATTGTCAGATATCTGAGCTGGACGTGTGGTACACAGCTATGGTACGCATGGCTCAAAGAAAGCAAAAACAGTAAGAATAATAACATTATTACTGATTTTACACATGGTGGAGTCAATTTGCGCGTAGCTCCCAATGACTTTCTGTACCCCACGCACGGTGTTTGTGACGCGCGTTTTCTACACTGGGGAACCCCCTGGCTTGATAAGAAAAAAACACTGAGAAGAAAAGTGGTTGTAATTAGAAAATGTTAACCATTTTCAAAGCTTTGCTGGAGAATGAGGAACTACCCAAATTATCATGATTAACTAACATGACAGATGAGCTGTCATTTTACACAAGAAAATCAATGGTCAACGAACGGTGTATCTTGTCTTTGGATACATTTCAGGTCTGGATCAGAAAAACTTCCTTCGAGACAGCAAGCACCTCCTTCCGTGGGATATCCCTATCCCTAAGGGGTCTGTCATGGACTCCATCTGGCCGTCGCCCAGTGAGACCATCACAACCTCAAAGAAAGGAGGAAGAGGGAGAGACAAAAAGGGTACTGAGATTGATTTCCACTCATTCTATTTCAGCCATGTTCCTCTTCCTTCCCTTTACCGTGTCTTTCTTTTAATCCCCCAACTTCCTTTTCTCTTGTTCTTAAACTTCACTCTTCCCTTTTACCTCATTCTTTTCAATCTTCTTTCTTCCATATACCCTCCTTTTTCAATATTCCTTTCTCCATTTTCCTTCCCTGTTTTAAAATCTTCCCTGCTTCCTTTTTCATCACTTTTTATCGAACCTCTCTTCCCTTCCCCTTCCTGTTTTAGATACAGATACCTCTGTAAGAAGTTACCAAATGGAGTCATTTATAAAATGGTCATGAGTGTGTTAATTGATGTCAAGACACATCAATATAGTCTCTCATGAATATAAGGGGATACTTTGGATTGGAATTTCTTCATGATGGGTCATCAATGCTGCAATATCTCTTACTACTTTATAGATGGGTCGCAGATTAAAATGAAAAATCATCAATGCTGAATTCATTCATTGTACATTCACATCAATATAGTCTCTCATGAGTATAAGGGGATACTTTGGATTGGAATTTCTTCATGACGGGTCATCAATGCTGCAATATTCTCTTACTACTTTATAGATGGGTCGCAGATAAAAATGGAAAATCACCAGTGCTGACTTTTATCTTCCCACAGTATAGATTTGTCAGAGAAGGGTCACAGTTAAGTCACAAATGGGTCACAGATAGGTCACACAGATAAAAATGACTAATCACAGTGCTCCAATGATCTCTTCCAACGGTTTACAGACGGGTCGTGGGACGGGCTGCGTGCTTACATCGGCAATGAGTACGAGTGCCCACGGAGCCACCGCTTCCTGTGCTCGGGCCCAGACAAGGTGGTCAAGGTGGCCTCTGGGTCCGGAGGCCCCAAGGAGAATGCCAACAAGCTAGTCACCCTGGACATGCCTCTCTACTACCCCTGCCCATGCAGGTACTACTTAATTTGCTTTCCTTTGAATAATAGTTCTTATTGAGATATTTATTTCAGTATCCAGTACATACAGACCACCTGCTCATAATGACCACATGCTGTTATATCTAACTATCACCGACGCAAACCCATAAATTCATTCTGTGTTATGCAAATATTCTCAAATTCAAACTCATATTCTGTCAATATGTCATTGTATATGTTTTGTTGTTTTTGTTTTCTCTGTTGTTGTTTTTGTTGTGTGTATAGGTAAATTATGGTAACAATGTTGGGGGAACTACGCCTCCACAAGGGCATTTGGCTTTATTTGGAGTTTCCTATTTTCATTTTGCCTTATAACATGTATACCATGAATTATAATCTGTTCTCCATATATTTTTTTTTATTTGAAATAAAAATGAATAAATGAAATTAAATTTCTTGTCTCCCTTTGCCAGTCTTTACATGCAGGATTGACTGTATCAATATCTTAATCTGTCTTATCTTTCCAGGACCAACAAGCCCCCCCTGGGCCAGCTGATCCGCTCCTTCATCGTGACCCCACCCCCACCTGTCTACATCAAGCTGAACCCCCGCGTGCGGCCGGGCCCCCACCCCACCCCCACCTTCATGCCCCTCCCCGGGGAGGAGGGGGTGACCCTGTCCGCCAGCAGCCTCTGGGTCCTCAGATACCCGTATCCTTTTTGTCCTCAAACCCTGCTTCAAGAGGGGGTTTAAAGGTAGTATACTGTACTGGGAAGACAAAAATGCCTTCAAAAGGTGATCGTGAGCAATCTTCTTGCCAATGGTCTTAAATCCATGTATTGTCCATTTTAGAAACTTGCTGAAAGTTACTTGCCCTCATATGATAAACATTTGGAGTAATTGGTGATTAAATCACAAATCCTCGAAATGTTCGGCCCGAACAATTTGAAGATTTGTGATTTAATCACTAATTACTACAAATGTGGATAATTCTATGGCAAATAACTTTCAGCAAGTTTCTAAAATGGACAATACATGAATTTAAGACCATTGGCAAGAAAATTGCTCACGATCACCTTTTGAAGGCATTTTTGTCTTCCCAGTACAGTATATTCCGTTTAAAGGGATAGTTGACCCTGAAATTAAGAAGGTTTCAATAACAGCAGTAACATGAAAGAAACATAGGAGTGAAGGTTCGATGAAAAGCCATCAAAGGATCAGAAAGTTATGCGCACCTTGCATGTGACGTCACAAAATTGAAATTCCAAAACGTCTTTAACTTTTGTATTCTCTGACAGATTTTTGTCAACCCTCACTCAAATGTTTCTTTCATATTTCTTCTTTTATTGAAATCAATTTTACTTCTTTGAAACCAACTCAACTTCAGGGTGGACTATCCCTTTAAACAGTTATCTATTATTTGGCCTCCTAAACATACTTGCACATTGTTCATAGCTTCTAACCTCATTTAAATTCATCAACTACTATGACTATTATAGTTATATTGCAATAGCAAAATCTGTAGATAATTATGAATGAATGAGTTTATTACCAAAACAAATCAAATTTACAAAACATCACATCAATCATGATCTGGAGTGTGTTTGAGCCTTGACTTTATTTATCCAGGTTTGTGTATGTGAGTGAGGCGGGTCCCGTCTTGCCTCCTGCGGACAATCAGCCGACGCCCGGCGCCAAGCTCCTTAAGGGGCTCTACCTGGTTACCCTGCAGCCACCCCCTGCCCCCTGAGAGGGGCGGGTGTGGCGGGGTCAGAAGGGGGGAGGCATAACCCCTCCCTTAGCCCCCTGCTCTCAACACCCTCCCACTTCGGAGGAGTCTAGGCTGCCTGCCTGTTTGAGAGTGAGGTAGAGATTGATACCATGTCTCTAGCTCTGCCATAACAATCCAGCCAGGAATTGATGGTAAAACCAAGAAAGATTAAAGGTAAACCAATGAGATGCACGTAGAGTGAAAGGTCTTCTGTTGGAAGCTTTGAGAATGGACAATGTTTCAAGATGAGTCGGCGAAACATTGGTGCTTCCAAGAACAGCGAGATGCATGTAGAGTGAAAGGTCTTTTGTTGGAAGTTTAGAAAATAGAGAATGTTTCAAGATGAGTCAGAGAAACATTGGTGACACCAAGAAAGATTAAAGGTAAACTAGTAACAGGCACATCGAAGGAAATTCTCTAATTGGAAGTTGTGAGAACAGGGTGTTGTCTTCTGTCGGTTAATGTGCTCTGTTTACTTCAAAACGGGAAGGTTTGGAGACTTGGCCGCCAGTGTGTGGATCTGGCATGGCAACAAATAGTGATGATGAAGATGATTAAGGATGATGATGATGATGATGATGTTGATGATGATGATGATGATGATGATGATGATGATGATGACGATGATGATGATGATGATGATGATGATGATGATGATGATGATAAAGAAGAAGAAGAAGATGAGTAAGTAGGTCCATATGCATATGTACAACCTTTGCTCTAACCATTGTTAGTAAGGAAGACAAAAGTGCCATGGCTGTTTGGGTTTGATGAATGGGAAGCTGTGGAATCAAATGCTTAAAACAAGGTTGATTTTCATTGTGAATGTAATCATTGAGGGGGAATTTATGCCTGTGTTGTTTATCAACATTACGAAGGGTCAAAGTGTAGTTTATCTATTGCTTCTGAGCTAGGATACATATGAGCCTAAGAACTTTTTCAGAGTTTTTTTTCTCCAGGCCCTACACCGTGTAGGAGTGAACCGAAGTTTGAATGCTCTACCAATTGATCAACACTTGACACTGTCAGAATGGGTACCTCCAGCTGTGTTGAAGGAAATGACATAAACGGAAGGGTGTTGCTTGTCTGTGCTCTGAATTTAGCTGACTAATTTGTGACTTTTGAAGGGGATGACTGGATTTGTATGTGTCACTGCATTGCTATTGTTATTTTTAAAAAAATATATACGACGGAGCATGCTAATAATAATTACCAGTATAAGAAAGGTACATCCCATATGGTGTGATTACTCGTATAGTAAATGAAAGTGAAAATATTGCATATTTTTTACTGACAATTATGTGACGTAATACATGAAAAAGTTTATGAAATGAAGAAAAGAAACATGCTATAGAAGATGGTACCACATATATGCCACTCTCAGAGAGACAGAGAGAGAGAGAGAGAGAGAAAGAGAGAGAAGAGAGAATGACTCATGACATCATGGAAAAAATCATTAAAGTATGTTGTTCATATATTTAAAAAAAAATCCAAAATAAATCCATTCCAGATAACTTTTATAGTAAATGTTTCAAAAATTGAAACACAATTTGTTTTTGGTTTCTACACAAACTTTGTCATGCCTGCCAACTAGTATGATTGTTTTTTTTATTTGTTTAGTATGACTTTATCATATTCAATATGATTTTTCAGCTTAAAAAGTGTTTATAAATTGGATGGGTACGATTATTTTAGAGCAACACACACACAAAAGTAAACTAAAAGTCAAGTTGAATAAATCTGTGAACAATAATCTGTTGTAGGGATTTTTTTAAGAGCATGGATCATGAAAAGAATTAATACAGCTTTCTAATTTATTTTTACATATTTTCTGACACTGTGAGATATGGAATTTATGTAGCGATTTCCAGTAATATCTTAATGGTAATTCTGTTTGCAGAAAGAAAATGTAGATCATGCCCCCTTTGGCAAGTTAAAGCCACTATAATATCCACAGTACTGACATTGTTCTTTGTGTGAGGGATTTCTTTTATGAGTTTGTTTCTTCAATGTCTTATTCTTGCTCAATTAATTGATTGAACTCTTTGCCAAGACAACATATTTTTTGCCTTCAATTGTTTATGGAAGTTAGGAAATGTCCAAGGCTGAAATCAAAGAGACAATTTAAAATTAAAAATACAGTTGTACAAGAAGTATTAAATTGAGTACGAGAGTTTTGCACACATTTCTCATAAATTGACCCATGTTACTATTAATAATCCTCATAGTGATAGGGATCATAAATTTGAAAAAAAAAAAACCTAATAAGTTCAACATGAATACATAGAGGCTTGGCTGTACCCATTGTGAATGGACACAAACATTCTCAAGAAGAAAATGTGTGACTTTATCTGTCGTACTGTTGTCAAAAGAAAGAAAGTGTACATTGGAGCAAACAGACAGTTCAAGAATGGTGAAGCTGTTAAGCCCTTTAAAAACCATACGTTTGACATAATTTGAAATGTAAATGCATGTTGTCAGATCATGATATGTAATTGATTTGTAAAAAACAATAAAAAAGCAAGAAAACAAAACCTAAACATTGATATCAGTGTGATTTGTGAAAATATATGTACATCTATGACCAAACTGAACCCTATCCTCTTAAATGAGTATATACTTGTCCCAAAATATTATATTATTTGAATTGCAAGACACCCCAAGTTATAACACGTATAGTGATAAATAGGATTGAAGTAGTAATACAAGTTAATCAAGTTCCTAGAAATAACTTCAAATTATAAACTGTACATGTAAATGCAATTCAGTTCCTTTTCTAATTCTTTTTTTTATAGGAGATACTTTACAAACTGAAGAAATCAGGTGACTTGATTCAGGTGGAAATGGAATTCTAACATGGAAATATGATCTACAAAGATACCTGTTCCAAGTTGAATAGTATTGTAAAAAAATATTTTAACATAGGCACATAGAAATACAATATCTTGGAAATTAATTTGCCGTTTTGTTTCATTCATTATTTTTTGGATACATTCATCTCAGAATTTAATCAAGATTGAAATCGGTGACAGTTAGACACTGCTTCATTTGATTTATCGCTATGAGGGAGCAATAAGGGAAGAGTTTTTCCGGTCGTCATCGGCTGATTCTGAGATGACGACCAAACATCCGTCCAATTTCCGGCTTTTGTTGAGAGATATGGAACGAACCTCGGTCGGGATTTGGGGCCGTTCAGTTCTCCAGGTGCTATACTAGACATTTGAATTTGATGATTTTTTGTGAGGATGTAATCGTACATTGACAAGAAGAAAATAAGGGGAAATCCTAAAGCCCATATACGGGAAGGATATAACTTTCTTGCTCCATCAATTATAAATGTATAAATGTATCATATGATTCATCTTGTGTACATATGTGTACACACTTCCGTCTACAAAATGCTAATGTCATACCTTAGTCTTAAAGAGCACTCGTCATGAACAGTATACAATAGGGAGAGGAAGAGGTGTCTGTAAGTGGTCCCATGTGTACACTTTGTCAGTAGCAAGGTAGATAGATCAGATGGATAGATAATGGTTTATTAGGATTAAAAAAGCATTACAAAAAACACTTCGCAGCTCGCAGGCCAAATTGCGTGTGACTTTACAAAGTTATCTATTGTACACATCTAAAAACATTAGAATGGTTTATTCCATTTAATATGGGTGAGATATATTTAAATGTTTCTGCATTCACAACAATATTACTAACTTCAGAAAATATAGATTAAAACCCTGATATATTATACCGTCCCATGATTTTGGATGGAAATCATTATTTCACTGTTAAAGGGTAAACATAGAACATTTGCAACATTAAAACAAAAAACATGTAGGTATGGTGTGTGCAGGCTTGCAGGAAAAATAATGATAACTAACTTTGCATACAATGGGGGGGGGGGGGGGGGCGGAATTACCCATCACATTTTCACCCCTTCCCACTTAAAAAATATATTGTAGTTGTAGTGGTCAAGTTCCTCCTTTAAACTTTTGAACAGAGTCACACTCTCTCAACTTGATAAATAAAGCTACCACAAGTCTTCTATCTTGTTTCTCTGATGACCTCTGATGTACACAACTCGTATAGAACTGAATTTGATGTTGTACAGGAATAGTGTCAAATATTTTGCCAGTATGCACACGTGCATGTTCGGCAAAAATATTGACTGACTGTGATGGCACAAACATGTATTTAAAGGGTTACTAAATCAGAAAAATAAGTTCCCAGTAATCTATGTAAAATTATCCACTAAAAACAAATTTCACATTTGTTTGCCGCAATAAAATCTCATTTTGACAAAAATATGAGAAAAAAACGCACGGTAATAATACATTCAAAGTGCATTCCATCCAGTGAATCTGAATAAGACGTTACTACGCAGTTAGGGGGAAAGTTGTGAATACATTACGAAAATGGTCTATTGACTTCTGTACAATCTATGGAATTTTGACTTCTCATACGTCACTGGAGGTGTGCGTTTTTTCAAATTTTCGTCAAAATGAGACAGACGAATGTGAAATTTGTTTCTAGTGGATAATTTTACATAGATTAGTGGGAACTTATTTTTCTAATTTAGTAACCCTTTAATTACAATAACGGCAGTACCACATGGTTTACCGGATACTGATGATCTTCATATTGTACGCTCTTTAATGGGAAGTTTGGAGGGGGAGGGATAAGTCTTTCTTTGGTCTATATTTAGGTCACTGTGGGATCTTTAACTCTGCATGTACCAGACAAACTGTTGTTCTATGGGTTTTATCTATATTACTGGTGCAATAATTCACTCGTGGCATGTTAAGGTGTCATGTTAGAGCTTTATAACAGTCAGGAACATTCCCATTTTGAGCTTTTATGGGTGGAACAATTTACCTCAGTTCATTTATTTGTATGAGCACTTCCACTGAACCTACAGTCATGAGTAACAGAGACAACTATGTAGAAAAAGCATGGTGGACAATGAAGTGTCAGTTTCTTGACATGTAGATAAATTGCATTGTGATACCAATAGGGTAAGGTATTGCTTGAAGCAGCATTAAAGGAAAGATGTGACAGTGGTATACAAAACTCTGGGACCCATTTTTGATGTTTGGATAACAGGAAGGAATAATCTCAAAATAATAAAATTGTTGCAATTAAAAGAAATTTTCAATTCCTGTCATGATGGCTGGATGGTTCTGCCAGGACTAGGAAATCAATACCATTAAAGATTCACGATTGAAGATTCAATTTATGGAGAAAAATGCTATCCCTTTCCTTATACTCTCTAATTGTGATACATGTACAAGGGTGACAATAAGAAATATTGAAATTAAACGGAATCAACCAGATATGTAAGAAAACGGCTAAAGAAACGTAGTTAGTGTGAACGCTCCTTCACTCCTGGCTGCGTGTGAACACAGCCTTGAACATCTGTCTGCAATGCCCTGCAGGTAGGACAGTTATTGATCAATTCCGGGAATCTCGTGTTTGATGCGTGACAGCATTTTGATGGCACATCAAACAAATTAAGACTGAAAGAAGATGTGTGTGTGTTGGGGGGGGGGGGGGGGATGTATGTGTGTGTGTGTGTGTGGGGGGGGGTGTCTGTGATAGAGAGGGAAAGGAAAGGTGATGGGAGAGATGATTGAACATATGTGGACTTACATGATGAATAGTAAAATGAGAGATGAGGTGTGAGTATGTGTGTTTGCATGTATGTGTGTGTAATGTGTGTGTGTGTGTGTGTGTGTGTGTGTGTGTGTGTGTGTGTGTGTGTGCATGTATGTTTGTGTGATAGAGGGAGAGAGAGAGAGAGGGATGTGAGAAATATGATAGCACATTAGTGAACTTCAGATAGTGAAAAGGAAGATGAAAATGGATTTATATGGATAGATATGTGTACAATAATGTGTAGAGAGGGAGAGAGAGAGAGAGAAAGAGTGAGAGAGAGAGAGTGAGGAGATACAGAGAGGTGTGTAGAATGAAAGAAATGAACATGGAGGAAGAGAGCTGGAAAGAGAAAGAAAGTGAAATAGTAAAAAAGTAGAAAAAAATAAGAGAAGAGAAAGAAAGAGAAAGGTTTGTCTGACCAATAACAACCAATCGATTCAAAGTGCATTCCACCCATTGAAACTAAACCGCTTCATATAGGTGAATGTAATGACGCATTACTACACACTTAGGAGTAAAGTTGTGATTACATGAAACGGCCTATTTCCCTCAGGCCTTAGCGTCATTACAGTAGAATGTAATAATTACACGATAGGAAATGTTTACCGCTTAATTAAGAGTTGACCAATTATTCCCTTGCAGTCAAAGATGTCTCTTGTAATCGGCTGAACTATTTAAGAAAGTAATCAGACCCGAGAGGAATGATTTAATTGGTGTTTACTGCCGGTTAATCAGCCGATATTAAGGTCAGCGACTATTATCAAGTTAAAACACGTGGGTGGCATCCTGATTGAAGATTACTGGATTGTCTCAGCAGTTTATTATTAGAGTAATCTACATAATTATCGCGTCTTCTACCAATTCAGGAGGAATGCGTGTAGAATCCCTGTTCACTTAACCCTCTGTGTGCCAGATAAACTGCAGCTCTATGGCAGTTGTGTGTATAACTTCTGAAGAGAGGTACATTTGGCAAAACAAGTATTTAAAGGTCACATTACATTAAAATACATGTTGATTTTTCTGTACTATATGTATATACAGTACATCTTAAAATCACAGAAGGAGAAGGAGGAGGAGGAGGAGAAGAAGGAGGAAGAAGAGGAAGAGGAGAAAGGAAAAGATGAAGAAAAGACCCCTATCAGGAAACTAGTGCTTTCACATCTTAACTCCTTTTCTGCCAGATTCCAAAATTCCCCATGGGAATGCGGTGTATTGCAAGTGCAAAAATGTCTTAATGGTGCATAATTGAAGCCTAGAGTTTATTGATAAATTAGATGGTTGTGTTCGTTCTATCTATTGATATGGTGAATATCTATCACGTAATACATGGAGCTAAAACAAGAGTCATGCATAATGAATGTTTGTTTCAGCACTAGGTCATATGCATGCCCTCAAATTAGTAGTACTAGGGTCATGTAGAGTTCATATTTTCATATTTCACATTTCATATTTTGTCTTTTGTATCAGGCTGTTCTTGCCCACTTTGAAAATGAAATTTGTGAAGTGTGATTATTTGAACATGCACTGTTAATTCAAGGTTGACTTCAAGCAGTGAAAGGCGGATAGTCAATTTGAGAGAGCGAGATCAATATGACTTATTGGTTCTTAGACCTGGCGTTGCTAGGTCAGAGACAATATTAGAGACAAACAGTGTGAGGTCGTTAAGCAACAGATATACTCAATGTTTGTTTTCTTTATTCATCAACATTTGCGTATTTCTCACGCATGCCATATTTGTGTAGCGACTCCAGTGCTTGTTTGATTATTTTTTTAATTCATAGTTGATCTCATTAATATTTTGTCACCACTGTGAGGAGTTTGTAAATAGGTCCCAGAAACAAGTGGCTCTTTGAAACCCCAAAGTATTTGAAAATATTTGTTTAAACTCATGCAATGGTATGACAGTAATTTGTTCTAGTTGATGGTATGTCTGAACATTCTAGATAATGTGGAATTATGTGTACAGACTTCCTTTTAGAGTAAATGTTCTTGTGTACAAAAACGCATTTTTTAAAATCTCTTACATGTCATGTAAGATAAGTATTATGTCTTCAGAGTGTAATGATATGCAAATATTTGAAATGTTGGTACACAAATTTCAAATTCTTGAGTAAATACATGACAATATTAACAAAAGATTGAGCAGGAGGGGGTAGACAGTGGAATAGAGAGAGATAAGGAAGGAGGGAAAGAGGAGGAGAGAGAGGTGGAAGAGAAAGAAGGAGGAAGAGAAGGAGAAGGAGGAGGAGGAGGAGGAAAAGGAAGAGGAGGAGGAGGAGGAGGAGGAGAAGGAGGAGAAAGAGGAGGAGGAAGAGGAGGAGGAGGAGAAGGAAGAGGAGGAGGAGGAAGTGGAGGAGGAGCTCAAAGTGCCACCATAAAAAAGTCACTTGATGTGCAAGTGGAACACCATCAACATCTTACATCAAATGCTACAACCTTTAAGTGTCACAGTGGAAAATCAATTTGTGTGTTAAGTTGCACCCAATGGACATTTCAAAGTGACTCTGCCACACTGCAACCTCTAATCTACATGTAAGTGCTGCAGTGGAATATCAGTTTGTGTTCTAAGTGGGACATCAGGGACATTTTACACTGATTTTTGGAATGCTTCAGCCTTTAAATGCTACAATGAGCCAAAATGCACACTGTGGACAACCAATTTGGTGCACCGCATCATTTAAGTGACACTGTGAAAAATCAGATTGTGTGCTAAGTGGGACACCATGGACATTTCACATTGACTTTGGAACACTACGATTGTTAAGAGGCACCGTGGAAAATCAGCTTATGTGCTAAGTGAGACGCCATGTAGTCATTTCACAGTGACTTTGGAACACTATCAGCTCTAAGTGGCACAGTGGAAAATCAGTTGTGTGCTAAGTGGGACACCATGGACATTTCAGAGTGACTTTGGAACACTACGATTCTTAAGTGGCACCGTGAAAAATCAGTTTATGTGCTAAGTGAGACGCCATGTAGTCATTTCACAGTGACTTTGGAACACTATCAGCTCTGAATGGCACAGTGGACAATCAGTTGTGTGCTAAGTGGGACACCATGGACATTTCACACTGACTTTGGAACAATACAGTTCTTAATAAGTAGCACCGTGGAAAATCAGTTTGTGTGCTAAGTGGGACACCATGGACATTTCATAGTGTCCTTAAAACACTGCAACCTCTTAGTGGCACAGTGGAAAATCAGATAGTGTGCTAAGTGGGGCAACGTGGACATTGTGCACCGACTTTGGAGTACTAGAACAGTGTCACAGTGGTGGAACCTTGCCCCCGCTTGTCAGTGATATTCAGCACATCAGTCCACGTAAGGTGAGTCTTAGTTAATTGATACCCATTAATGTCATTTGGGATAAAATGAGTGAAAATAATTTCATATTGTTTGAAGAGCACGAAATAGTGGAGGATCAAGATGAGAAAAAGAAGTTGAACGTCGGATGGCGGAGGAAAATGAAGAAGAGGGGAGATGATAAAGAAGCACAAAACGTAGAAGAGAAAATGCATGACATGGAGAAGAGGTGGATAAAATTGCATGAGAGAAACAGATGATGTAGGGGAGGAGAGGAAAAGGAAGAAATATAGAAAATCTCTACACACACATGCTGCATGTTTTCACTAATACCGATAACACAAATAGAGAAAGACAGAGAGAAGTACAAGAAGCTGATGATCTCACTATACATCTCGTGACCTAATGTTTTCTTTTCATTTTGTGGCTCCCCATGACAGATTTCTTAACATAGGACATTCACCTTTGTGCTGTTCAGCTGTGCAACATCAACACATCTTAGTCACATCACTGCGGCGAATGTTGAGGTGAGCATTAATATTCACGAGTAATGACTACACATGTGCATTATTAACATATTTCAGGTGTGGTTAAAGTTGGGGTTAGCATGAATATTCATGAGGAGTAACTAAACATGTACAACACAACGTTTCAATGTTGTGAGTTGAAACAATGTATGTTAATGATAGTACTTAATTTTAGAAAGCACAGGTTAAATGTGCATAAAGATTGTCTTAAATTCATGATTTGATTTAAAGAGCATGCTTATACATGTTGTAGCATGGCTGATGCTAATAACATTATGATGCTTAAACATGTGTGTATAACTCTTCAAATAACATCATCTCTTGGCTAGGTAACAAACAAGCATGATTTGTTATTACATTCACAGGCATGCCTCATTTGCTTGGTCAGAGGAGAGTTTTGATACTTTGAGATAAATTGATTATTAATGAGCAAAATGGTGTCAGTTGTGGAAAAACAATTACTTTTTTTGTGCCATTGTCATTAAAGAAACAGCAGATCTGCTTATGTTATTGCAATACAACTAAATTGATCAAAGGGGTTGTTTGTTTAAATGAGGTTTGAAGATGAACAAATAGCAGAGGTGATTGGAAAACCAGATGATACAGAACTATTTTAGGATTTGATGAGTTAAGAAGGTATGCAGCTGTTTTTTTGTTGTTTTCTTTTTAATGAAGAGCAGAGATCAAAAAGATTGAACATTTTGAAAATGGAGGGGAATAAATGGAACAACTTTTAAAAAGAGGAACAGGATGGTGGCACTAATAAAAAAGAGGAAGAGAAAAATACTTAAAGGAGAAGCTAACGAAAGGAAATTGAGGAATGTGAGGAAATGCAAGATAATGAAGGGATATTAAAAAAAGAGGAATGTGACAAGAAAGGAAGAGGGACGGATGTTGAGGAAGAGGATTAAGGAATAGATGAAGTGGCTGTGGAGAAAGAAAAAATGGGGGGGGGGGGGGGAGAAGAAGCTTAGAGAAAAGCCACATTAATGAAACATGAGAATGAAAACATGAATATATATCATCACAGGAGAAGGTGGAAAAGAGAATGCTATAAGGGGGAGAGGAATATTTGTGATAGTATGGTTCATGGTGTCCATTGAAAAGGTTTGATATCAGTTATACGTTTTTTGTGACAGCTTGTAGTTGTTAAGTTGCACGTCACATTAAGCATGCTAGCAGCTCTCCTAGCAATATACTGAGTAAAAGTGCTGGGGAAAGGAGAGGGTGGCTGTGTTTAAAGGGTAAAGAAAGATGAAAAAGGGGATAGAATGGGTAGGAGGGGCATAAAAGGGATAAGAGGGAGGAGGGGAGAGGGGAGAGGAGGAGGAGGAAGAGGAGGAGGAAGAGAAGGAGAGGGGGGAGGGTAGAAAAGAAAATGGAAATAGGCAGGATGGGGAGATGAGCCAGAGAATAGGGAGAGATGAGTGATAGAGGATGGGGGGGGGGGCTGGTGAGAAGAAGGAGGGGAGAGGAGGGGAAGAGGAGAGGAGGGGAAGAGGAGAGGAGGGGAAGGGGGATTAGAAGTGGAGAGGTTGTGAAGTGGGATTGGAAGGGGGAGATGAGGGAGAAACAAGTAAGAGAGGGTGGGGGAGGGTAGAGGATGGGAGAGGAGGGGAGAAGAGAGGTGAGGAGTGGAAGAGGAGGGGAGAGAAAAGGGACAGAGAAGAGAGGGATAGGAGAGGAAGAGGAGGGGTAGTGGAGAGAGAGTGGAAGTGTTGGGGGTGGGGGAGGAGGGGAGAGGATACAAGAGGAGGGGGTGGGGGAGAGGAGTAAAAAGGGGGAGATGAGGCATATATGAAGCACAGAGGAGGGCGAGATGAATGAGAGGAGATGTGAAGAGTAGGATGGGAGGAGAGAGTTGGGGAGAAGAGGTGTAGTGGAGCTGTGGAGGTAAAAAGGAAGGCGGTAGGAAGGGAGATGAGGCAGAGAAGAGGGAGAGATGATGGGGAGCATCGGGGCAACAGAGGGGCATAGAAGGGTTGGAGAATGGACAGTTTAAGGCACAGAAGGAAGACATATGGGGAGAGGAGGGGAGAGCTGAGGGGGAGAGCCGAGGGAGAAGAGGGGAAGAAGAGGGAGAATGGAAGGAGGAGGGGGAAGTAGAGGGAGAATGGAAGGAGGAGGGGAATGGAGAAATGATCGAGAGAAAATGGGATGAGTAGGGGACTGAGAGGGGATAAAGAGAATAGGGTTAAAAGAGGGGAAGAGAAGGGGGAAGAGGATGGGCAGTGGAGGGGCAGAGAAGAGAGACGTAATTAGCACTGGCATGTCATGGACAGGGCATAAAGATACCAGTATGACTATGAGCTGTGTCAATATAGAAGCATAATGTATCCAAACTTAGAATCATCATATGGCAAGATAAAATTATGCAAGTTATTTTGATGAAGAGTAATAGTACTAACATTGCATGTAAAGTACAGTTTATCCACACAGGCATAACAATAAATGAAGGAGATTTAAGGAGATTGTATGTTTTTTGCCTCCACCATGCAGGATCCCGTTGCTATGGCAACACTGAGGGTTTCCTATCTTGACTGCAGGGCGTTGCACTGATGAGAGGAATAAAGCAACCTTGAGCCTTCAACATGACAGAGTGATAAGGTGAGTCCAGTAATCATTTCCATGACTATCCCTTACCTTTAAAGGGATAGTTCACCCTGAAGATAAGTTGGCTTCAACAAAAGCAGAAACGGTGAAGGTTTGACGAAAATTGGTCTAAGGAAAAGAAAGTTATTAGATTTTGAAATCTCAATATTGTGCGAGGTGCTCTCTCTCTCATATGTTGTGTACAATATAATTACACAAATTGCTGTTTTACTGTTTTTGACAATGAAATTATTTTTTTTTCATACAGGTATGTGTGTAAAAACGTATTTCTGATAATGTATCAAATGCACAGGTACAAGGATGTATATTTATTCAAGAAAAATGCATGTTTTTGAAAAAAATTGTATGTGACGTCACAAAATTAAACTTTTAAAAGATAACTTTTTTATTATGAAAGATTTTCATCAAACCTTCACAATTATGTTTCTTTCATGTGTCTGCTTTTACTGCAACAAAATCAATTTCAGGGTGAACTATCCCTTTAAATCCTGTCTTGGGCACCCTTCTTCTTTGGAGGCTTTGTATGAGTTTAAGGTGTTTGAGTTTGAGTTGTTTGAGTTTGAGGTGTGCTCATTGTGCCATGCAGACAAAATTCACTCTTTGAAGATTGTGTTTAGAGCCTCTGCAACGAAGCATTAATTATATCTTATAGTTATAGTTATAGGATGAAACTAGCCAGACACTTCGCAGCACCCTGAACTATCTGCTGATCCCCTCACATTCTGGGAGCCTAAACAGGATACTGCAAGAAGATGGAGAAGTCGGACCACTTAAAGAATGACACTGGCCTTGATAGCGATAGTGAGCTGAGGACAGCCATGCTGGATAGACAGGTCTGGAGATGCTACTATGTTCATGGAACCCGAGATGGCATAGGCTGAAGCCAATTCATTCCCTCAAATTAATAGTAGAAGTAGTATAGTTCTAGGGGATCAAACCCTTATCAGAAGTTAATGTGAATACAAACTACAAATTCAGCACTTTATATCATAAGGGAGATAGTCTGTTACGGAGCTGCCAAGTTTTCCTGATTTTGCAGAGACTCCCTGAAAATAGAACAATATTACTGCATTGGATTTCATCATATCCCCCAATCTCCCTGATTATTGATGGATTATTATCATTAGGTTGTATGCATTTGATAGACATCTCCCTGATTTCTGATGAAATTTCCTCATATCTTCGTGATTGTTGAATTTCAATGTTGGTAGCTCTGCTGTTCAGGATTCTAGTAAGAGAATATTTAACCCTTTTCACCTCCTTTTCTCTCTCTTTTTGCTGGGAAACGGGAGGGGAAAAATAATCTACTAAATATGTGCCCTGCCAGCTGGCTTTTTAATAATTTGCGGTATAGATTAAATACCGTTCATTTCTGGTTCGTATTGACATTTCTCTGAGGGCAGGTGGGGTAGGTGTGCAGGATAGATGAATAATGTGCGCCTGGGTGTGAGAGGTATGAAAAGAAGAGTGATCATTGTTATTAAACAATGATTTTTATTTCATTTCATCACTGACAGTTATGTTATCGACATTATTGATTTTGATATTTTAATATAGATGCTAGTGCAACTTGTGTGTTAATAATAACCTATTATTGAAAGCAGGTATAATAATAATGCAATATACACATAGGTATAGCAGGGATAATTGAGATGATTTTCTGTCCTTTAAAAAAAAAATATAGCACCTTCTTTAAATAGATAGACAAGGACAGAGATAGATTAACAATGTTTAAGAATGAGTATGATGTGAGCTGTGTACTGCCTGTATAAGAATAGATAGAAGGAAATGCAGTGAAGAGAGGGAATGAGAGAGAGAGAGAGAGAGAGAGAGAGAGAGAGAGAGAGAGAGAGAGAGAGGCAGCGGTAGAGTGAGAGAGAGAGAGCCAGAAAATGAGAGACTGAGAGAGACAGAGAAAGTGAGAGATAGACAGGGAGAGGGAGGGAGAGAATGAGAGACTGAGGAAGTGAGAGAGGGAGAGAGAGAGAAAGAGAAAGAAAGAAAAGAAAGGGGCAGAGAGACAGATAGAGATAAAGCAAAAAAAGAGAGAGGGGGTAAGGGTTTGGGATGGAAAAAGGGAGGGAGAAAGAAAGAGAGAGAGTGAGAGAGAGAGAGAGAGAGAGAGAGAGAGAGAGAAAGAGAAAAGAAAGGGGTAGACAGATAGAGATAAAGCAAAACGAGAGAGAGGGGGGTAAGGGAATGCTTTTAAGTGTCTGAGTAATGTTTTTTTTCGATGATTCACTTTTATGTGTGACACATTAAAGACTGTGTTGTGTCCCTATCTGATCAAACAACCACTGCTGTGCTCATGGAAGGTTGCTGTTTATTTTCTCTCTACTCACTTTATTTCTCTTAAAATATTTGCACTTTTTATGACCTCCTGTCATCTTATAGGCACCTTATGGTAGTTTCTTCTTTAAAGTATGTTTCATAATTAATCATCCTTGATTATCATAATCGCCCCATCCTTATCTCGCATGGAATTCAAGTTTTATTCCTTTGTTTGTGTGTGACAGGGAGCTTATAAGACTTTGAGCCAAGTTTTCAATGCAGCCTAAATTGTTGTGATAGAATTGGAGCTTGATCTTTGATTTGTATCTCTGTGCTGTCAACTCACAATCCCACATGTTTACAATACACAAATGAAGACATGTTTTCATTATTTTTTTGTTAATAGAGAGAGAGACAGGAGAGAGAGAGAGAGAGAGAGAGAGAGAGAGAGAGAGAGAGAGATAGGGAGAGAGAGAGAGAGAGAGAGAGAGAGACAGACAGACAAAAAAGTCAGAGAGGCATGTAAAATAGAGGAAGAGAGAGAGAGAGAGATAGGACATCCATCCCAAAGACACAGAGAGAGAGAGAGAGAGAGAGAGAGAGAGAGAGAGAGAGAGAGAACAGGCAAGAGAGAAGAGAACAATACAATGTAGAGATGTGAAAAGGAGAGAAGGAGAAAGATAGACAGAGAGAAACATGTAAAATAGATAGAGTGAGAGAGAGAGAGAGAGAGAGAGAGAGAGAGAGAACAAGCAAGAGAGAAGAGAACAATACAATGTAGAGATATCAAAAGAAGAGGAGAGAAAGAGAGATACAGACAGAGAGAGGCATGGTAAATAGGTAGAGTGAGTGAGAGAGAGAGAGATGGATTGAGGGAGAGAGAGAGAGAGAGCACAAGAGAGGAGAGAGAGAGAGAGAGAGAGAGAGAGAGGGAGGGAGGGGGGGGGGGGGGCGGTGCTGAGAGGAGAGAGAGGATAGAGACATGCTCTGAGGACAGACAGCTCACCCCAGACCAGGAAGTGTTACATCTGTGGGCTAAACATTAATCAGTTTTGTAAAGGGAGCCCCCTGGAGGCACGCACAGTGTCATGATAACGTCATAAGCACTTTACCCTCACACCTCCAACCAGATGTCATATCATGCCAACTAATTTCCCCCCGGGTCCCTTCAGACACATAATATCAGTCGTACTGATTTATTCTTCTAGGACATCTCTTCCATCATGATATCATACCAGTCTTGTGTTTGATTAGCTGTTAATCCTTCATTACCAGGCCTTGAAAAATGTCTTTTAAAAATTGCTTTACTACATATGTTCATGCCAATGGTAATGAGAGAGTTAAAGTAAAGTATCTAGTAGCTGTCCATTGTCATGAAAAACTAATGACATTCACACTTCGTTTGAAGTCATGTCCACTTCTGATCTACTGTACTAATGAATGAGAGAGAGAGACAAGACAAATCCAAATATGATAGGATGATTTCCCTTCTACGCAGCAAGGAGAATTGACACACAGCACTTAATCAATTTTGTGTCATGATTTCAATAAATGTTGTAAGCAATGTCTTGTATGAGCTTCCCCATTACCAGAGCTGCCAAGTCCCCCTGATTTCACAGGAGACTCGCTGAAAGTAGACCAAAAATACTGTTTTGGATTTCACCCAATCTCCCTGATTATTGATAAATTATTGTCATTGGGTTGTATGCATTTGATAGACATCTCCCTGATTACTATTGAAATTTTCCAAAATCTCCCTGATTGTGGAATTTCAATGTTGGTAGCTCTGCATTACATATGCTGTACTCGCACAAAATAGTAGCAATGGGACTGCCCCTAATCTCAGTTCATGTAGCACTGTTGTATCACAATGCATTTCTAGATAATTGGATAAATCTGTTAACTAATTAATATCTCATGAATATGTGTGGCGGGCCCCTATATTCATAACATGTACCTGAAGGTGGGGCTACTTCTATAATGATGTTGTACAAGTATGCATGACATGTGTAGAAAGAGTTTCAGGATCTATGTGCCTATTGAAAACTAGCAAGGCAGCTCCCCTCTAGGTCAATCAGCGTCCCAAAACACGATTCGGTACAACATCTCAACTGCGTGTGAAAGAGGCTCGATATGCTGGTGTTATTCCAGAATAAGGTGGAACTTGGCAGGGCCTAATCCCAGGATGTCTCCATCGCTCCGAGCACCGAAGATAGAACCATCCCTGACACCAAATTAGTGTCAAGTCGTGATAATTGGTCCGTTTCGCAGAGATGTCCGATAAAACTTGACCCGCGTGGTTCAACTATGGAAGTGTATCGCTCATATTGGGGGAAATCTGCCTGTAAGCTTCAATCTTTATTAACCCTTTCAGGCTTGAAAAGCGTTCTGAGTTAGTTGATACTTTAAGGAACAATCCCTGTAGTAGCTTGTACAAATAGCTAGCCAGGGGTGGTTCTGAGAAATTTAAAGGGAAAGTCCACCCTGAAGTTCAGTTGGTTTTACTGAAAGCAGAAACATGAAAGAAACAAATCAGTGAAGGTTTGTCAAAAAACTGTTAAAGGATAACAAAGTTATGAATTTTCAAATCCTTCATTTTGTGACTTCACTTGCGAGCTACTCAGCTACTCTGCCATTATGAGAGAGAGAGAGAGAGAGAGAGAGAGAGAGAGAGAGAGAAAGAAAGAAAGAAAGAGGGAGGAATGGCTGGGACAGTCTGTACATCCCCTCTCACTGATTAATGATGATGGTACAGTGATATGGGCCATCTTCATCTCCATTCATCACTCACACACACAAGCTCCTCAATATTGAGACCTATTTCTTATCCAAAACAAACCTGAAAGATCAGAAAAAAAGCACCATTATGCTAATGGAGATCTAGCATATATCATGTATATCTCTACCAGCGAAATCTCTCTCATTAATCTGGGGTTATTGTCCAGAGTAGGCCAGTAATTTGCAAAATAGCGAGCAAGTGCTGGCCTGTCTTGATTTTTGTGAAATGGCTGGCGCATGGGAAGATTTGAGGGCATCATCTACTCGTTCTCATCCTCATGAAGCTGCACACCTGTAATTCAATTTAGGGGAAGCCCCTACAGTATACCAAAGATGACATCATCATTGAAAAAAAATTGATATGAAATCAGTTAAACATCTTTGAGAAATTTTTTCATCTAACCATAAAGAGTGATTATAATTGCTCTAGATCACTACAGTGATTGAGAACGGGTAAGCCCCGTAACAAATTTATTTTATTGATTTAACAACATCTAACATTTTGAGCAAACTGGCTGGTAGACTCAGTTTCAGGCTTTTAACAAATAAAAACATGCAGAAGACATGCCCTTTAAAGTTTCATGAGGCAAAGATTAATACATGCATAAGCTACCTGCGACATAAATATGAAAAGCCTCATTATCAACATTTCTTTTTTTAAAGAACTTAACCCTCTGTGTGTGACTCAGAAAGTGATGTTCTATGGGATTTGTGTGCAATTCTGGTGCAGAAATCTACACATGGCACATGGCATATGTTTAGAGTTGAAGGCAATATACTGCACTGGGAAGACAAAAAGGCTTCAAAAGGTGATCGTGAGCAATCTTCTTGCCAATGGTCTTAAATTCATGTATTGTCCATTTTAGAACGTTGCTGAAAGTTATTTGCCCTAATATGATCCATATTTGAAGTAATTAGTGATTAAATCACAAATCCTCAAAATGTTTGGGCCGAACAATTTGAGGATTTGTGTTTTAATTACTAATATCTCCAAGTGTACATCATTTGTGGTCAAATCACTTTCATCAAGTTTCTAAAATGGACAATACATGAATTTAGGACCATTGGCAGGAAGATTACTCACGATCACCTTTTGAAGGCTTTTTGTCTTCCCAGTACAGTATATGCCCTTTAATGACAATCCGCAACTCCAGTCCGGCGCATAACAAAATGGTATGAATAATTGGCTCACAGCAAACCAATACTGTGCCATTTTCCTCTCTCCCAGTTCTGCAATATACTCGCTGGAAGTGTATCAATGTGTGATTTACCCAGTTTCGAAGAATTATTCCGGAATTGGGGCACTTCTCTGTTAATGATTGTGTACTATTCCAAGGATACCATTTCCTGCATCAATCGACGAGTACTTCATATTAGGAGTTGCGATATGAATTGTGATATCACAAATTTGAGCTTGAATTTCATTTTGAAGTACGTTGTTACAAATTATGAATCATCTGCTCCCATTTCATTCCATTGCCAGATGGCATTATGTTTCCAGGTTGTCTGTCTGTCTGTCGGGATCTCGGGCAATAACTAAAAAAATTAAACAATAATAATACATTTTAGGGCAATTAATTGAGTAAATGTTGGGTCCCATTCACATTTTACATAACTGGAGAAATATGAAGCTAGACTAAACTAAACAAAGTATAATGGCAATATATGATGGGGCAATTAGTTGCTTAAATTTTGGATCAAATAGGTCAAAGGTCACACACGTAAGTCAAGGTCACATCTTTAAATGTCACTTTTTTTTATGTTAACTCAAGGAAAAATTCATTAAACTTCACAAGAATGTGTGCAATGATGATATATTAAAGGGAAAATTGAACAGATGTTGGGTCATGTAAGTCACAGGTTGCAGGTCAAGGTCAAATTGTGAAATGTTGCTGTCTATGTGACCATTATTAACCGTGGTACAATGGTGATCTATGACACGTCTCAAGTTGTATGTCATAGCCAGTTAGCATGTTTTTTCAGGTATTAGAGGATGAAATTTTACTAAATATTTCAGATTTTAGCAATACTTATGTGTCGACGCAGGTGGGCGGAGGCATATCAGTCGACTGCTTGCAGTCAAATATCTCTAGTTGATGTTGTATTTTTAGTGTTCCAGAAATGAAAGTAATTGTTTCCTGCCTAGCTCCCAATGGATCTTTATATTTTTATCTTATTTTAAAGAAGATGTGTTGTTCAAGGTCACAGAAAAAATGAGGAATGAGAGAACATACATGTTTATGTGCATATTTTGTGCATTAATTTTATAGTGATTATCACAATATTTCTCTCAAAATATTTGTTTGAAATGTTGCTGAGTACGATTTGTCTATGACAGAGCCTAAGAAATCTTACTCATCAATTAGCTATTCATGTGGGAATTTAAATAAATTTTACTAGTTTATTCATAGGAAGGCATGAAGGCATTTAGAACAGAATAATGTATTTATAGATTTAATACTTTTTTGAAGCTGTGATGAGGATGATATCTTGATTATTTATACATCTTCCTGGTTTATTTAAAGGAAAGGGGAATGAAGACAGATCAGAATTATATATTTATGGATTAAATACTTGTGGGCAGTTGTGAAGAGAATGTCATGTCAATTACATGATTTAGTTCAATCCTGTTCCTACTTTGTTTTTGGAGTTTTTTTTTATTTAAGAAACACCCAAAGTGAATCAGTTTTTGAGTAATATGAAAATCTTGACATGTAGCATTATTGATGATTATGATTCGATTTTGATGGCAGATATTGTCATGGTGATTGGAATGTACTTACTAGAATATGATTATAGTAGGGTTTTCATTTCTTGCTACAAATTCAGTGATTAGATTGATTGATTTGTGGTCAAAATGCCTCATTCAGCCAAGGAGGCTGTTTATTTGAAAGGCTGTGAAAACCCAAACCAAATCATTAATCTGAATCAATGATAAGACTTAGATAAACACAAAAATGTTTGTTTGCAATTGATGCCATACTCGATATGTAAATTTCTTAAATAGAATACCAAGAAGATGATGTGATATCTTATCATCATTCTTCCATTCATCATTCTTCCTTGCATACATGACTTTTGTAAGAGGCTCCTGTAAAAACAAAAATGAAGTTCTGGAGAAAAACAGAAGTAGCAGTAGTGATTTCCATAAATATTTTTTTAAGAGACAGTTACGGGAAAGACATGTTAAACACAGGTTAGCCTATTTCCAGAAGTCATGAAACTCAATATGGATCAGAAGTATACCTTAATGATAACGTGTAAGTTATAGATTCACAAACCTATTCAGAAAATGTGAAAAACTGTCCTTGTTTATGTTTGAAACATGCAGTATCGTAGTGACCAATCTCCATTCATGTACAGTATTGCAGTGGATACTGGCTTCCACTCGGTGTGTTGTTCCTGTTATCGTGTGTGGTGCGGAGCCGAGAACGGCGATATATGCGGATTGCTGTCTCAGCCTTAAGGCTACAAGAACCGCAGAGGTTTTGAAAGACTTGTCGGAAACTTCCTCAAATTCGAGTGATTGCTATATTTCTGCTCATAGTCAGTTTCCAGCTATAAATGGGGGGGGGGGGGGGGGAGGATTTTATATAGTCTTTTCTTCCATTTTCCAAGGTTATACAAAAAAATTGACATGTTAAAGGGCTACCCTTTCTTTGAAGATGAGAGAAAGGGGTATCAAGTGTTGTGTCATTTCCGTAGGATACAGGAAGCACAGGGCAGGGCTGGTTTTATGAATCTCAAGAGGAGTGATAGAGAGAGAAGGAGAGCGAGAGAAAGAGACAGAAAGAGGGAGAGACAGAGAGAGGGAGAGGGAGAGGGGGAGAGAAAGAAAGATAGAGAGGGAGGGAGAGGGAGAGAAAAATATAGAGGTATAGAGAGAGAAAGAGAGAAAACAAGAGAAAAAAAAGGAGAGAAAGAAAGAGAGAGTGAGAGAGCAAGAAAGGGAGACATGGAAAAGGAGAGGGGGAGAGAGAGGGAAACAGGAGAAAGAGAGAGAGAGGGGGAGAGAGAGGGAAACAGGAGAGAGAGAAAGAGAGAGAGAGAGAGAGAGAGAGAGATAGGGAGGGTGGGTGGTTATAGGGTCTGACTAAGAGAATGGTAGAGGAAATGAAAGTGACAGAGAATAATGGGAGACAAAAATGCAAGAAAAATGCGGACAGGCAGACGGGCAGTCACGGAGGGAATGATGACAAGATAGATGAGAAGAGAAAGAAAGAGAGAGAGAGAGAGGGATAGAAAGAAGAACTCCCAACATGCACAAGGGATGATAATTCTTTGATGACAACTTCCTGCTAGCAGGTACATACCTCTGTTAGTAGCTTCGCACTTCAAAAACATAAGTACTGTTGTCAGCATTGTTAGCACTGTTTCCATGGGAACCAAGAATGTATCATCTTCAGCATGAGTCACTGGATCCATTAGATGCTCCCAGGTCCCCGTCTACTGTCTCCCCTGGGTCCAGAGCAGCAGCATGACTAGGATGTCTTAAATGAAATGAATGGGATGTCTTGGGGTGTCTTGGGTTGTCTTGGGGTGTCTTGAATGAATGAAGAGAGCACTGAACCGCAAACTTTATTTATCTGGGACACATATACTTAGTTAATCGACAGCCATAATTATTATGTGAGAGAGATTTTCAAAAAATATATTGAAGAAACATTAACGAATAGTATCAATTATATTATGTTTTTAGTTACCAATTTGCAATTGGCATTGAGGTTAAACTTGTGTGATGCGTGTGGAAGCATTGGTCCTCTTTTTACTTTTGTTGTGTAACATGAATCTTTTTATCAATTGATCTTTGCTGCCAATTTGGTTCATAGCCTTATTATAAACATTATTTTGTGTAATCTAGACTGTTCATGTTATTACGTACAGTTATATTATTTGTACATAGGAACTCCAGGGAGAACACTGATGGGGCTACCCTGTTTAAGAAAGACTAAATGAATAAATAAATATGAAGAATAAGTACAAACTATTCGTTACCATATTCAATGAAAATATAGATACATGTATATAGACAATCAATCATTTTTTACAGAATAAGGTTGTATGTGGATGAATGAGGGGTGTTAATCTTTGCTACATCTGGGGTTACCCTGAGCTCCTATATAGCTGTACCCCTAACGTATTGACTGATGTATTACTCACTCGTAGTTATTAAATCAGACCACATTTGTCTTTGCTGGAGTGGATGGATGGAGGCGTTGAATGCTAACTTCATTAGGTGACATAAACGTGCGGTCAAGATGACACACGATGGGCTGTACAGACGCTCGGAGAGATGACTAGGGCAAAACATATATCTGACGCAAGTCAGTCCTGTCCTGTGAGAGTTTGAAGTCAGCGCTTCCATCGGCCAGAAGTCAAGGTCAAAGGGAACCAAAACGTCAACCTTCATGAGGAATCTGACACTTTTAACTGGTCATTACTCTGAGGCCTTTCCTTCCCCAGTTACTAATATTTACACTTTTAAGGGGGGCGTTTTTACGTAAAATCTTCAAAGAATTTTGTTTGTTGTGTTGCCCAGCATACAAACACATAACCTTATTTGAATCCACACAGAGCCTTACTCAGAGCTATTGAACCAGCTCGTTTGGATTGACAGTATTTTGTACTGAAAATTAGCTGGAAAAGTGAAGGATTTTAGAGGTAATACTGATTTTTTGCAAACAAATATGGGTAGAATAGGTGGAGAAATACTGGTTTCTATTCATGAAAATACAAATCTTTACACAGGAAATTGATTAAAGATTAGGAAAGTAGCATGCATTGAATACTCTAGATTCATTCATCTCTTACTAGAAGAACTTGACCAAGTTTAAATACAGGGTAGTCCATTTGCAAAAGTCATGAAACTCAGCAGGAATCAGCAGTATACACTAATGATACTAATGAAATCTCACAGTCATAGCTTCATGAACATTGTAAGGAAAAGTGAAAAACCATCCCTGTTTTCATTCAAACACTCTGTTTCATAGTGACTATATGGTCTACATTCATATACCGTATTGCAATGCTCTGCGGTGTATCGTTCAGCGGTGAGCTGCTCTCCTCAATCAGCGCATCACTGTGCAGTGCAAATAGCCATGATGTGCGCTGTTTCATATCATGGTCTCTGGTTTCTAGGCTACAAGAACTGCTAAGTTTTGGATGGCCCATTCATTAATCTAGCAATCACTACATACTGCTCAAAGTCAGTTTCCAGTTCCGTTATTCAGAAGGAACTACTTAGGTAGTATTTTCTTCCATTTTCCATGTTTTTTCCCCCCAAAAGTATGTTTTTGACCCGCTAAAGGGCTACCCTGTGTTGTAAAGTTTTACCTTCTTCGCCAGGTCTTAGGATTTATGGTCTAATAATGCTGACCATGGAATGTATGCCATACCTATAACCTCTGTGAGATGAAGCAATCCAGGATGATACGGGGGTATAGTGTTGTCATTTAATGAGATAATTGAGGAAGAAGGAACCCAGAGTGAAGTATTGCAATTTATCTCTGGTAGAAAAATACAGAGAATGCAATGAAAGGAGGAAACTTCATCCATGTTAAGTGACTCTAAGGATGAAGTATTACCATCCTGTGATCTAATCAAAATGACATGTAAGACAGAATTGTGAATTGACAAGAAGGAAACTCCTATTATCAGCGTGCGATCACTGTCATTTATTGTGGTCATTTACCTCTGCACACACCCTGAGTTTGGACCTGTGAGTAATGTGTTTCCATGACAACACCCCTGGATTTTTTTCTGGGGACTCCTGATGGATGAGGAAGGAGAAGAAGAAGAAGCAGAAAATGTTTGTGAGGTAACCACAAAGAAGCTGCCTGGATTGTTGGGAGCTAGGACAAGGAAAGAGGGGGAGTGAAGCTGACGTCCTGGGGTACGATATCGTGGCTTGTGGGCTGTGGCTGGTCGAGGTGTGGATTGTGCAGGTGTTCAGGGGAGAGAGAGAGAGAGAGAGTGAGCTGGTAGCCATGGGGATGGCGTTCTGTTCTCACACTCTCCTCAATCCCCTCTTCCCCACCCCAAACTGCATCAAAACATTCATCAAGACTTGATCTGTCATAATTTCCAAGCTTCATTCTTTAATACAGTATTACTAATTTTATATCTCTAATACTTGCTTCATAAAAGCCATTATATTTGTTCCTCTTCTTTATCAACCTGTTCTTTACTAAGCCTGCATATTTGCGGGCTGGCTTTTCTCCACTCAGATACTATAAAGCACGGCAACTTCTATGTAATCTGCTGACTATGAATAAACTTCATGAATCTTATAAGGCAATCAATCCACACCCCTTTGGTTATTGCAGACCTATGGCAGATGTTTTCATCCTAACAGGAACACGAATCTCAAAAATCTAACTGTGAGCAATGGGTTAATAAGTACAACATATATTTGGCCAAAACCAATCACTGTCTTAAAGTCATGTTGTGATAACAGTAATATGGGTACAATTTAGCTCCTAACCTGAAGGGGGGGGGGGGGGGGGGGCAATCGTCCTGTGATCATTTGTTCATGTTTTTTCACGTTTCTTACTTATCCTTTCCCAATCAGACCTGTAGGGTGCTGTCATTCATCCCTGTAATATTGCTTAAGTGTCATTCTAGGGTCCTGTTGTTACCATTAATGGTAACAATGCCATCAATGGTAACTACCATGGTAACACTGCTGGACAGTCAATGAAATTTAAGGCTCCCATAGAAGTTGCCATTGAAAGCAAAGTTACCATCAATGCTAAGTTTTATGCAATAGGGCCCAGATGTTGTTTTATTCCAGGGATTTTATCATTTTGAGATGATTCTGTAGCCTGAAATCGAACAAGAGTTGGACATGCGACAAACGCCACTTCATTCATTACGGGTCTTGTAGTATTTATCATTCATTACGGGTCTTGTAGTATTTACCATTTCAGCCGCATCCATAAAGCTTTAAACCGCAATGTTACCAGTACACATCGGTATAAAAAGCAAGTTTCCAGCGAGCCTCGTAAAATAATGTTCATATACACCAAAAAAGATGTAATATCAAATCATTTTTAATATTGTGGACTCTCCCCCACACCCCTAGCTGGATCAAGCAAGCAATGATTGACGTATTCCACAAAGCAATACAAGCGTTGTGATTAGCAAATCATATAGTGCTGGGCGCAATGCACAAGCATATCTCTTACCACAATATTACAATATTTTTCTGAGGTCTTGAGCTGCTAAATAGCCAGAAAAAAGGAGGAGGCCAATATTGCATTATTTAGGTGACCCTCGTTCGTATATGTAGCTATCAGTAAGGCGGCGGCAAAATTGCAGCAAATGTTGTGCTTATTTTGCGGCTTGGTGGCAGACATGAACAGTTTTTTCTACCCTTTTCCTTAAATATATACAAAGATATAAAAATAAGGAATCCTGTCTGCAACAAGTTGGCTTTTGTACTGGAACCAATCCAACTCCTAGTGCGTATTTTGCGTTCGCACCTGTTACTTTCTGTCCTATCTAACTTTCTCCTTCTCGTAATTTAATCTTACTCAAACTGTTGGTACAGGTGTAAGAATAACAGGTCTTAAAATATCTCCAGTGAAGGTGAAATAATCACCTTGTCTTGAAAGAACTTTTTCAAGTGTTCACACTGTGTTAAGCTTACAAAGCATATGCAAAACACATCCATTCAAATTTAAGGTTATGCTCTGTAAAATGACAAGATTTGATAAACTATCAAGTGAATTCTATGCAACATTCTTTAAACATTTGAGATATAAGATTGATTGATGCAACTTTTCTTTGGTCTTCTCCCCTATTCTGGTCTGGTCATCCTTGCCGTTATTGCCATCATCAGTATCTTCATCATTATATTCATCATTATCATCATCATCATTATCATCATCATCATCATCATCATTATCATCATCATCATCATCATCATCATCATCATCATCATAATCCTAATACCCATGCCCATTTTTGCCATCATTGATATAAGAATTACTTCATTAGTACATGACCACTTTGAATTTATCAACATCTTTATTATTACCCATCTTTTACCCATTCTTTCTGAGCCGAGGTATTTGCGGGCTGGCTTTTCTTCAATCAGGTACTGAGCAGTGCGACCTCTGCATAATCTGCTGTATGGACAATAAATGAAAGGCGGTGAATAAACAAATTTAAATTAGTTATAGGGCACAATTAAGCCACAGCCCATTGGTTACTGCAGTTCCATGGCAATTTTTGACATCCTGGACCATGCCGGGCTCACGAAGCCAGAAATCTATCTGTTAACAACAGGGGAACATCATCGCAATCATTATCAACATTACCATCACCACTATAAATATCCAAACCATAACGGAGGCTCACACAGAGGTTTAAGGCTGGCAGATCGGAATGGTTAAAAACAGTTGTTTGAGGTTGGGAGATCAGAATGGATTAAAACCCAGCTAATCCAGATATTGTCCTTGCTAGCTGTTGCTCGTGAAAACACAGCTCGTGAAAACACAGCTCGTGAAAACACAGCTCGTGAAAACACAGCCGCTGCATGTAGCAGCTAGTGCGTCATGCTCCTGTGTGTGTGTGTGTGTGTCTACCCTGGGAGCCTGTATCAGGTGAATGCACTTGTCAGTTGTCACTGTCGAGAAGGACAACAATGGGCCCCACAAGAAAAGGCTTGTTTCTGACAGAAGGCCGCAAGTCACAATCCAGCCCCCCCAAAAGATTGATTTCATGTATTTATTTATTCAGTCTTTTTCATACAGAGTAGCCCCATCCTGTCCTGTTCTCCCTTGGGGCCCTGTGTACAAATAAATATATATCATACATAAGAACATGACCAGAGTTATCATAAAATGAAATGTTTCTGTTTTGTACTGTTTTCTTATCCCATAAACCATTATCTATCTATCTATCTATCTGTCTATCTATCTATCTTTCTATCTATCTATCTATCTATCTATCTATCTGTCTATCTATCTATCTATCTATCTATCTATCTTACTGTCTGTCTGTCTCTCGATCTATCTATCTATCTACCTATCTATCTATGGTGAGGCTATAAACAAAAGCGCAACAAAGATCAACTTTAATGATAGTTAAGGGATGGATAGGATAAATGGAGCCATATCATTACCAGGGTCCTGCCTTAATTAGGGCTCAACTCCATGCTAGTTCTAGACATGGACTTCACTTTTTATTTGCTGGTGACAGGCAAACCATCTGACTGGCTGACAAGGGTTTCTGGCTGCAGCCACTCCCCCCACAAACATCCATGTTCATTCATTCATTTATTCCTTCCTTCATTCCTTCATTCATTTATTCCTTCATTTATTCACTCATTCACTCATTCATCCATTCATTCATTCATACATTCATTCGTTCATTCATTCATTTATTCATTCATTCACTCATTCATTCATTCATTCATTCACTCACTCACTCATTCATTCATTCATTTATTCACTCATTCATTCATTCATTCATTCACTCATTCATTCATTTATTCATCCATTCATCCATTCATTCATTTATTCATCCATCCATTCATTCATTCATTCATTCATTCATTCATTCATTCATTCATTCATTCATTATCTTTATTGTCAATGGAAATTCACTCTGTTGGCAGGTAGGTAGGGGGGGGGGGGGGCCTCAGAGATGCCAAGGCCAGAGACCAGGTATAGAAACAGACGAGTGATCCATTTCAAAACCGCCCTAGAGATGAGTGGTTAAAACCCCTAAACTCCCTTGTTGCCCCATTTTTTTAATCCAGGGGGTGGGGGGGGGGGGGGGTGAACCCCCTTTACCACCACTGGGATGGTATCACTCCCAGGGGTATTTCAGACCCCACAACCGCCTCTCACAAGATTTGAGCTGCGTCCAAACATATTATCAGAATGTGACTTCCTTCCTTTTACTATATTCAGGTCCTAAAGTCTCTGCCAACTCATGAGTGATACAAACAGGCAGGAATGGGAAAAAGGGGGAGAAAATAGAAAGGACAGGATAAAGAGTGGAATGGGAGATAGAGTAACACAGGAGGGAAGCAGGAAAGGAGAGAGACAAAAACGGAGTGAAGGAGAGAGAGAGAGAGGGAAAAAAAATTGCTCCATCCATCAAATTCTAACCAAGTTCATTCTCATTCTCCTTTACATTTGAACAAGCAAGATTCTTCCTTGAGGTCATACTGTGGAAAGAATTGAGTTTATTATAGCCGGCTACAGCTTTGAATCTTGTGAATTGATTGCATGTTTGTGTGTGTCCGTCTCTCAGAGATTTGTTGGATTGGGAAGGCATAACATTGACTGTGCATAAAGCTGGGAAGCAGGCAGAAATTAGAAGGTAAGTTTTTGAGTATTGATAGATCATGTTCGTAATATGTATTCCTCCTAACTTAGAAGTAACGTATTATTACATTCACCAGCATTTTGTGATTCAGTGTCAGCCAGTGGAATGCACACAGAATCTGTTAGCTGTTGCTACTCGGATAAACCTCGGACAAGCTGTTGGATTACTATCAATAAAGTCTAGTTTAAGTGACGTGCATAAAATTTGAATGCATAACAAAAATGGCTGATTGTTCTCCCCAAAAGTGATTCTGTTCTTTGATAGGCTTGTGTTTGAAATAAAAGGAGTACATAGCACATTGATTTCTTATAAAATGCTTAATGTGTATACATGCTAAAAGGATCAAAGCAGAAATGTGAAAAGAGCACAGTTATGCATAGTAGTGTGTGTGTGCTAAGTTACATACATGGAAACCAGGGGCCATATAGTCATGATAGTCCTGAAATCCTAGCCTAGTAAGCCCAGTAAGCCTAGTAAGTTACTAAATTGTAAACAACGACATGCCTGTTCATTAACTAACTAGTAGGCTATAGTAAGGTTTCATGAATTTGGGCCCTGCTGTATGTAGGCTAGTTGCAGCATTTAAGTGAGCAAAATAGATGTTGCAATTAAATTAGATCCGACAAGCTGACACGCTGTCTGCGGACTCTATGGGCCTATAGATGTATAGATTCAGTCGGTTGAATGACCCAGATTCCCAGAGGGATATAAGCTCCCAGGGGAGCTTGACCTTCGCATGACCGTTTGAGAATTGGGAGCCTCATCTATGACTCCACCAATCAGAATCAGCCGTGCTTCTCAGTAATTTGACCTTAGTTTTAGTTTACAAGTCCATGCCTCTACAGTATTGTTCATGTATTGGCACTTCATGTGAACATATGAATTCATGGTGTGTGAAGAACTCTATATACAAACCAAAATATACAGAACTGCCTTGTTGTCATAGCAACCATTTCTGAAAGGTAGGCGATCAGACCGTTTCTGACCTTGACATACACAGCTTAGATTGCTCAGACTCATACCCATTCTTGTTGGGGTTATACTGCTGATTCCTGCTGGTCGAGCTCCATGACTTTTGCAAATGAGCCACCCTGTCTTCAATTACACCGTACCCACCATGCGGAACTCTCTCCATTGTGTTTCTCATTCCCTAACAAACCTTGAACTTCAACCCTTTGATTTCCGGACCTTCAAAGCCCCAATGGCCTACTTTATATCTTTATGCCAAAAGTAATGAGATGAATAAAAAAAAAGCACATCATTTTCAGGAATCGTATATGTAATTTTTAGCTACATGTAGGGGTTATAAGCTCATTCAGTATTCTCCAAGTTCAGAAATGTGCTGACAATTAAGAACTACTATTATTACTTTCAATTTTCTGATGTAGCTCATTCAAAACATGCCCTGTCGAATTAGTCATCTATGCGAATTCAAATTAAACATTCCCACAACCAATTCTGACTGAACACACTTACATTAATTCCCACAACCAATGTTTTCACTTTACATTCATAGCATGCACATACATGTACATTTTGTTTGAGTGTTGTTGTTGTTTTTTGTACTGATTCATAATTATGCTCCTGACTTTATGACATATTCTAATGTGAAGTGACTATTTTTTTAATCCAAATAGTCCAAAGTAAAAAGCTGAAAATGTACTATTCCCGTACTTTTGATTTGAACTTCTAGATTTGACTATGTGTAATCAAAAGAAAGTCAAAAGTCAAAAGAAAGTCAAAAGAAAACAATTAATTTTATCCAACTAAAAGTTTACTATGTGCTGGTATCATTACTTTTGAGGACTTTAAGAATTTGCACTATTTGAAAGCTTGTTCTTGGGTCTGGTTGTGTTTCAACGTCTAGACATCCAAAGACCTACCCATAAGATGTTTTTTACCATTCAATGACTTAAAAGTTGGCATTCCTTTTTGCAACATAATTCAAATAGAATGAATCAGCAATGAACCCTGATGATAATATGTTTTGAATCTTATTGTCGGTCAGGAAACCTGTTTATAACAAAAATATAATTTAGCCTGAACGAGTTATATGGTTACTTTGTGACCATAGTTTATACTCTGGTTTTTATCTATTATTTGTAGAAATCCAGTGGATTCACTGTCGGATGAGATGATTCAGAGTACATGTATCTGTCTGTCATTTGAGGGATTTGGCCCACTCTCAAAGAGGCATTCACTTTTTAGCGCTACAATTATACGTAAACCATCTGGACTATGGACTACTGCAATCATTGTATATTGGGCGACCTGCCAATGATCTATTTCAAAATCTCACCGGTCGATATAACACCACAAAAAATGTGCATCTGCATGAGCCCGATCTAACAAAGTAGCGAACTAGCCTGCAGTTGCAATCGCGTCTTCATTAGCTCGAAACTCAGGCTATATGTAAGCTTGAAACTCGGAATGCATAAATTAGCTCGATGCTCTTGCATGTGCAGTGTGCGACGGAAATAGGCACTGACCTTATAGTTGCGCAACGAAACTCAAAGCAACGATATCGAGTGATCGCACAATCACTCGATATCGTTATGCTGAGTTTCGTTGCACGCTGTGTATACTTATTCAGGCTGATAAAATATGTCTAGAACCTAGACTACTGACCACATGGCTTTGGTTGAGAGCTCGCTTTCATTCATGTAT
This sequence comes from Arbacia lixula, assembly GCA_963669155.1. Taxonomy (NCBI): domain Eukaryota; kingdom Metazoa; phylum Echinodermata; class Echinoidea; order Arbacioida; family Arbaciidae; genus Arbacia; species Arbacia lixula. The sequence goes on along the minus strand of OZ022591.1, from coordinate 8,738,499 downwards.
AAAGACTTCATGTCGACAATGCCTCAGCAGCTCGCGAGTGTGCGCTGATGCATGATGGGATTGAGAAAATTTCTGGCCAATGAAGACGCTGCTGTGCGAAATAGCGAGCTAGTTCACCGCGAATAAACTTGCTTTTTTGCCATCTAGCCCATCATGGGAAAACTTTTCAACCAAAATATCGAGCTACTTCACATGATCTGGCTAATGAAAATGAAATCAAATAAAGATGAATATTTTGTGATCTGGTGATTTTGTGATTTGTGATCTGGCTAGCTATCCCGACCATGAACCACATCGGGCTGATGAAGACACCCTCATGATGGTTCTGAGGGGAGTCCTTCACCTTTCCTGCGTCAGAGAAATTGCTGCTCTATGGGCTTAGTGTGTACTACTGGTGACAAAATACACCCATGAATAGCACATACAGAGATAACATTCTCAGTCCCATAGGCAATAACCTGTGTTATGATTGACATGAGATTATCAATAGTAGGTACTAAGAAGGTTACTTTTTTTCTCACCTATATACTGTGGAATTTGCACTTTATATTGAAAGCATTCAAAATATACATGCCACCTTTAAACCCGATGTTATTCCTGTGCTTAGACTAAATTTTTGCCACTGGCAGGAAATCAGAAGTCGCACAATAGGCTTATTTTTACTTTTTTTTTTTTTTGATATGGTGCAGAGGGTCTGTCCTATTTCGCAGTCCAGAGACTGAATTAAGAGGGATGTTACAATTAGAACGATGGTCGCTGGATACAAGAATCATGCACACATATGTGCACCATCTCCGCTCTCTGGGGAGTATTCTTTGCTCGCTGCATGATATCGGCGCTCGGTCAAGATCATTCACATAATCATCCACCTCCTACTAGGTTCCCATTTATACTCCTGGGTGGAGAGCAGCAATGTGGATAAAGTATCTTGCTGAAGGATCGACACAAGTGCCTTAGGTGGGCTTGAACTTTGCACCTTGAGGTCTTCAGTCACAGTTGACAATCACCGTAGCACGACACCTCCACTTAAATATCATATCCAGAAAAAATGGCTCACCTTTGTGTCACTATTTACTCTGCATTCACTCATGCATCACACTTTCACTCAACGCTGGCGATGGTGCATTTAGAATCATCGCAATATTTTGCTGCTAGTGTGAAGGGCCCCTCTATAAAGTTAGACTGAATATTACAAAGAGAGCGAGGGAGCTAATCACCTCATCGCTTTAGATGAACTAACCTAGTTTCAAATTAAATTACCCTGATTGGTGCTTGAAGCAAAGTTATGGATAGGGTCAGAAGTTCAAGTTGAGATGTTGTGAATACAAGTCTAGGTATGTAGGGCTAAAAATCAGATCACAATTGTAGGCGAGCTCCTGCTCAAGATTGTTGAGGCGCTCGGCTAAGCAGCAATTGTGCAGGAGAAATCGTTTTGCATGTGATAGTCAAGGTATGGTGATCAGCTAATTGTTGGCTTTATACGTGTAGCCATGCTAGCATGGACTTTTTCATCCAATAGGAAGCGCAGTGACACTTGCTGTAGTAATTACCTATAATATAGAAAGACCACATGTTATGTCATTGAAGCTTCAAAGATACTCTATGCGCCATAGATTTTGCGAGTCTAATTTTTCGCGAATCGGGACTTCCCACAATTTCGTGAGTGGTTAAATTCACAATCGTGGAGTACTAGTACTATTTGTACATGTGCTCACGTGTTGTTAAATTCCTGTTGATCACGCGACTTGCAAAATTCATGAAACTCCCCCCCCCCCCGCAAAATACATGGCATATACAGTGGTCCACCCTGAGGCAAAGTTGGTTTTAATTGGTCGACGAGAAATCTTGTCTTACATCTATGGCAAAATATCAAGTTTTTTTTATGGACCATTTATCTTCATCAGCCTGAAATCTAACCTGAGTTTGTGATCTCACGCGGCTCAACAGCATGAAGCGGGCACAGCGGAGCATTATGTAACATCTGCACCCCCAGCTTCCAGCTTATCAGCCCTCAAAATGGTTGGGTGGAACATTTTGAGGATTTGTGAGTTTGATAATCCCCAATTACTACAAGTGTGGGTCATTAGAGGGCAAATAACTTTCAGCAAGTGTCTACAATGAACAATACATGAATTTAAGACCATTGGCAAGATGATTGTTCACGGTCATCTTTTGATTGCTTTTTTCGTGTTTCCAGTACAGTATATGCCCTTTAACTGATGAAGAACCAATAAATGTTTTGACCACATTTATCCCACAAGCATACCCTTAGCCCTGTGTTTTAGAGGGGAAATGTTTACTATTAACTTTTGTATAAACATGGCAAATAAAGATTTGAATACATATGTAGTTGCATATTAAAAAAAAAACATGCCACTCAATTAATGCATTTTTCTTTATTTATTTCATGTCCAGAACATAAACCATGACATCAATATTACAAAATAGAAATTATGAAACCTTGAATATCCCATACGAAATGCCTGGACGATGCCTTAACTTTCCATTGAAGTGTTCTCATTTCCTGTAAATAAGCAATATGTTTGTACAGATCTTTTTATTATGTCTTGATATCATAGCAGGTCACTTTCACGATGTGTAATCTTATTTCCTTTCTTGTGTGAAAGCAATCCTGTTTAGCTAGCACATGATTTCCTGTAGTATTCTTTCATTTCCTCATTGGGAAGTTTTCTTCTGTGAAATGACACAGTCTGGTATGTATTAGGACTGGTACATAAAATATGCTAAAGTCATAAAGCTGCGACAGTGCATCTCTTACACATGCAGTCTATATGATTACAGTCTGTAGTCTAGTCAGCTTAGAAAAAGACACAATTTTCTAGATTTTACGGGAGTATGACAATCTCCACAAATTCATGAGATGAAAGATCCTTATGTACAGTGTATTAACATAAAATCTATACAAATCATACAAATATTTCTTATAAAATATAATGTATATCATAGTTTTGAATAAAATTATTTTAATACAACTGTAACATCAACAAAAAAAAGATTGAGAGAAGAAAGGATATTTAACTAAACACAGGGTTAGAGAACAATCCCACAATGGATCTTTCACTACACCGAGTCAGCCACATGCATATAAATAGAATAAGTAGTAATGGATTATGAATGCAGGTCTCTACAGTTTGGTAATGTATTTTGTACAACATTCCAAAGAGTACCACAACAATTCAGATAAACGACCATGAATATCATTAAAACTTAGTATTAGTTCTTGAATGATATATATTTTTTATATTGAAAATTATCATGACAGCACTCACTTCCATGGATAGAAAATTAAAACAATTTTATTTTAAAAAATCTTTCACAGGTGAATTGAAAGGGGACACACTGTTGATCATATCTTGCTGCACAAACAATATACAACATGCTAAATATATTACTCATTGCGGATACATGGCTACTGATAATCGTTTGTCTCGCAATGTAAGGTAAACGGAATCGAAAAGATCACGACGTTCCATGCGCTGTTGAAACACTTCGTCAGGTGTGATACAAAATTGTAGTAAGTAGGGGTTTAAATACCCTATGGTCAGTGCTGCGCACTAACTGAAATGTGCTCATAAATGGTCCAAAACTAATAGCCGGCGTATCCGGCTACTTGACCAACAATAGACCATTGATGCGCCTCGCATTGACCGGCAGAAACAAGTTATCGACAAAGGACAAAAAAGGACAAAGCCACAGGCCGGTAATATACAACATGTTATGAACAAACTTAAACTTTTGCGTGCCAGATAAATTGCTGTTCTATTGGAATTGTGTGTAACACTTGTCAATAAAGTCACATATGGCATGCAAAGAGTTAAATTGTTCAAAGTTTCAATTAAGCCACACCCCTTTGTTTGGCACAGTTTCATGGCAAATATTTACATGCTGACTGAATCACGGTTTACAATGCAAAAAATCTACATGTGACCAACTGGTTAACAAGGAGGCTTTAGCATTTTGTTATAATTTCATGTACAAGTATATGCATCCTCCAAATAATCAAGCGCAGAGCTACCAAGTCTCACGCATTCAGGGTCCATCTCATGATCTAATGTATGACACCCATTTTTCTCACGCATCGGGACCCGACAGAAAAAAAATAGAAAGTAGCATTATTTGATATAGACTTGCACAGGCCGACATGAAAATCTCACACATATTTTTTTGTTTTTGGAGCTTGGCATCTCTGCAAGCGACTGCATGAAACTGTAATAAATGTGTAGGACTGTGACTTCTTTTACAAGGACATTTTTCCCACTTTATCTTAAAGTGTACCCTTGAGTTGAGCATAGCGCTGTGAGTATGTCATAGTGAGAATGGGTTATCTATCTGAATATGGATTTGCTTGCGTTCTGAACACTGAAACGTCTTACAGATGTTTGGTAAGCTATTGAAGGTAGTAGGAGAGTATGATATAATGTGCAATCAAAAGTAAAACAGATTAACATATCTTTAATACAATATTTATGGTGTACTTGATTTACTAGACAGGCATATACATCACATGAAGATCCTAGTTAAATTCAAAGTAAAACACATTAACAACCCATTAAAAACATATATATGGTACACCTGTATTACTAAGCATGTGCACATTACATGAAGATCTTATTGAAGCAATTAAAAAATAAGACACATTTACACACCTTTATAACAATATTTACAGTGTACTTGAGTTACTAGACAGGCATGGATCACATGAAGATCCTTGTTAAGCAATTCAAAGTAAAACACATGAACATCCCATTAAAAAAAAACATTTACGGTACACCTGTATTACTAAGCAGGTGCTCATTACATGAAGATCTTAGGAATAGATTACATCAAGATCCTAGTTAACGAATCAAAAGTAAAACACGTTGACACACCTTTACTACAATATGATTTGGGTCACGAAGCAGGAGTAGATTACATGAAGATCCTAGTTAATAAGCAATCAAAAGTAAAACACATTAACATATCTTTAATAGAATATTTACAGAGTACTTATGTTACGAAGCAGGCATATATATCACATGAAGCTTCTAGTTAAGCAATCAAAAGTAAAACACATTGACATACCTTTACTTCAATATATACAATGTACTTGACTTACTTAGCAGGCTGATACTACATGTAGATCTTAATGAAGCAATTAAAAAATAAATCACATTTACACACCTTTACAACATTATTTAGGGTGTTCTTGAGTTTTCCAGGTATCTCACAATGTACTTAAGAAGCAAAATGCTATTGTATATAAAACAGTGATATGTAGGGAGTGAAGTGGACTCGGCACGAAGTGTTGTATGCATGTACATTTAAATGTGGCAGAAGTTTGTCCAACATGGAGGTGTTATTTGACATGTGACCGACAAAAGTATGTTTTGTCGTGCTTACTTCTTTTATTTGCAGAGATTAAAACAGTGAAAATGCACATACCAGCACTGTTCTCTCCAGTCACTGCATTCTTTCTATCCATTTATGTGGTTACAATCCTTCTTTACATATTTCTGAAATTGCTGAGGGAATTTCAGTTTCTATGTGATGGTAATTTTGTGATGGCTCCATTGGATGTGTCATTCTTTATCTTCTGCCCCCCCCCCTCCCCCACTGGCCTACTCCACCTGTATTCCCACCCCAAGACATACACACACCTGAATGTGACACTGCATAAGGAGACACAGGTCTTCCTCATGTCATGAATGATAGTATTCTGGAGTTTATAAGAGCCATTCTCTCCATGAATGTCATTTTTTATGATGGAAGTTTACATGGAGATGACATGTAAGCATCTAAAAACAAAAGAAAATATGAAATTACATTGTTGACCAGCTTGTCTTAGTCCTCATACCATTCATATACTGATCCTATACAACACTACACATCGTTCTGGTAGGTTGGAAATTTCCATGCTAAGGGGAATGTTGGCAGCTCCATCGGGCCTGTCCCTGTTTTCTCCTTGTGCACGACATAATATTTTTAAGAAACAAATTTTCATCATCAGCTCTAGAACATTGTTCAGAGCCATTCTGTCCTTGAATTTCTTTTCTCAGCATGGAGTTTAGATGTAAATGACAAGATGAATGGCTCTGTTTTGCCGACACCTTTTGAAAATTTAGCATAGAAACAGTACATATTTCCCTCATCTTTCTGTTTCCATCATCTGGACTTTTCCTTCCATATTCATGATAAACCTCACTCTTTTCATCATCTGTAATGTGGAGTTAAGAAGAGCCATTCTGTCTATGAATGTCTGTTTATAGAGAGGGGCTGGTTGACCATATCTTTAGATGATGAAGGTGAACATGAATTAGCATTTGGATATAAGAGAGTGGTGTTGCTAGTGTAAAGCCATGTAACGCACTATATCAAGTTACAAGAGTATGAAAAACGATTCCCAGAAATATATTTTCCTCATCTTTCTTTTTCGACCATCTGGCATTTTCCTTCCATATTCATGATAAACCTCACTTTTTCATCAGCTGTAATCTGGAGTTGAGGAGAGCTATTCTGCCCATGAAAGTGTTATTTATTGATTTAAAGGACAAAGTTAAGATAGAAAACATGGTTGTTCCCATCCTTCAATATCTATCCTTTCCCACCATTCGCCATTTCCTCACTTGTGTAAGACTCACCCTTCTTTGAGACACTCTTTAGGCTGTGTTCATAACCATTTTGTCCCTAAAAGTCCCATCTTGGGAGACCCTTCTCAAGAGGAAGTTTGGATGGGAATGACACTGTTTATGGCTCTGATGTCCCCACAGACTTTGCAAATGCTCTCCCCACCATTTGGCCTTTCCTTCCATTCTTCTTCAGTCATGAGTTGTAATATTCTGGAGTTGATTAGAGTTATTCTGAAATACCTTCTTAGGATGAAGTTTAGATAGGGATGACATTGTTGATGGCTCTGTTGGTACCCATGCTCTTCTCAAATTGAGCCCAGAAGAAATCCTGTGCCTCCTCGTCCTCAGTCCACAGCATGTACGGTCTGTTCCTGCTCAAGAAGAGCCTGACGAGATAGGGCAGGTTCTCATCCACGATATCCTCCAGGAAGATGAGCAGGACTTTGTCCAGTCCTGTATCGTTGACATGCTCCAGGGCCAAGCGCAGCTTGGTCATGAACCAGGCGTCTTCCACGCACCTGTTACTGATCAGCAGCACTGTCTTGAAGCTGTTGTCGATGGCGTCATAGATGGCATTGATGTAGAACATCCCGAGGTGGAGGTCCTCATCTCCAAAGATGACATTCTGGATGCGAGGTAACCTCTCTTCAAGGGCAGGTCTCATCACCCGGTTGACCCACTCCTCATCGTCCTCATGGAACATGAGGTTGAGGTGGAACTTGTAGTTGTCTGCATCAAAGTCCTCGTTCATCTCCTGGTAGCCAAGGATGGCCAGCTTGAGAAGAAAGAACTTGTAGTTGATCCACCAACGCTTGTTGTATGCAAGGAGGACCAGAAATGCAATCATGACAACGGAGAGTGACACGGCAGTCACTAGAGAGATATTCACACCACAGAAATCCTCAGGTTTGAACATAGAGAGGGGCTGGTTGACCATCTCTTTAAATGATGAAGGTGAACATGAAGTAGCATTTGGATGTAAGAGCGTGGTGTTGCTGGTGCGAAGCCATGTAACAAACCATAGCAAGTTACAAGTGCATGAAAAAGGATTCCCAGAAATATCAAGCTGTAGAGTTCCATTTGATGGGAAGATGGTATTCTTGTCAATGGTGCTAATGTGATTTTTTGAGAGGTACAAACTTTGTATTCCTGGAGTTTCAGCAAATAGATTTGAAGCAATCGTTTCAACTTTGTTGTTTTGTAAGAAAAGGGTTCTGAGATCATTAAGCCCTGCCAAAATTGTATCAGTGGTTTTCGTTATCATATTGTCAGACATATACAGAGTTGTGAGTGACACCAAACCCTGGAAAACCCCATTTTGCAAAACTTTGATGTTATTCTTTGAAAGATCAAGTAAGAGGAGCTTCTGTAAGGGACTGAAAACCCCTGGTTGCATATTGTTTAAGTGATTACCTTGAAGATTGAGGTGGGTCAGCGACACAAGACCATCAAAGAGGGATGAATTATGATCTATGTCATACAAATCTTTGCTTTGTAAATTATTCTCGCACATTCGAAGTTCCAGTAGAGAAGAGGTATGTGTGAACTGATTTGTAGAAGTAATTAATATAGGTGAATATGATATATCAAGTGTACGGAGCTTTTTCATTCCACTGAATGCCTCACGGAGGAGTTGATTGGTTTCCGCAAACAGACGCAGCGATTGTATGTTTGGCGTACTATTGAAAGTAGTAGGAGAATATGATGAAATTTGATTGAGAGATGCATCTAGGGCTTTAAGATTGATAAGCCCTTCGAACATTCTTGCATTCATGAATTCAAGTTGATTGTGAGAAACATTGAAATATGCAAGTGCTGGGTTAGTCCATTGATAATATTCAAAATGTCTCAAATTGTTTCTTGACAGGTCAAGCTCAGTGAGAAAGTAGAGCTTGTGGCAAAATCTCACGTCCAATCTAATGATATAATTTTGGGAAGCAAGGATTTTTTGTAGTTTTGGATTACCCAAGAACAAACCTGCTGGCAAAGAGGTGATCAAATTTTGAGAAATGTCCAGCTCTTCTAGTGCATCCAGTCCATAAAAAGAATCTTTGAAAAGTGTCTTAATTTTATTCTCCACAAGGTTAAGAAAGGTTGTGTTTTGTAAACCCCAGAAGGCATAAGAGGGTACAACTTCAATATGATTAGTGGTCATCACAATTTTACTAATTATTGGGAACTTTTCTTTTGAAATGTTGGACATATTGAGAGAAATTATGTTGTGGATACCTGAGCCGGCAGCAGTGAGCTTTTCTATGTAAACAGGAGCGAGAAATGGGGTGAATGTGAAGTTGTAAAAATGGTTGCCATGTAGATTAAGAGATGAAATATATTTCAAAGGTGAGAAAATGTGTGGTGGTAGCTCATGTAACCTGTTATGTCTTAAAGTAAGGACTGAAAGGGAATCATTTGACAGAGGTTTTATGTCATCAATATGAATATAGGAGATATCATTCTGAGAAAAATCTATCCTAGATATATGTCTCAAGTTAGTGAAACCAGAAAAATCTGCCAAGTGAATTGAATTGTTGCTGAGAGCAAACACTCTTAATTTTGTAAGTCCATGGATTTCATCTCTTGGGACATGCTTAAACCTGTTGCTGCTGAGAATAAGACTTTCTAAGCAGAGATTCATATCAAAAACATCATGTGGTAATGATTGTAACGTGTTCCCATACAAATTTAAGACTCTTAGTTCAGATAAATGTGAAAATGCACCACACTCTATATTATGAATCAAATTATATCCAACATTAAGTGCAGTTATCATAGAAAGAGATGTGAATGACTGATTGTGGAGCTCCTGTATCTGGTTGTGAGAGAGATCCAAAGTGATTGTATCATTTGGGAGATCTGCAGGAACTAATGATAGGTTGCTATTGCTACAATCAACCTTGGAGCCAGAGTGGAGTGTCTCTATGCGACAACCTTGACTCGTGGTGTCCAGGACAGGTCCAGGTGAAGATGTCTCAGGAGTGGCCAGAGATGTCATCCACAAGATCCACAGAATGCAGACAGTCCAGAGGAGTCTGTAGGAGTCCTGGATGGAAGCCATTGTCGCAAAGATTCTTCAGAATGACCGAGTAGAGCAAGAGAGTCTCCCGTGTTCAACAGGGTTGGAGAGGCACAACAGTCTGTGATATTTTATCCAAGAGTCAGTTAAGTTGACAAGGATAGCCTAGAAACCCAGTGTAAGCTTGGTGCAGAGCTATCAGAGGGCTACAATTATCCAACCTAGGACTTGTTTTATGGTGATATTGCTTGAAGTTAGGAATCATTAGTCAGCACAGTTACGTAATGATGAGATGTATACGGCTCCTCCACCTGATCCGTCAACAGATATTTCCCTTGCAATGTCTCTTCACAGCTCATTAAGCACAAGAAGAAGACATCAAAGTTTGCCCTCATCATAGCATGCTGGACTCTGTGATGCAGCTATGATGTACTGTGGAGTGGCAGTTCATTGGTTTGAGAAGTTGATAGTGTAACAGACAGTAGTGTTCCAGGATATATCAGTGAGAAATGTCCTTGGTTTCCAAGCATGAGAGAATATCCTTACATCCAAATGGAACAAGTTGCACGATTTTTGGACAAATCAAGTTAGTAAAAAGTCAGTCAGTCAACTATGACTAGTCCACAATTATTAAAGACAACATGAAGACACAAGAGTTTTGTATGAGGCAGTTGAAGCTGTAATCTCAAACTAGCGAGTGACAAGTATTTCTGGAGTGGTGAAGCCAATGTCCAGCTTAGAAATAGAAATTCTGAGCTTGCAACCTAGGTCTTGCTCCAAATGAATGTCTGGTCAATTGTTGTCTTGATAGCAATCCTTAACAACATCAGTTACTTCCAGAAAGAGCTTAATTGGGCTACATCCTTGAAAGTGTGACTTGACACATTTGCTTGATAAATCCAAATTAGGCTGGATGAAAGTGAAGTTGGAGATAGTGTTCTAGTGCCTTTCTTCCGGCACTAAAGATCATATTCCAATGTCACACCCACTGCATGTGTAAGCCTGATTGATGTTGGTTACCGGAATAAGCCCTTGATCGGGACTGAGATAAACATGGAGGGAAACCGTGGAGGGAGATCCCCTAATATCTGGATTATCCCACTTGAAACCAACAGTCAAGAAAGCCAGGAAGCTCACAAAAAACTTTCAATTTGTTTGTCACTTATTCCTTTTTTCTGTTTCTTTTTCCTCTCTCTCTTTCTCTCCCCCCCCCCTCTATTCTTCCTATCGTTTTTATTTTTTCCCTCTTCTCATTTCCCTTATATCCTTATTAATTCATCTTTAGTATCTTATTCTATGCATTAAGCTTCCTGGCCTCCTTCTCCTGTGTTTCTTTTCTTCTCCCTTTCTCATCTCTCTGCTCTCTCTCTTTTGTGATTTCATATGTCCTTATCTTAGATATTCAGTATCCTCCCACTATTACAATTGTTTTACCTTCTTTAATCCTTCGTCTCCTCAGTTCTATGTCTTTTAATCTATTTCCTCTCTCATTCTTCCTTCTTCTTTCTCTTTTGACTCAACTTCCTTGTCTCGTGCTCTTGTTTTTTCTCTCTTTCTCCTTCTTCTTTTATTTACTCTCTTTTTTGTTCCCTTTTCCTGCCAATCTGGTGCTGCATTCCTTTAATATCTTCTCAAATTAGTTTACGATGGGCAATTACAATTAGATGACTTTGAAAACCATTGATACCTTTGATATTCTGCAGGAATTTCATTTCCTTATTGTGTAGATCAAAGTACAATGACAGAGTTAGGTATGGAGGTCAGGTGCAGCCATACTTGAAGGCTCAAATAGGTTTTATTATAAAAAAAAATATATACACGTATGCAAAGTGTGATTACAATTCAAACTTGTAATTGCTTAGAAAAAGACAAAATGCTCTATATTTGAGAGAAGTATAACAATGTACAACAAACATGACCCAATGTACTGGTCGTCGACTTAAAACTCTACAGGAAAATAAAGTTCACATTGTATCAAGTTCTTAATAATATTAAATAGCAATATCGTTCACCAAACGTCAACAGAAAGAAATAAAAAGGAACAATGAGAATTGCAGAATGCATATCAGCATTGAAGACGGTGTTGACAACCAACTGACAATGTAGTTGTTGGCATTACACAGAATAATATATGATTGTACAGGGGCGGATACCGGATTTGTCAAAATGGGTGGGGGGGGGGGGGGTGGGCGGAGACCAGTTTCCCTTCCTGGTTAAAAAGAGTGGCCATGGTTCTGGGTGTTAATCTGTACTCGAGTTTGAGGGGTCCGACCCAACCACTCAAGAGCTGATAAGCGGTTGGGGGGGGGGGGGGGTGGCTGTTGGGATGATTGCCAAAAAAAAATGGTTTGTAACATTACGCCCTTATACAGTTGTGCTGGCCTTCTTGTAACTCCTGCATATTGGCTTTGGTCTGCCAGCGTGGCCCAGTCAGGACATGACTTGGAATGTTATGAATTAATATGAGCTTTCTTCTTGATGGTTTCTCTTTTTAAGCATGAAAAAGGGAATGGAGCTGCTGCGGCCGATTTGTCACCTCCCCCTGGAAAGTATTAGTACGGTTGTATATACAATTTAAACATAAAAGTGCATGTTTTATACAATATGGGATTATACTCTGTATTCTTGTCAAGCTTAGAATAAGATATGATTTTTTATATCATACTAAGGTATATTTTTCTACTCAAGTGCATATTATATGAGTTTCTCATTGTACTGATATTGCTATCAAATTTCATATACACTACAGCTCAAAGGAATTGGCATAGGGAAAGGCAAAGGGAAGGACGGGAAGGAGCCGCAGTTTTAAACTGTGGTGTATTTTGTCCAGTTCAGCTGAAACATGATGCTTTTTAGGCTAAAGCATTGTGTTTCATGCTGAAGTGGACAAAATATACCGCAGTTTAAAACTGCGGCTCCTTCCCGTTCTTCCCTTTGCCTTTCCCTATGCCAATTCCTTTGAACTGTAGTGTATGTGGTTTATAGTTACAGATTTATTTGTTGGTGTTCTTCTTAAATAGAGAAAATATGTATCGCCCAGAGAGAATTAACAATTCGCATTCTCTTGCCTATGTTTAACAAAAAGTCAGAATGACAAAAAAATGTATGTGAATAACGTGACAAAATAGGATTCTTATATTTACATTTCATTTGTCTCTGTACACACATTTTCATGTCTCATTTTCAGACCTTACTTTAAGATGTTACTAAAGGCTAGAAGATATAAACTTAGCATTATGCAAGCTTGTTTCGATGTAGAAATGTAGAAACTCTTAACCTGCCAAGAGTAAAACCCCTCTGTGCCAGAGGTTTTGTCTATTACAGTTTGGTCACAAATTTGCGACAGCAGCACGTTACCTCTTAGTCGCAAAAAGGCTACAGCGACAGGTTAAAATTGAATAAATCAAAACATCAAGAAAGTGATCAAAGTACATGCAAACGTTTCTAAAATGATTTGTATTTTTGTTTCCAGTGGGAAAGTATATAGAAATGAAAACAAATTAGGTAACTAGGTATTAAAGGAACATACACATGTATTATAACATTATATACATTATAAGTCAGTATTTAATGCTATACAACAATGATCAGCGGTATTTACACTTTGATGTACAATATACATTTATATCTGTTCATAATTAAGTCTTTATTGAGTGCAAAGATTATATTTTTATTGATTAACCAAGATTTTCTCGCTCAAAATTAAGTGAAATAAAGTTACATCACACTTTTTTGAAACTGTATTATAACATTATTTACATTCAAAATAACTAATTCATGCTATATAACTATGCTGATCGTTATATAGACTTCTATGTACAATACACAAAGATGGTATATTGTTTTTACTAATTCAGTATTTATTGAGGGCAAAGATGATATTTTGAGTGATTAAGCAAGCTGTTTTCTCTCAAGCTGAAACGTCATGGAAGTATTGGATAAGAAGTTATATAATATTTGCTTTTCAACACACATCAATAATAACTTTGTGTTACATGTAACTCAAATCACTGAATAAGCATACCATATCATGAAGATCAAAGTTTGTATTACTTGTCTGTCAGCTGTCGCATCTCCTGCCAAAAGACAATTAAATTCAACGTATTCCAGACATCTCAGAATGTAATTTGAAGCACTATGACCTTGTATGTGTACCAAACAGTGATATGTTGAGAGTGAGATGAACTTGGAAACAAGTTTTTGTATGAACATCTAAATATTGAATAAGTTAATACAGCATTCAGGTGTTTTTTTCTTTATTAATTTACATATTTGTGGAAGGAAGAGAGTTTCCGTGGGGTGGACATTTGTGGCAGCCCCATTGCTTGTGTCCTTCATGTTAGATCTGTTTTTACTGAATGTGACACTGTACATCCCAAAATGAGACAGAGTTTCTTTAAGAATGATAGTATTCTGGAGTCAATAAGAGTAAGTCTGTCCATGAAAGCCTCTTGTTGGAAGGTAGTTTAGATAGGAATGACATTCAAAATGGCTTACTTGTTCCCATTTTTAACCCTCTATCGTTTCCCACCATCTGCTTTTTTCTGACTTGTGTAAGACTTACTCTTCTTTGAGACACTCTATAGACTTTCTTTGTCAGTTGTAATATTCTGGGATTCATGCGATGTATTTTGTCCATTAAAGTCCCATCTTGGGAGACCCTTCTCAAGAGGAAGTTTAGATAGGAATGACACAGTTTATGGCTCTGATGTCCCCGCACACTTTTCAAATGCTTTCCCCACTATTTGGCCTTTCCTTCCCTTAGTCTTCAGTCATGAGTTGTAATATTCTGGAGTTGATTAGAGTTATTCTGAAATACCTTCTTAGGATGAAGTTTAGATAGGGATGACATTGTTGATGGCTCTGTTGGTCCTCATGCTCTTCTCAAATTGAGCCCAGAAGAAATCCTGTGCCTCCTCGTCCTCAGTCCACAGCATGTACGGTCTGTTTCTACTCAAGAAGAGCCTGACGAGATAGGGCAGGTTCTCATCCACGATATCCTCCAGGAAGATGAGCAGGACTTTGTCCAGTCTCGTATCGTTGACATGCTCCAGGGCCATGCGCAGCTTGGTCATGAACCAGGCGTCTTCCACGCACCTGTTGCTGATCAGCAGCACTGTCTTGAAGCTGTTGTCGATGGCGTCATAGATGGCATTGATGTAGAACATCCCGAGGTGGAGGTCCTCATCTCCAAAGATGACATTATGGATGCGAGGCAACCTCTCTTCAAGGGCAGGTCTCATCACCCGGTTGACCCACTCCTCATCGTCCTCGTGGAACATGAGGTTGAGGTGGAACTCGTAGTTGTCTGCATCAAAGTCCTCGTTCATCTCCTGGTAGCCAAGGATGGCCAGCTTGAGAAGAAAGAACTTGTAGTTGATCCACCAACGCTTGTTGTATGCAAGGAGGACCAGAAATGCAATCATGACAACGGAGAGTGACACGGCAGTCACTAGAGAGATATTCACACCACAGAAATCTTCAGGTTTGAACATAGAGAGAGGCTGGTTGACCATCTCTTTAAATGATGAAGGTGAACATGAAGTAGCATTTGGATGTAAGAGCGTGGTGTTGCTGGTGCGAAGCCATGTTACAAACCATAGCAAGTTACAAGTGCATGAAAAAGGATTCCCAGAAATATCAAGCTGTAGAGTTCCATTTGATGGGAAGATGGTATTCTTGTCAATGGTGCTAATGTGATTTTTTGAGAGGTACAAACTTTGTATTCCTGGAGTTTCAGCAAATAGATTTGAAGCAATCGTTTCAACTTTGTTGTTTTGTAAGAAAAGGGTTCTGAGATCATTAAGCCCTGCCAAAATTGTATTAGTGGTTTTCGTTATCATATTGTCAGACATATACAGAGTTGTGAGTGACACCAAACCCTGGAAAACACCATTTTGCAAAACTTGGATGTTACTCTTTGAAAGATCAAGTAAGAGGAGCTTCTGTAAGGGACTGAAAACCCCTGGTTGCATATTGTCTAGGTGATTACCTTGAAGATTGAGGTGGGTCAGCGACACAAGACCATCAAAGAGGGATGAATTATGATCTACGTCATACAAATCTTTGCTTTGTAAATTATTCTCGCACATTCGAAGTTCCAGTAGGGAAGAGGTATGTGTGAACTGATTTGTAGAAGTGATTAATATTGGTGAATATGATATATCAAGTGTACTGAGCTTTTTCATTCCACTGAATGCCTCACGGAGGAGTTGCTTGCTTTCCGAAAACAGACGCAGTGATTGTATGTTTGGCGTACTATTGAAAGTAGTTGGAGAGTATGATCCAATTTTATTGAAAGATGCATCTAGTACTTTCAAATTAGTAAGCCCTTTAAACATTCTTGCATTCATGAATTCAAGTTGATTCTGAGAAACATTGAAATAAGCAAGTGCTGGGTTAGTCCATTGATACTGCTCAAAATGTCCCAAATTGTTTCTTGACAGATCAAGCTCAGTGAGAAAGTAGAGCTTTTGGCAAAATCTCATGTTCAAGCTATTGATGTGATTTTTGGAAGCAAGAATCTTTTGTAGTTTTGGATTACCCGAGAACATATCTACTGGCAATGAAGTGATCAAATTCTGAGAAATGTCCAACTCTTCTAATGCATCCAGTCCATAAAAAGAATCTTTAAAAAGTGTCTTGATTTTATTGTTCACAAGGTTAAGAATTGTCGTGTTTTGCAAACCCCAGAAGGCATAAGAGGGTAGAACTTCAATATTATTACTGCCCATCGAAATTTCATTTATTATTGGGAACTTTTCTTTTGAAATGTTGGACATATTGAGAGAAATTATGTTGTGGATACCTGAGCCAGCAGCATTGAGCCTTTTTATGTAAACTGGAGCAAGAAATGGGGTGAATGTGAAGTTGTAAAAATGGTTGCCATGTAGATTAAGAGATGAAATATATTTCAAAGGTGAGAAAATGTGTGGTGGTAGCTCATGTAACCTGTTACGTCTTAAAGTAAGGAGTGAAAGGGAATCATTTGACAGAGGTTTTATGTCATCAATATGAATATAGGAGATATCATTCTGAGAAAATTCTATCTTAGATATATGTCTCAAGTTAGTGAAACCAGAAAAATCTGCCAAGTGAATTGAATTGTTGCTGATAGCAAACACTCTTAATTTTGTAAGTCCATGGATTTCATCCGTTGGGACATGCTTAAACCTGTTGCTGCCGAGAATAAGCCTTTCTAAGCAGAGATTCATATCAAAAACATGATGTGGTAATAACTGTAACATGTTCCCATTCAAATTTAAGACTCTTAGTTCAGATAAATGTGAAAATGCCCCACACTCTATATTGTGAATCAAATTATGTTCAATATTAAGTGCAGTTATCATAGAAAGAGATGTGAATGACTGATTGTGGAGCTCCTGAATCTGGTTGTGAGAGAGATCCAAAGTGATAGTGTCCTTTGGGAGATCTGCAGGAACTGCTGATAGGTTGCGATTGCTGCAATCAACCTTGGAGCCAGAGTGCTGTGTCTTGATGCGGCATCCTTCACTCGTGGTGTCCAGGACAGGTCCAGGTGAAGATGTCTCAGGAGTGGCCAGAGATGTCATCCACAAGATCCACAGAATGCAGACAGTCAAGAGGGGTCTGTAGGAGTCCTTCAAGGAAGCCATTGTCTCAAAGATTCTTCAGAATGACCTTGAATAGCAAGAGAGTCTCCCGTGTTCGTGTTCGACAGGGTTGGAGAGGCACAACAGTCTCTGATATTTTATCCAAGAGTCAGTTAAGTTGACAAGGATAGCTTAGAAACCCAGTGTAAGCTTGGTGCAGAGACATCAGAGGGCTACAATTAACCAACCTAGGACTTGTTTTATGGTGATATGTGCTAGCAATATTGCTTGTATTAGGAATAATAAGTCAGCACAGTTACGTAATGATGAGATGTATATGGCTCCTCCACCTGATCCGTCAACAGATATTTCCCTTGCAATGTCTCTTCACAGCTCATAAGCACAAGAAGAAGACACCAAAGTTTGCCCTTATCATAGCATGCTGGACTCTGTGATGCCACTATGATGTACTGTGGAGTAGCAGTTCATTGGTTTGAGAAGTTGATAGTTTAACAGACAGTAGTGTTCCAGGATTATATCAGCGAGAAATGTCCTTGGTTTCAAAGGACAAGGGGATATCCTTGCCTCCGAATGGAACAAGTTGCACAATTTTGGGACAAATGAAGTTAATAAAAAGTTAGTCCATTATAACTAGTCCACAATTATTAAGCACAACATGAAGGCACCAGAGTTTTCACTCATCAAAAGTGATTTGTTCACCACAGAATCCTCCTCATTAGTTCACAAATGATTTCTTTGCAACCTCTGTTGAACATCTTGTACGCGATACAAAATACAGACACCAGAGTTTCCAGTCATTGAAGGACTCTGGGCATGGTGATGCAGCAATGATGTATTAGTAGTAGTTAGTTGAATTTAAGAAGTTGATTGTTCAACAGAGAGTGGTGTTCCAGGATATACCACTGACAAATGTGCTTGGTTTCCAAGCGCAAAAGTATGGCCATACATCCAATGGCACAAACAGCACGATTTGTGGACGAATGAAGTCAGTGAAATGTTTTCTAAAAGTAAAGATTGCAACTGAGATTTTTTATTGTATAGAGCAGTTGAGTTGTTATCTCAAACTAGGGAGTGTTTCTGCAGTGGTGAAGCCAATGTCCAGCTTAGAAATAGAGATGCGGAACTTACAACCAAGCTCTTGGTCCAAATGAATATCTGGTCAATTGTTGACTTGATAGCAATCTTTAACAACATCAGTAACTTCCAAAAAGAGCTTTGGGCTATATCCTTCAAAGTGTGATTTGACACATTTGCTTGATGAAGCCAAATCAGGCTGGATGAAAGTGAAGTTTGAGTTAATGTTCTAGAAAAAGACAAAATGCTCTATACTTGAGAGCAGCAACACAATATACACACATCTTTCTCCTCAAATTAGTTTACAATGGATAATTACTTTGTGATGACTTTCAAAACCATTGATACCCTTGATATTCTGCAGGAGTTTCACTTTCTTATTGGGTAGTTCTAAAGTACAATGACAGAGTTAGGTATGGAGTTCAGGTGCAGCCAAACTGGAAGGCTCAAATATGTTTCATTCCAAAAAAATGAACATGTTTCATGGAGTATGTGATTATAATTTGATATCATATTGCTTAGAAAGAGACAAAATTCTCTATATAACAATGTACACACATCTTTATGACAAACAGGACCCAATGTACTGGTCATCGACTTAAAACTCTACGGGAAAATAAAGGTCACATTGTATCAAGTTTTTAATGATATTACATAGCATTATCATAAGCACAACATCAAGAGAAGCAAATAAAAAGAAACAATGAGAATTGCGGGATACATCTCAGCGTTGAAGACGGTGTTGACAACCATGTGACAATGTAGTTGTTGGCATTACACCGAATAATATATGATTGTGCAGGGGCGGATACCGGACTTGTGAAAAGGGGGTGCCAGCTTCCCTTCCTGTTGAGAAAAGTGGCCATGGTTCCAGGCATCAATCTGTACTCGAGTGTGAGGGGTCCCAACCAACCACTGAAGAGCTGATAAAGTGGTCAGAGGGAGGGGGAGGGTAGGGTGGAGGGGTGATGATTGTAAAACAAAATTGGTACATAGCTTTCCGCACCTATACGTTGTGCGGGCCTTGCTGTAACTGTTGCATATTTGGCTTTGGTCCGCCAGTGCGGCCCGAACAGGACATAGCTTGCAGTGTTATGAATTAATATGAGATTTCTTCTTCAAAAAATCATGTTGAGAATATGAGTAAAATGACAAAGTAGGATTCTTATGACATTTTTTCCTGTGTACCGTCACTGAGACAAATATGGAGGGAAACCGTGGAGGAAGATCCCCTAATATCTGGTAGCACGATCATGGATCCAACAGTCAAGAAAGCCAGGATAGCTCTCAAAAGACTTTCAATTTGTCTGTCACTTATTCCTTTTTTCTGCTATTTTTCCTTTTCTCTCTTTCTCTTTTTTCTCTTTTCCCCCTATTGTTTTTATTTATCTCCCGTTGTCCTTCTTATTTTCCTTATATCCTTATTACTTCATCTTTAGTATCTTGTTTTAGACATTAAGCTTCCTAGCCTCCCTCTCCTGTGTTTCTTCTCTTCTCCCTTTCTCATCTCTCTGCTCTCTCCTTTTCGTGATTTCATATGTCCATATTTCAGATATTCAGTTTCCTCCCCCTATTACAATTGTTTTACCGTATTTAATCCTTCGTCTTCTCTGTTCTATGTATTTGTCTTGCTCTTCTGTTTTTATTCAATTGATTACCTTCAAATATACTTTCTCTCTCATTCTTCATTCTTCCTTCTTCCTTGACTCCACTCATCCTTGTTTCATGTTCTTGCTTTTTTTCTCTTTCTCCTTCTTCTTCTACTCTCCCCCTTTCTTGTTCACCTTTCTTGCTAATCTGATGCTGCATTCCATTAATTTGTTCTCAAATTAGTTTACAATGGAAAGTTACTTTGTGATGACTGTCAAAACCAGGAGTTTCATTTCCTTATTGGGTAGTTCTAAAGTACAATGACAGAGATAGGTATGGAGTTCAGGTGCAGCCAAACTTGAAGGCTCAAATATGCTTTATTGACAAAATATTGAACATGTTTCATGGGGTATGTGATTATAATTTGATATCATATTGCTTAGAATGAGACAAAATTCTCTATGTTAAAAAAAGTATAACAATGTACACACATCTTTACGACAAACATGACCCAATGTAATGGTCATCGACTTCAAACTCTACAGGAAAATAAAGTTCACATTGTATCAAGTTCTTAATAATATTAAATAGCTATATCGTTCACCAAACATCAAGAATCAAGAGAAAGCAATAAAAAGAAACAATGAGAATTGCAGGATGCATCTCTGCATTGAAGACGGTGTTGACAACCATGTGACAATGTAGTTGTTGGCATTACACAGAATAATATATGATTGTACAGGGGCGGATATCGGATTTGTGAAAATAGGGGGGGGGGGTGGAGACCAGCTTCCCTTCCTGTTGGATAAGAGTAGCCATGGTTCTGGGTGATAATCTGTACTCAAGAGCTGATAAGAGGTTGGAGGGGGGGGGGGGAGGCTGTTGGGATGATTGCCCCCCCAAAATGGTTCATAACATTACGCCCTTATACAGTTGTGCAGGCCTTCTTGTAACTGCTGCATATTGGCTTTGGTCTGCCAGCGTGGCCCAGTCAGGACATGACTTGGAATATTATGAATTAATATGAGATTTCTTCTTGTTGGGTTTCTCTTTTTAAGCATGAAAAAGGGAATGGGGCAGCTGCGGCCGATTTGTCGCCTCCCCCCCCTGGAAATATTAGTACTGTTGTATCTACAATTAAAACATAAAACTGCATGTTTTATACAATATGTGATTATACTCTATATTCTTGTGTAGCTTAGAATAAGATATGATTTTTTATATCATTGTAAGGTATATTTTTCTACTCAAGTGCATATTATATGAGTTTCTCATTGTACTGATATTGCTATCCAATTTCATATACACTACAGCTCAAAGGAATTGGCATAGGGAAAGGCAAAGGGAAGAACGGGAAGGAGCCGCAGTTTTAAACCGCGGTGTATGTTGTCCAGTTCAGCTGAAAAATGATGCTTTTTAGGCTAAAGCATTGTGTGTTTCATGCTGAACTGGACAAAGTATACCGCATTTTAAAATTGCGGCTCCTTCCGGTTCTTCCCTTTGCCTTTCCCTATGCCAATTCCTTTGAACTGTAGTGTATGTGGTTCATAGTTACAGATATATTTGTTGTTGTTTTTCTTAAAGAGAGAAAATATGTATCGCCCAGAGAGAATTACCAATTCACATTCTTTTGCCTATATTGAACAAAAAGTCAGATTGACAAAAAAATGTATATGAATAAAGTGACAAAATAGGATTCTCTTATTTACATTTGATTTGTCTCTGTACACACATTTTCATGTCTCATTTTCAGACCTTTCTTTAAGATGTTACTAAAGGCTAGAAGATATAAACTTAGCATGATGCAAGATTGTTTTGATGTCGAAATGTAGAAACTCTTAACCTGCCAAGAGTAAAACCCCTCTGTGCCAGAGGTTTTGTCTACTACAGTTTGGTCACAAATTTGCGACAGCGGCACATTACCATTTAGTCGCAAAAATGCGACAGCGGCGGGTTAAGTCTGAATAGATCAAAACATCAAGAAAGTGATCAAAGTACATGCAAACATTTCTAAAATGATTTGGAGTATTTTTGTTTCCAGTGGGAAAGTATAAAGAAAAGAAAACAAATTAGGTAACTAGGTATTAAAGGAACATACATGTATTATAACATTATATACATTAAAAGTCAGTATTTCATGCTATACAACAATGATCAGCGGTATTTACACTTTGATGTACAATATACATTTATATTTATTCATAATTAAGTCTTAATTGAGCGCAAAGATTATATTTTTATTGATTAACCAAGATTTTCTCACTCAAAATTAAGAGAAATAAAGTTACATCACACTTTTTTTAAAACTGTATTATAACATTATTTACATTCAAAATAATTAATTCATGCTATATAACTATGCTGAACTGTATTTAGACTTCGATGTACAATAGACAAAGATGATATATTGTTTTTAATAATTCAGTATTTATTGAGGGCAAAGATGATATTTAAAGTGATTAACCAAGCTGTATTCTCTCAAGCTGAAACATCATGAAAGTAATGGATAAGAAGTTGTATAATATTTGTTTTTCAACACACATCAATAATAACTTTGTTTTACATGTAACTCAAATTACAGAATAAGCATACCATATCATGAAGATTAAAGTTTGTATTACTTGTCTGTCAGCTGTCCCATCTCCTGCCAAAAGATAATTAAATTCAATGTATTCCAGACATCTCAGAATGTACTTTAAGGCACTATTGTCTTGTATGTGTACAAAACAGTGATATGTTGAGTGTGAGTTGGACTTGGAAACAAGTTTTTGTACTTTTTACAAAGAAATTTTAGGCATACACCCAGTAGTAAGGATAGCGTGCTCCATCCTGTAAATTCCATTCATTTACAGGATGGAGCACGCTATCTTTAGTACTGGGTGTATTCCTAAAATTTCTTTGTAAATTGAAATTACCCCAGAAAGCCCTTTCACTAAAAGTTTTTGTACATCTAAATATTGAATAAGTTAATCCTGCATTAAGGTGTTTTTTTTCTTTATTGATCTTAATATTTATAGTAGGCCTACGAAGAGAGTTTCTGTGGGGTGGACATTTGTGGCAGCTCCATTGCTTGTGTCCTTCATGTTAGATCTGTTTCTACTGAATGTGACACTGTACATCCCAAAATGAGACAGAGTTTCTTTAAGAATGATAGTATTCTGGAGTCAATAAGAGTAAGTCTGTCCATGAAAGCCTCTTGTTGGGAGGTAGTTTAGATATGAATGACTTTGTAAATGGCTTACTTTTTTTACCATTTTTAACTCTCTATCCTTTCCCACCATCTGCTTTTTCCTGACTTGTGTCAGACTTACTCTTCTTTGAGACACTCTTTAGACTTTCTTTGTCATTTGTAATATTCTGGAATTCATGCGAGGCAATTTGTCCATTAAAGTCCCATCTTGGGAGACCCTTCTCAAGAGGAAGTTTGGATAGGAATGACACTGTTTATGGCTCTGATGTACCTACACTTTTTTGCAAATGCTTTCCCAACGATTTGACTTTCCTTCCATTAGTCTTCAGTCATGAGTTGTAATATTCTGGAGTTGATTAGGGTTATTCTGAAATACCTTCTTAGGATGAAGTTTAGATAGGGATGACATTGTTGATGGCTCTGTTGGTCCTCATGCTCTTCTCAAATTGAGCCCAGAAGAAATCCTGTGCCTCCTCGTCCTCAGTCCACAGCATGTATGGTCTGTTCCTGCTCAAGAAGAGCCTGACGAGATAGGGCAGGTTCTCATCTGCGATATCCTCCAGGAAGATGAGCAGGACTTTGTCCAGTCTCGTATCGTTGACATGCTCTAGGGCCATGCGCAGCTTGGTCAAGAACCAGGCGTCTTCCACGCACCTGTTACTGATCAGCAGCACTGTCTTGAAGCTGTTGTCGATTGCGTCATAGATGGCATTGATGTAGAACATCCCAAGGTGGAGGTCCTCATCTCCAAAGATGACATTCTGGATGCGAGGCAACCTCTCTTCAAGGGCAGGTCTCATCACCCGGTTGACCCACTCCTCATCGTCCTCGTGGAACATGAGGTTGAGGTGGAACTCGTAGTTGTCTGCATCAAAGTCCTCGTTCATCTCCTGGTAGCCAAGGATGGCCAGCTTGAGAAGAAAGAACTTGTAGTTGATCCACCAACGCTTGTTGTATGCAAGGAGGACCAGAAATGCAATCATGACAACGGAGAGTGACACGGCAGTCACTAGAGAGATATTCACACCACAGAAATCCTCAGGTTTGAACATAGAGAGGGGCTGGTTGACCATCTCTTTAAATGATGAAGGTGAACATGAAGTAGCATTTGGATGTAAGAGCGTGGTGTTGCTGGTGCGAAGCCATGTAACAAACCATAGCAAGTTACAAGTGCATGAAAAAGGATTCCCAGAAATATCAAGCTGTAGAGTTCCATTTGATGGGAAGATGGTATTCTTGTCAATGGTGCTAATGTGATTTTTTGAGAGGTACAAACTTTGTATTCCTGGAGTTTCAGCAAATAGATTTGAAGCAATCGTTTGCACTTTGTTGTTTTGTAAGAAAAGGGTTCTGAGATCATTAAGCCCTGCCAAAATTGTATCAGTGGTTTTCGTTATCATATTGTCCGACATATACAGAGTTTTGAGTGACACCAAACCCTGGAAAACCCCATTTTGCAAAACTTTGATGTTATTCTTTGAAAGATCAAGTAAGAGGAGCTTCTGTAAGGGACTGAAAACCCCTGGTTGCATATTGTTTAAGTGATTACCTTGAACATTGAGGTGGGTCAGTGACACAAGACCATCAAAGAGGGATGAATTATGATCTATGTCATACAAATCTTTGCTTTGTAAATTATTCTCGCACATTCGAAGTTCCAGTAGAGAAGAGGTATGTGTGAACTGATTTGTAGAAGTAATTAATATAGGTGAATATGATATATCAAGTGTACGGAGCTTTTTCATTCCACTGAATGCCTCACGGAGGAGTTGCTTGGTTTCCGCAAACAGACGCAGCGATTGTATGTTTGGCGTACTATTGAAAGTAGTAGGAGAGTATGATTTAATTTGATTGAAAGATGCATCTAGGGATTTAAGATTGACAAGCCCTTCGAACATTCTTGCATTCATGAATTCAAGTTGATTATGAGAAACATTAAAAAATGTAAGTGCTGGGTTAGTCCATTGATATTGTTCAAAATGTCCCAAATTGTTTATTGACAGGTCAAGCTCAGTGAGAAAATAGAGCTTGTGGCAAAATCTCATGTCCAACCTATTGATCTCATTTTTGGAAGCAAGGATTTTTTGTAGTTTTGGATTACCCAAGAACAAACCTGCTGGCAATGAGGTGATCAAATTTTGAGAAATGTCCAGTGCTTCAAGTGCATCCAGTCCATAAAAAGAATCTTTGAAAAGTGTCTTAATTTTATTGTTCTCAAGGTTAAGAAAGGTTGTGTTTTGTAAACCCCAGAAGGCATAAGAGGGTAGAACTTCAATATAATTAGTGGTCATCACAATTTCACTAATTATTGGGAACTTTTCTTTTGAAATGTTGGACATATTGAGAGAAATTATATTGTGGATACCTGAGCCGGCTGCAGTGAGCTTTTTTAATGTAAACAGGAGCGAGAAATGGGGTGAATGTGAAGTTGTAAAAATAGTTGCCCTGTAGATTAAGAGATGAAATGAATTTCAAAGGTGAGAAAATGTGTGGTGGTAGCTCATGTAACCTGTTACGTCTCAAAGTAAGGAATGAAAGGGAATCATTGGACAGAGGCTTTATGTCATCAATATGAATATAGGAGATATCATTCTGAGAAAATTCTATCCTAGATATATGTCTCAAGTTAGTGAAACCAGAAAAATCTGCCAAGTGAATTAAATTGTTGTTGATAGCAAACACTCTTAGTTTTGTAAGTCCATGGATTTCATCCGTTGGGACTTGCTTAAACCTGTTGCTGTTGAGAATAAGAATTTCTAAGCAGAGATTCATATCAAAAACATCATGTGGTAATGATTGTAACATGTTCCCATTCAAATTTAAGACTCTTAGTTCAGATAAATGTGAAAATGCACCACACTCTATATTATGAATCAAATTATATCCAACATTAAGTGCAGTTATCATAGAAAGAGATGTGAATGACTGATTGTGGAGCTCCTGTATCTGGTTGTGAGAGAGATCCAAAGTGATTGTATCATTTGGGAGATCTGCAGGAACTAATGATAGGTTGCTATTGCTACAATCAACCTTGGAGCCAGAGTGGAGTGTCTCGATGCGACATCCTTGACTCGTGGTGTCCAGGACAGGTCCAGGTGAAGATGTCTCAGGAGTGGCCAGAGATGTCATCCACAAGATCCACAGAATGCAGACAGTCCAGAGGAGTCTGTAGGAGTCCTGGATGGAAGCCATTGTCACAAAGATTCTTCAGAATGACCGAGTAGAGCAAGAGAGTCTCCCGTGTTCAACAGGGTTGGAGAGGCACAACAGTCTGTGATATTTTATCCAAGAGTCAGTTAAGTTGACAAGGATAGCTTAGAAACCCAGTGTAAGCTTGGGGCAGAGACATCAGAGGGCTACAATTATCCAACCTAGGACTTGTTTTATGGTGATATGTGCTATCAATATTGCTTGAAGTTAGGAATCATTAGTCAGCACAGTTACGTAATGATGAGATGTATATGGCTCCTCCTCCTGATCCGTCAACAGATATTTCCCTTGCAATGTCTCTTCACAGCTCATAAACACAAGAAGAAGACACCAAAGTTTGCCCTCATCATAGCATGCTGGACTCTGTGATGCAGCTATGATGTACTGTGGAGTGGCAGTTCATTGGTTTGAGAAGTTGATAGTGTAACAGACAGTAGTGTTCCAGGATATATCAGTGAGAAATGTCCTTGGTTTCCAAGCATGAGAGAATATCCTTACATCCAAATGGAACAAGTTGCACGATTTTTGGACAAATCAAGTTAGTAAAAAGTCAGTCAGTCAACTATGATTAGTCCACAATTATTAAAGACAACATGAAGACACAAGAGTTTTGTATGAGGCAGTTGGAGCTGTAATCTCAAACTAGCGAGTGACAAGTATTTCTGGAGTGATGAAGCCAATGTCCAGCTTAGAAATAGAAATTCTGAGCTTGCAACCTAGGTCTTGCTCCAAATGAATGTCTGGTCAATTGTTGTCTTGATAGCAATCCTTAACAACATCAGTTACTTCCAGAAAGAGCTTAATTGGGCTACATCCTTGAAAGTGTGACTTGACACATTTGCTTGATAAATCCAAATTAGGCTGGATGAAAGTGAAGTTGGAGATAGTGTTCTAGTGCCTTTCTTCCGGCACTAAAGATCATATTCCAATGTCACACCCACTGCTTGTGTAAGCCTGATTGATGTTGGTTACCGGAATAAGCCCTTGATCGGGACTGAGATAAACATGGAGGGAAACCGTGGAGGGAGATCCCCTAATATCTGGATTATCCCACTTGAAACCAACAGTCAAGAAAGCCAGGAAGCTCACAAAAAACTTTCAATTTGTTTGTCACTTATTCCTTTTTTCTGTTTCTTTTTCCTCTCTCTCTTTCTCTCCCCCCCTCTATTCTTCCTATCGTTTTTATTTTTTCCCTCTTCTCATTTCCCTTACATCCTTATTAATTTATCTTTAGTATCTTATTCTATGCATTAAGCTTCCTGGCCTCCTTCTCCTGTGTTTCTTTTCTTCTCCCTTTCTCATCTCTCTCCTCTCTTTCTTTTGTGATTTCATATGTCCTTCTCTTAGATATTCAGTATCCTCCTACTATTACAATTGTTTTACCTTCTTTAATCCTTCGTCTCCTCAGTTCTATGTCTTTTAATCTATTTCCTCTCTCATTCTTCCTTCTTCTTTCTCTTTTGACTCAACTTCCTTGTCTCGTGCTCTTTTTTTTTCTCTCTTTCTCCTTCTTCTTTTATTTACTCCCTTTTTTGTTCCCTTTTCTTGCCAATCTGGTGCTGCATTCCTTTAATATCTTCTCAAATTATTTTACGATGGGCAATTACAATGTGATGACTTTGAAAACCACTGATACCTTTGATATTCTGCAGGAGTTTCATTTCCTTATTGGGTAGATCTAAAGTACAATGACAGAGTTAGGTATGGAGGTCAGGTGCAGCCATACTTGAAGGCTCAAATAGGTTTTATTACAAAAAAAATATATACACGTTGTATGCAAAGTGTGATTACAATTCAAACTTGTAATTGCTTAGAAAAAGACAAAATGCTCTATATTTGAGAGAAGTATAACAATGTACAACAAACATGACCCAATGTACTGGTCATCGACTTAAAACTCTACAGGAAAATAAAGTTCACATTGTATTAAGTTCTTAATAATATTAAATAGCAATATCGTTCACCAAACATCAAGAGAAAGAAATAAAAAGAAACAATGAGAATTGCGGGATACATCTCAGCATTGAAGACGGTGTTGACAACCATGTGACAATGTAGTTGTTGGCATTACACAGAATAATATATGATTGTACAGGAGCGGATACCGGATTTGTGAAAATGGGGGGGGGGGGGGGGGGGCGGCAGAGACCAGCTTCCCTTCCTGGTGAATAAGAGTGGCCATGGTTCTGGGTGTTAATCTGTACTCGAATGTGAGGGGTCCGACCCAACCACTCAAGAGCTGATAAGCGGTTGGATGGGGGGGGGGGGGGATGGCTCTTGGGATGATTGCCCAAAAAAATGGTTCATAACATTACGCCCTTATACAGGTGTGCGGGTATTCTTGTAACTGCTGCATATTGGCTTTGGTCTGCCAGCGTGGCCCAGTCAGGACATGACTTGGAATGTTATGAATTAATATGAGCTTTCTTCTTGTTGGGTTTCTCTTTTTAAGCATGAAAAAGGGAATGGGGCAGCTGCGGCCGATTTGTCGCCTCCCCCCCCCTGGAAAGTATTATTACTGTTGCATCGACAATTAAAACATGAAACTGCATGTTTTATGCAATATGTGATTATACTCTGTATTCATGTCTAGCTTAGAAGAAGATATGATTTTTTATATCATACTAAGGTATATTTTTCTACTCAAGTGCATATTATATGAGTTTCTCACTGTACTGATATTGCTATCAAATTTCATGTACACTACAGCTCAAAGGCATTGGCATAGGGAAAGGCAAAGGGAAGAACGGGAAGGAGCTGCAGTTTTAAACTGCAGTGTATTTTGTCCAGTTCAGCATGAAACCTGATGCTTTTGAGGCTAAAGCATCATGTTTCATGCTGAACTGGACAAAATATAACGCAGTATACCGCGGCTCCTTCCCGTTCTTCCCTTTGCTTTTCCCTATGCCAATTCCTTTGAACTGTAGTGTATGTGGTTCATAGTTACAGATATATTTGTTGGTGTTCTTCTTAAAGAGAGAAAATATGCATCATGCAGAGAGAATTACCAATTCGCATTCTCTTGCCTATGTTTAACAAAAAGTCAGATTGACAAAAAAATGTATTTGAATAAAGTGACAAAATAGGATTGTTATCATTTACATTTGATTTGTCTGTGTACACACATTTTCATGTGTCATTTTCAGACCTTACTTTAAGATGTTACTAAAGGCTAGAAGATATAAACTTAGCATGATGCAAGCTTGTTTCGATGTAGAAATGTAGAAACTCTTAACCTGCCAAGAGTAAAACCCCTCTGTGCCAGAGGTTTTGTCTACTACAGTTTGGTCACAAATTTGCGACAGCGGCACGTTACCTCTTAGTCGCAAAAAGGCGACAGCGGCAGGTTAAAATTGAATAAATCAAAACATCAAGAAAGTGATCAAAGTACATGCAAACGTTTCTAAAATGATTTGGAGTATTTTTGTTTCCAGTGGGAAAGTATAAAGAAAAGAAAACAAATTAGGTAACTAGGTATTAAAGGAACATACATGTATTATAACATTATATACATTAAACGTCAGTATTTCATGCTGTACAACAATGATCGGCGGTATTTACACTTTGATGTACAATATACATTTATATTTGTTCATAATTAAGTCTTTATTGAGTGCAAAGATTATATTTTTATTGATTAACCAAGATTTTCTCGCTCAAAATTAAGTGAAATAAAGTTACATCACACTTTTTTTAAAACTGTATTATAACATTATTTACATTCAAAATAATTAATTCATGCTATATAACTATGCTCAACGGTATTTAGACTTCGATGTACAATACACAATGATGATATATTGTTTTTAATAATTCAGTATTTATTGAGGGCAAAGATGATATTTTAAGTGATTAACCAAGCTGTTTTGTCTCAAGCTGAAACATCATGAAAGTAATGGATAAGTAGTTGTATAATGTTTGTTTTTCAACACACATCAATAATAACTTTGTGTTACATGTAACTCAAATCAGTGAATAAGCATACCATATCATGAAGATTAAAGTTTGTATTACTTGTCTGTCAGCTGTCCCATCTCCTGCCAAAAGGCAATTAAATTCAATGTATTCCAGACATCTCATAATGTAATTTGAAGCACTATGATCTTGTATGTGTACAAAACAGTGATATGTTGAGAGTGAGGTGAACTTGGAAACAAGTTTTTGTATGAACATGTAAATATTGAATAAGTTAATCCAGCAAACAGGTGCTTTTTTCATTATCAATTCACATATCTGTGGAAGGAAGAGAGTTTCTGTGGGGTGGACATTTGTGGCAGCTCCATTGCTTGTGTCTTTCATGTTAGATCTGTTTCTACTGAATGTGACACCGTGCATTCCAAAATGAGACAAAGAGTTTCTTTAAGAATGCATAGTATTCTGGAGTCAATAAGAGTAAGTCTGTCCATGAAAGTCTCTTGTTGGGAGGTAGTTAAAGATAGAAATGAAATTGTAAATGGCTTACTTCTTCCCATTTTTAACTCTCTTTCATTTCCCACCATCTGCTTTTTCCTTGTGTAAGACTTACTCTTCTTTGAGACACTCTTTAGACTTTCTTTGTCATTTGTAATATTCTGGAATTCATGCGAGGCAATTTGTCCATGAAAGTCCCATCTTGGGAGACCCTCCTCAAGAGGAAGTTTGGATGGGAATGACACTGTTTATGGCTCTGATGTCCCCACAGACTTTTTAAATGCTTTCCCCACCATTTGGCCTTTCCTTCCATTAATCTTCAGTCATGAGTTGTAATATTCTGGAGTTGATTAGGGTTATTCTGAAATACCTTCTTAGTATGAAGTTTAGATAGGGATGACATTGTTGATGGCTCTGTTGGTCCTCATGCTCTTCTCAAATTGAGCCCAGAAGAAATCCTGTGCCTCCTCGTCCTCAGTCCACAGCATGTATGGTCTGTTCCTACTCAAGAAGAGCCTGACGAGATAGGGCAGGTTCTCATCCGCGATATCCTCCAGGAAGATGAGCAGGACTTTGTCCAGTCCTGTATCGTTGACATGCTCCAGGGCCATGCGCAGCTTGGTCATGAACCAGGCGTCTTCAACGCACCTGTTGCTGATCAGCAGCACTGTCTTGAAGCTGTTGTCAATGGCGTCATAGATGGCATTGATGTAGAACATCCCAAGGTGGAGGTCCTCATCTCCAAAGATGACATTCTGGATGCGAGGCAACCTCTCTTCAAGGGCAGGTCTCATCACCCGGTTCACCCACTCCTCATCGTCCTCATGGAACATGAGGTTGAGGTGGAACTCGTAGTTGTCTGCATCAAAGTCCTCGTTCATCTCCTGGTAGCCAAGGATGGCCAGCTTGAGAAGAAAGAACTTGTAGTTGATCCACCAACGCTTGTTGTATGCAAGGAGGACCAGAAATGCAATCATGACAGTGGAGAGTGACACGGCAGTCACTAGAGAGATGTTCACACCACAGAAATCTTCAGGTTTGAACATAGAGAGGGGCTGGTTGACCATCTCTTTAAATGATGAAGGTGAACATGAAGTAGCATTTGGATGTAAGAGCGTGGTGTTGCTGGTGCGAAGCCATGTAACAAACCATAGCAAGTTACAAGTACATGAAAAAGGATTCCCAGAAATATCAAGCTGTAGAGTTCCATTTGATGGGAAGATGGTATTCTTGTCAATGGTGCTAATGTGATTTTTTGAGAGGTACAAACTTTGTATTCCTGGAGTTTCAGCAAATAGATTTGAAGCAATCGTTTGCACTTTGTTGTTTTGTAAGAAAAGGGTTCTGAGATCATTAAGCCCTGCCAAAATTGTATTAGTGGTTTTCGTTATCATATTGTCAGACATATACAGAGTTGTGAGTGACACCAAACCCTGGAAAACCCCATTTTGCAAAACTTGGATGTTACTCTTTGAAAGATCCAGTAAGAGGAGCTTCTGTAAGGGACTGAAAACCCCAGGTTGCATATTGTCTAGGTGATTACCTTGAAGATAGAGGTGGGTCAGCGACACAAGACCATCAAAGAGGGATGAATTATGATCTATGTCATGCAAATCTTTGCTTTGTAAATTATTCTTGCACATTCGAAGTTCCAGCAGGGAAGAGGTATGTGTGA
This sequence comes from Arbacia lixula, assembly GCA_963669155.1. Lineage (NCBI taxonomy): Eukaryota > Metazoa > Echinodermata > Echinoidea > Arbacioida > Arbaciidae > Arbacia > Arbacia lixula. Next base: position 8,706,119 of record OZ022591.1, on the reverse strand, counting down.
ACTGATTTGTAGAAGTAATTGATATAGGTGAATATGATATATCAAGTGTACGGAGCTTTTTCATTCCACTGAATGCCTCACGGAGGAGTTGCTTGCTTTCCGAAAACAGACGCAGCGATTGTATGTTTGGCATACTATTGAAAGTAGTAGGAGAGTATGATGCAATTTGATTGAAAGATGCATCTAGTACTTTCAAATTAGTAAGCCCGTCAAACATTCTTGCATTCATGAATTCAAGTTGATTCTGAGAAACATTGAAATAAGCAAGTGCTGGGTTAGTCCATTGATACTGCTCAAAATGTCCCAAATTGTTTCTTGACAGATCAAGCTCAGTGAGAAAGTAGAGCTTTTGGCAAAATCTCTTGTTCAAGCTATTGATGTGATTTTTGGAAGCAAGAATCTTTTGTAGTTTTGGATTACCCGAGAACATATCTACTGGCAATGAAGTGATCAAATTCTGAGAAATGTCCAACTCTTCTAATGCATCCAGTCCATAAAAAGAATCTTTAAAAAGTGTCTTGATTTTATTGTTCACAAGGTTAAGAATTGTCGTGTTTTGCAAACCCCAGAAGGCATAAGAGGGTAGAACTTCAATATTATTACTGGCCATCGAAATTTCATTTATTATTGGGAACTTTTCTTTTGAACTGTTGGACATATTGAGAGAAATTATGTTGTGGATACCTGAGCCGACAGCAGTGAGCTTTTTTATGTAAACGGGAGCAAGAAATGGGGTGAATGTGAAGTTGTAAAAATGGTTGCCTTGTAGATCAAGAAATAAAATGGATTTCAAAGGTGAGAAAATGTGTGGTGGTAGCTCATGTAACCTGTTACTTCTTAAAGTAAGGAGTGTAAGGGAATCATTTGACAAAGGCTTTATGTCATCAATATGAATATAGGAGATATCATTATGAGAAAAAATGATCCTAGATATATGTCTCAAGTTAGTGAAACCTAAAAAATCTGCCAAGTGAATTGAATTGTTGCTGATATCAAACACTCTTAATTGTGTAAGTCCATGGATTTCATCTGTTGGGACATGCTTAAACCTGTTGCTGTTCAGAATAAGTTTTTCTAAGGAGAGATTCATATAAAAAATATGATGTGGTAATGACTGTAACATGTTCCCATTCAAATCTAAGACTCTTAGTTCAGATAAATGTGAAAATGCCCCACACTCTATATTGTGAATCAAATTATGTTCAATATTAAGTGCAGTTATCATAGAAAGAAGTGTGAATGACTGATTGTGGAGCTCCTGTATCTGGTTGTAAGAGAGATCCAAAGTGATAGTGTCTTTTGGGAGATCTGCAGGAACTGATGATAGGTTGCGATTGCTACAATCCACTTTGGAGCCAGAGTGGTGTGTCTCGATGCGACAACCTTGACTCGTGGTGTCCAAGACAGATCCAGGTGAAGATGTCTCAGGAGTGGCCAGAGATGTCATCCACAAGATCCACAGAATGCAGACAGTCCAGAGGAGTTTGTAGGAGTCCTGGATGGAAGCCATTGTCACAAAGATTCTTCAGAATGACCTAGTAGAGCAAGAGAGTCTCCCGTATTCCACAGGGTTGGAGAGGCACAACAGTCACTGATATCTTATCGAAGAGTCAGTTAAGTTGACAAGGATAGCTTAGACACCCAGTGTAAGCTTGGTGCAGAGATATCAGAGGGCTACAATTAACCAACCTATGACTTGTTTTATGGTGATATGTGCTATCAATATTGCTTGTAGTTAGGAATCATTAGTCAGCACAGTTACGTAATGATGAGATGTATATGGCTCCTCCACCTGATCCGTCAACAGATATTTCCCTTGCAAAGTCTCTTCACAGCTCATAAACACAAGAAGAAGACACCAAAGTTTGCCCTCATCATAGCATGCTGGACTCCGTGATGCCACTATGATGTACTGTGGAGTAGCAGTTCATTGGTTTGAGAAGTTGATAGTTTAACATAGAGTAGTGTTCCAGGATTAAATCAGCGAGAAATGTCCTTGGTTTCCAAGCATGAGAGAATATCCTTGCATCCAAATGGAAAAAGTTGAACAATTTTGGGACAAATGAAGTTAATGAAAAGTTAGTCCATTATAACTAGTCCACAATTATTAAGCACAACATGAAGGCACCAGAGTTTTCACTCATCAAAAGTGATTTGTTCACCACAAAATCCTCCTCATTAGTTCACAAATGATTTCCTTGCAACCTCTGTTGAACATCTTGTACACGATACAAAATACAGACACCAGAGTTTCCAATCATTGAAGGACTCTGGGCACGGTGATGCAGCAATGATGTAATGTGGAGTAGTAGTTAGTTGGATTTGAGAAGTTGATTGTTCAACAGAGAGTGGTGTTCTAGGATATACCACTGACAAATGTGCTTGGTTTCCAAGCGCAAAAGTATGGCCATACATCCAATGGCACAAACAGCACGATTTGTGGAGGAATGAAGTCAGTGAAATGTTTTCTAAAAGTAAAGATTGCAACCAAGATTTTTTATTGTATAGAGCAGTTGAGTTGTTATCTCAAACTAGGGAGTGTTTCTGCAGTGGTGAAGCCAATGTCCAGCTTAGAAATAGAAATGCGGAACTTACAACCAAGCTCTTGGTCCAAAATGAATATCTGGTCAATTGTTGACTTGATAGCAATCCTTAACGACATCAGTAACTTCCAAAAACAGCTTTTGGCTATATCCTTCAAAGTATGATTTGACACATTTGCTTGATGAATCCAAATCAGGCTGGATGAAAGTGAAGTTTGAGCTAATGTTCTAGAAAAAGACAAAATGCTCTATACTTGAGAGCAGCAACACAATATACACACATCTTTCTCCTCAAATTAGTTTACAATGGATAATTACTTTGTGATGACTTTCAAAACCATTGATACCCTTGATATTCTGCAGGAGTTTCATTTCCTTATTGGGTAGTTCTAAAGTACAATGACAGAGTTAGGTATGGAGTTCAGGTGCAGCCATACTCGAAGGCTCAAATATGTTTTATTGACAAAATATTGAACATGTTTCATGGAGTATGTGATTATAATTTGATATCATATTGTTTAGAAAGAGACAAAATTCTCTATATAACAATGTACACACATCTTTATGACAAACATGACCCCATGTACTGGTCATCGACTTAAAACTCTACAGGAAAATAAAGGTCACATTGTATCAAGCTTTTAATGATATTACATAGCATTATCATAAGCACAACATCAAGAGAAGCAAATAAAAAGAAACAATGAGAATTGCAGGATACATCTCAGCATTGAAGACGGTGTTGACAACCATGTGACAATGTAGTTGTTGGCATTACACCGAATAATATATGATTGTACAGGGGCGGATCCAGGATTTGTGAAAAGGGGGTGCCGGAGACCAGCTTCCCTTCCTGTTGAGAAACGTGGCCATGGTTCCGGGCATCAATCTGTACTCGAGTGTGAGGGGTCCCAACCAACCACTGAAGAGCTGATAATGTGGGCAGAGGGAGGGGGAGGGTAGGGTGGAGGGGAGATGATTGTAAAGCAAATTGGTAAATAACTTTCTGCACCTTTACAGTTGTGCGGGCCTTGTTGTAACTGTTGCATATTTGGCTTTGGTCCGCCAGTGCGGCCCGGACAGGACATAGCTTGCAGTGTTATAAATTAATATGAGATTTCTTCTTCAAAAAATCATGTTGAGAATATGAGTAAAATGACAAAATAGGATTCTTATGATATTTTTTCCTGTTTACCGTCACTAAGACAAATATGGAGGGAAACCATGAAAGGAGATCCCCTAATATCTGGTAGCACGATCATGGATCCAACAGTCAAGAAAGCCAGGATAGCTCTCAAAAGACTTTCAATTTGTCTGTCACTTTTTCCTTTTTTCTGCTTTTTTTCCTTTTCTCTCTTTCTCTTTTTTCTCCTTTTTCCCCCTATTTTTATTTTTCTCCCATTGTCCTTCTTATTTTCCTTATATCCTTAATGATTCATCTTTAGTATCTTGTTTTAGACATTAAGCTTCCTAGCATCCCTCTCCTGTGTTTCTTTTCTTTTCCCTTTCTCATTTCTTTGCTCTTTCTTTTTCCTGATTTAATAAGTCCTTCTCTTAGATATTTAGTATCCTCCCACTATTACAATTGTTTTACCTTCTTTAATCCTTCGTCTCCTTTCTTTCTATGTATTCGTCTTGCTCTTCTGTTCAATGCTTTCTTGCTCTTCTATCCAATTGATTATCTTTTGATATATTTTCTCTCTCATTCATTCTTCCTCTTTCCTTGACTCCACTCTTCCTTGTTTCATGTTCTTGCTTTTTTTTCTCTTTCTCCTTCTTCTTCTACTATCCCCCTTTCTTGTTCACTCTTCTTGCTAATCTGATGCTGCATTCCATTAATTTGTTCTCAAATTAGTTTACAATGGAAAATTACTTTGTGATGACTGTCAAAACCAGGGGATTCATTTCCTCATTGGGTAGTTCTAAAGTACAATGACAGAGATAGGTATGGAGTTCAGGTGCAGCCATACTTGAAGGCTCAAATATGTTTTATTGACAAAATATTGAACATTTTTCATGGAGTATGTGATTATAATTTGATATCATATTGCTTAGAATGAGACAAAATTCTCTATATAACAATGTACACACATCTTTACAACAAACATGACCCAATGAAATGGTCATTGACTTTAAAACTCTACAGGAAAATAAAGTTCACATTGTATAAAGTTCTTAATAATATTAAATAGCAATATCGTTCACCAAACATCAAGAGAAAGCAATAAAAAGAAACAAGGAGAATTGCAGAATGCATATCAGCATTGAAGACGATGTTGACAACCATCTGACAATGTAGTTGTTGGCATTACACAGAATGATATATGATTGTACAGGGGCGGATCCAGGATTTGTGAAAATTGGGGGGGGGGGGGGGGGGGTGCAGCAGAGACCAGCTTCCCTTCCAGGTGAATAAGAGTGGCCATGGTTCTGGGTGATAATCTGTACTCGAATGTGAGGGGTCAACCCAACCACTCAAGAGCTGAAGCGGTTGGAGGGGGGGGGGTGGCTGTTGGGATGATTGCCCCCCCCAAAAAAAAAAAAAATAGTTCATAACATTACGCCCTTATACAGGTGTGCAGGTATTCTTGTAACTGCTGCATATTGGCTTTGGTCTGTCAGCGTGGCCCAGTCAGGACATGACTTGGAATGTTATGAATTAATATGAGCTTTCTTCTTGTTGGGTTTCTCTTTTTAAGCATGAAAAAGGGAATGGGGCAGCTGCGGTCGATTTGTTGCTTCCCCCCCCCCCCTGGAAAGTATTAGTACTGTTGTATCTACAATTAAAACATAAAACTGCATATTTCATACAATATGTGATTATACTCTGTATTCTTGTCTAGCTTAGAATAAGATATGATTTTCTTATATCATGCTAAGGTATATTTTTTCTACTCTAGTGCATATTATATGAGTTTCTCACTGTACTAATATTGCTATCAAATTTCATATACACTACAGCTCAATGGAATTGGCATAGGAAAAGGCAAAGGGAAGAACGGGAAGGAGCCGCAGTTTTAAACCGCGGTGTATTTTGTCCAGTTCAGCTGAAACATGATGCTTTTTAGGCTAAAGCATTGTGTGTTTCATGCTGAACTGGACAAAGTATACCGCAGTTTAAAACTGCGGCTCCTTCCGGTTCTTCCCTTTGCCTTTCCCTATGCCAATTCCTTTGAGCTGTAGTGTATGTGGTTCATAGTTACAGATATATTTGTTGGTGTTCTTCTTAAAGAGAGAAAATATGTATCGCCCAGAGAGAATTACCAATTCACATTCTCTTGCCTATATTGAACAAACAGTCAGTTTGACAAAAAAAAATGTATATGAATAAAATGACAAAATAGGATTCTTATATTTACATTTGATTTGTCTGTGTACACATATTTTCATGTCTCATTTTCAGACCTTACTTTAAGATGTTACTTAAGGCTAGAAGATATTAACTTAACATGATGCAAGCTTGTTTTGATGTAGAAATGTAGAAACCTCTTAACCTGCCAAGAGTAAAACCCCTCTGTGCCAGAGGTTTTGTCTACTACAGTTTGGTCACAAATTTGCGACAACGGCACTTTACATCTCAGTCGCAAAAAGGCGACAGCGGCAGGTTAGAATTGAATAAATCAAAACATCAAGAAAGTGATCAAAGTACATGCAAACATTTCTAAAATGATTTGGAGTATTTCTGTTTCCAGTGGGAAAGTATAAAGAAGAGAAAACAAATTAGTTAACTAGGTATTAAAGGAACATACATGTATTATAACATTATATACATTATAAGTCAGTATTTCATGCTATACAACAATGATCGGCGGTATTTACACTTTGATGTACAATATACATTTATATTTGTTCATAATTAAGTCTTTTTTGAGCGCAAATTTTATATTTTTATTGATTAACCAAGATTTCTCACTCCAAATTAAGTGAAATGAAGTTACATCACACTTTTTTAAAACTGTATTATAACATTGTTTACATTCAAAATAATTAATTCATGCTATATAAGTATGCTGATCGGTATTTAGACTTCTATGTACAATACACTAAGATGATATATTGTTTTTACTAATTCAGTATTTATTGAGGGCAAAGATGATATTTTAAGTGATTAACCAAGCTGTTTTCTCTCAAGCTGAAACATCATGGAAGTATTGGATAAGAAGTTATATAATATTTGCTTTTCAACACACATCAATAATAACTTTGTGTTACATGTAACTCAAATCAGTGAATAAGCATACCATATCATGAAGATTAAAGTTTGTATTACTTGTCTGTCAGCTGTCGCATCTCCTGCCAAAAGACAATTAAATTCAATGTATTCCAGACATCTCAGAATGTAATTTGAAGCACTATGATGTTGTATGTGTACAAAACAGTGATATGTTGAGAGTGAGGTGAACTTAGAAACAAGTTTTTGTATGAACATCTAGATATTGAATAAGTTAATCCAGCATTCAGGTGCTTTTTTCTTTATTAATTTACATATTTGTGGAAGGAAGAAAGTTTCTGTGGGGTGGACATTTGTGGAAGCCCCATTGCTTGTGTCTTTCGTGTTAGATCTGTTTCTACTGAATGTGACACTGTACATCCCAAAATGAGACACAGAGTTTCTTCAAGAATGATAGTATTCTGGAGTCAATAAGAGTAAGTCTGTCCATGAAAGCCTCTTGTTGGGAGGTAGTTTAGATAGGAATGACATTGTAAATGGCTTACTTTTTTTACCATTTTTAACTCTCTATCCTTTCCCACCATCTGCTTTTTCCTGACTTGTGTAAGACTTCTTCTTTGAGACACTCTTTAGACTTTCTTTGTCATTTGTAATATTCTGGAATTCATGCGAGGCAATATGTCTATTAAAGTCCCGATCTTGGGAGGCCCTTCTCAAGAGGAAGTTTGGATAGGAATGACACTGATGTCCCGCACACTTTTCAAATGCTTTACCCACTTTTTGGTCTTTCCTTCCATTAGTCTTCAGTCATGAGTTGTAATATTCTGGAGTTGATTAGAGTTATTCTGAAATACCTTCTTAGGATGAAGTTTAGATAGGGATGACATTGTTGATGGCTCTGTTGGTCCTCATGCTCTTCTCAAATTGAGCCCAGAAGAAATCCTGTGCCTCCTCGTCCTCAGTCCACAGCATGTAAGGTCTGTTCCTACTCAAGAAGAGCCTGACAAGATAGGGCAGGTTCTCATTCGCGATATCCTCTAGGAAGATGAGCAGGACTTTGTCCAGTCCTGTATCGTTGACATGCTCCAGGGCCAAGCGCAGCTTGGTCATGAACCAGGCGTCTTCCACGCACCTGTTGCTGATCAGCAGCACTGTCTTGAAGCTGTTGTCGATGGCGTCATAGATGGCATTGATGTAGAACATCCCGAGGTGGAGGTCCTCATCTCCAAAGATGACATTCTGGATGCGAGGCAACCTCTCTTCAAGGGCAGGTCTCATCACCCGGTTGACCCACTCCTCATCGTCCTCGTGGAACATGAGGTTGAGGTGGAACTCGTAGTTGCCTGCATCAAAGTCCTCGTTCATCTCCTGGTAGCCAAGGATGGCCAGCTTGAGAAGAAAGAACTTGTAGTTGATCCACCAACGCTTGTTGTATGCAAGGAGGACCAGAAATGCAATCATGACAACGGAGAGTGACACGCCAGTCACTAGAGAGATATTCACACCACAAAAATCTTCAGGTTTGAACATAGAGAGGGGCTGGTTGATCATCTCTTTAAATGATGAAGGTGAACATGAAGTAGCATTTGGATGTAAGAGCGTGGTGTTGCTGGTGCGAAGCCATGTAACAAACCATAGCAAGTTACAAGTGCATGAAAACGGATTCCCAGAAATATCAAGCTGTAGAGTTCCATTTGATGGGAAGATGGTATTCTTGTCAATGGTGCTAATGTGATTTTTTGAGAGGTACAAACTTTGTATTCCTGGAGTTTCAGCAAATAGATTTGAAGCAATCGTTTGCACTTTGTTGTTTTGTAAGAAAAGGGTTCTGAGATCGTTAAGCCCTGCCAAAATTGTATCAGTGGTTTTCGTTATCATATTGTCAGACATATACAGAGTTGTGAGTGACACCAAACCCTGGAAAACCCCATTTTGCAAAACTTTGATGTTACTCTTTGAAAGATCAAGTAAGAGGAGGTTCTGTAAGGGACTGAAAACCCCTGGTTGCATATTGTCTAGGTGATTACCTTGAAGATAGAGGTGGGTCAGCGACACAAGACCATCAAAGAGGGATGAATTATGATCTATGTCATGCAAATCTTTGCTTTGTAAATTATTCTTGCACATTCGAAGTTCCAGTAGGGAAGAGGTATGTGTGAACTGATTTGTAGAAGTAATTGATATATGTGAATATGATATATCAAGTGTACGGAGCTTTTTCATTCCACTGAATGCCTCACGGAGGAGTTGCTTGCTTTCCGAAAACAGAAGCAGTGATTGTATGTTTGGCGTATTATTGAAAGTAGTAGGAGAGTATGATGCAATTTGATTGACAGATGCATCTAGGGTCTTAAGATTGATAAGCCCTTCAAACATTTTTGCATTCATGAATTTAAGTTGATTCTTAGAAACATTAAAAAATGTAAGTGCTGGGTTAGTCCATTGATAATGCTCAAAATATTTCAAATTGTTTCTTGACATATCAAGCTCAGTGAGAAAGTAGAGCTTGTGGCAAAATCTCATGTCCAATATATTGATATAATTGTGGGACGCAAGGATCTGTTGTAGTTTGGGGTTACACAAGAACATACCAGCTGGTAATGAGGTGATCAAATTCTGAGAAATGTCTAGTACTTCAAGTGTATCCAGTCCACAGAAAGAATCTTTGAAAAGTGTCTTGATTTTACTTTGTTTAAGGTTGAGAATGGTTGTGTTTTGTAAACCCCAGAAGGCATAAGAGGGTAGAACTTCAATGTAATTAGTGGCCATCACAATTTCACTTATAATTGGGAACTTTTCTTTTGAAATGTTGGACATTTTGAGAGGAATAATGTTGTGGATATGTGAGCCAGTAACAGTGAGCCTTTTGATGTAAACTGGAGCAAGGAATGGTGTGAATGTGAAGTTGTAAAAATGGTTGCCATGTAGAGCAAGAGATAAAATGGATTTCAAAGGTGAGAAAATGTGTGGTGGTAGCTCATGTAACCTGTTACTTCTTAAAGCAAGGCATGTAAGGGAATCATTTGACAGAGGCTTTATGTCATCAATATGAATATAGGAGATATTATTATGAGAAAAAATGATCCTAGATATATGTCTCAAGTTAGTGAAACCTAAAAAATCTGCCAAGTGAATTGCATTGTTGTTGATAGCAAACACTCTTAGTTTTGTAAGCCCATGGATTTCATCTGTTGGGACATGCGTAAACCTGTTGCAGCTGAGAATAAGACTTTCTAAGCAGAGATTCATATAAAAAACATGATGTGGTAATGATTGTAACATGTTCCTATTCAAATTTAAGACTCTTAGTTCAGATAAATGTGAAAATGCACCACACTCTATATTATGAATCAAATTATGTCCAACATTAAGTACAGTTAAGATAGGAAGATGTGTGAATGAATGATTGTGGAGCTCCTGTATCTGGTTTTGATAGAGATCCAAAGTGATAGTGTCCTTTGGGAGATCTGCAGGAACTGCTGATAGGTTGCGATTGCTACAATCAACCTTGGAGCCAGAGTGGAGTGTCTCGATGCGACAACCTTGACTTGTGGTGTCCAGGACAGGTCCAGGTGAAGATGTCTCAGGAGTGGCCAGAGATGTCATCCACAAGATCCACAGAATGCAGACAGTCCAGAGGAGTTTGTAGGAGTCCCGGATGGAAGCCATTGTCACAAAGATTCTTCAGAATGACCTTGTAGAGCAAGAGAGTCTCCTGTGTACAACAGCTAGGGTTGAGGATGAACAACAGTCACTGATGTTCTCCCTGAGCATTAATTAAGTAAATATAGACAGCTAAATAAGGTGCAAGCTTGGTGCAGAGCTATCAGTCGTGTACAATCAACCCAGCACCCACAAATTGTCTGGTGCCAGGAATGTTTTCCTAGCAACTTCTTTTGGACAGCTCATAAGCACAAAATGAAGACACCAGAGTTTCTACTCATCAAGGATTTCAAGGCACTGTGATGCAGCTGATCGAGGTGTATATGTCACCGGAGAAGAAATAAGTTGGTCTTGAGAAGACAATTGTTCACCACAAAGCCCTCATTAATCGTTCACAAATCAGTTCCTTGCAATTGTGTCGCGTAGGTCATATGATTGGTCCTAAGGTTTATCAGAGTTTCCACTCATCAAAGATCTCAAGGCACTGTGATACAGCTGAGAAGAATTGAGTTTGATTTAAGAAGTTAATTGTTCACCACAGAGCCTTCCTTAATCGTTCTCAAATCAGTTCCTTGCAATATCATTTGATAGTTCATAGGATAGTTTACACCATACAGACACCTGCGTTTCCCCTCAACGAAGGTCTCTGATCACTGTGATTCTATAATAAAGATGTGCTGTGAAGAAGAAACCAGCTGGATTTGAGCAAGTGATCAGGAGTGGTTCTACAGAGAGCAGTGCGTCGATTCATGTAAGTGACGAAAATATCTTCGATCCCGAAGCACAAAAGAGAGTCTTGATATTGAAATGGAAGAAGTTTTCATTATAAGTCTGCTATATATGGATTCATGATTTGTGGACTGATGAAGGTGGATGGCACTGTATCTGAAAGCTTGCACTAAAATGAATCCAACTGTAACTGGATAAGATAACATATGAAAATGCAAGTTTTATTGAGTCATTATATACCACTTATTTTTGACAGAAAATATTTGATTGATTACCATTGTTAAATGATGCATTTACTATAAACCTAAATACTGATATCAATTGTGAAGAAGTACTGATCATCAAAGAATACTTTCACTTTCTAACTGTCACCACTGAAAATAATTTAGATTAATTTACCTCGCACCCTAAAGCTCCCTCTCCCTTCCTGACTTCTCTCCTATGCACTATCACTGTCTTTTCTTCCATTTCTCCCTTTGTCGCTACAAGTTTTTCTGTCTAGTATTTATTCCTTCGTATCTTTGTTCCAATTTCAGAGTTTTGCATCTAGCTTAAAGTCACAATTTCTACTCCTCAATAACTCCATACACCACATATCTGAAAAAATAAGCGGCAAAAACCATTTGCGGCAATTTGCTTATGCATTACCGATAGCTGCGTATGAACAGAAATCACTGAAATAATGGGGTATTTACTTCGCCTTTTCCCCCCTGCTTATTGTGTGGCTATTTTGCGGATCGAGACCTTGTAATAATACTGCAATATTGTGGTTAGTGAATCTTTTCGACTGCGTCCGCGATATAGGCGTAAATGTTGCGCCTTTTGCATCACACTCTGGCAAACATGTATGATTCGAGATCGCACCCCTTGCTTCCCTCCCCTTGGTTCACATTTACCTCTCTCCTTGTGTCTACATCCTTCTTTTGTGAAAAAGTCTCTTATACTCCTTCTTAACAGACAGGCCCGGACGTTCTCCGGAGAACCCGCGGAGAAAAAATTCCTTGTTTGGCCATCAAAACAAGTGGTAACATTTCGGACACCGTCTTAACAGCCACTGCTCAAGGATCTTTTCCAAGTATGACCTCGACCGTTACGGACAGCGCGGGTAAGAAGTACAGGGTGGTGGCCGGCCGGCCAATGTATACTGCGTACTATTTCTACAATCTCAGATTTTGAATAGCCTCTTCTTCCTCACACGATTTCTAACATGGATTTGCAATAGATGCTCACAGGCATGCTGTTTTTCGTCATGCAAAATCTTCAATGGGGGAAGCAAAGCAATTTTTTTATCGTTTATATCCTCCATTAATATTCATCTGATTGCTTATTTCATAATTATTTGTTTATGCTCCACAAATCATTAAAAAAATTCTAAAATTGCAATTTGATAATGCAATTCTTAAAATCGACAATATTGTTGATAAACAACACAAGTCCCAACCAGGGTAAGATTTCTCTGGAGGTACTCCGCAGGTTGTCCTGTGCTGAAAGTCTTAATAGACAGTGGGTAACTTGTTTGCCGGATCGATGCTCTCCGTAGGCTACCCCGCCAAAGTTTTCTCTGTTAAGATGAAGTATTACTTGCTATTCACAAGTTTTGTGTGTCAGAAATTGCTTTGATAAATACTCTGTAATTAATTTCTTGTTGTCTCGAAAGTTACTTTCAGATGAGCCTATCAATTCATTACTGTCTTGAGTAGTCAATCTTCAGCAGCATAAAACTAAATTGATTGCATAATTTCAGTAGATTGAATGTTTCTGTACAGTTGTTCAGTAATAACCTGATGCTATAAATTACCCACCTTCCACCAAGCTTCTTCCATTAGAGAATAGATTATGCATTGATGATGAATTATTATCCTGCGCCTTTATGACTTTCACTTTTCTTTGTGCCTGCATGATGGCATTAATTTTAGTTTCACATCACCATACACTCCTAATTTATCTCTCCCACCCTCTCCTCATCTCTCTCTCTCTCACTCTAATTTCTCCTGGCTATCTGTAGTCCTGTTTAGATACCATAATAATACCATTATGTTACTGATGCATGTTGGTAAGGAAGTTTTCAGGGAGCCTCTAAAAACACTGTTCGTTTACACTGAAAAACCTGTAATATTGCGGTATTTTGGACACGATGGACTAGCTCTCCCCACGGTCCTAGGGATGCAGTTTATAAGGTTAACTTACCCCAATGTTACTGTATTTTTCCTTGGTCGTGATCCACAAAAAAGCCAGCACAAAGGAAAAGAAAATACTACATTAATCGAGTGACTCTCTTTTCCCATACGCAGCTATTGGTAGGGTATAAGTAAAATTGCTGCGACGTGTTGTGCTTATTAGGTGGCCGATGTGAACAAAGTTAATATCTCTCTGTCTCTGTACATTATTTTATTTGTTTTCACTCTCTTTATAGCCTTTGTATCTGTCAAACTCCAGCTTCCTCAGTTCTTTGTTATATTATTCCTCCATTCATCATTCTCTTTCTTTCCATTTTATCCATCTGTCTCCTTTTCATGTTCTCCCTCTTTCACTATATTTGTTTCTCCTCTGCCCCCTCTCGTTCTCTTTCTCTCCCCTTCTCTCTCCTTCCATCTCTCCTATTCTGTACAAAAAATCTGACATGCTTTCCAGTCATCCATCTTGACCTACAAAATTACAGTTCTCTGTGTACAGGCTATAATGGAGTTTTTTTATCATACTTTCACAATGCTATAAATCATTTACCTTACAGACATTTTTAAAGACGGTCGATTTCTTTGTTTTTGGTAAAAAAAAACATGGAAAATGGAAGAAGATACAGTCAGAACTTCCCTCCCATCATTAAAACTGGAACTAATTTTCAGCAAAATTATTGCAATGGCTAGATTGTGAGGAGGTTTTGGGCTAGTTTTCTGAAACCTATGACTGGAGAATGCCATGCCCTACAGTCAGGATCACAGTGCATGCATTCAATGGGAGCATATGCCGCAATCATGTGGCGCCTTATGCACCGATGGGCAATAAGATTGTGAATGTAGACTACGGCCCGCTAGGTTTCAAATGTAAACATTGATAGTTTTTCACTCATCATGAATAGAGTCTGAGGCTATGATTGTGAGATTTTACACACATTATCAGAGTTTCATGACTTTTGTAAATGGGACACCCTGTCTTTAACCATGTTTTCATGCTTTTTCTGACTCTCACTTCCTTATTGGGTACTTTCACAATCAAATGGCACCTTTGGTTATGTAAATGTTGCTTGCAATATATGGTATTGCCTGCATAGAAGTGGACATACATGTAGCTAGTGATATTTTGCAGAAGTATGATATTCTACATAATTGTGACCAGGATATAGCATCTGACTTTTTTTTAAGGAGGTGTGTTGTCTATGGTTAGTGCATTGTTGATACTCACATTTGCCTACAAATAGTGTCATTTTACAAGCACCTTGGAAGTAAGGCTGATCAGAAAATATATCTGAAGCTATTTACCTTATGAAAACACAGATCTCCTACTAGGTGGTTGAGAAATCTCCTCGCACAGTCTTGGCCTATTTCTCAAAATCACTGTTATGTTTCTTTCCCTAAAGCTCTGTTGTATCCTTCTTTCCCTCATCTCTTTCGCTATATGTTTCAATTTCTTTCCTTCCCTCTATATCTCTCTTTTGACACATTTTTTTTGACACATCTTTTCTCTGCCCTTTGCACTCTCTTTGCCTCTGTCTCTAGCTCTCTCTCTATATCTCTCGCTTCCTATCCTTCAAACTCTCCTTTAAAACGTCCTCGATAACACTGGCAGATGCTGCATGCATCTAACCATTATAGTGAAAAAGCCATTGGTTGAAGTGAACTGCGCATTACATAGCCCATTAGATTTGATTGGGGGACTTTGAATGTGACATTTTAAGGAGAATACTGTTAAATGCTTGCATGGTTTGCTGCATTTCAACGTACGTAGGTACGGATTAAGTGAGTTTCCACTTCTCGTCCTTTCAAATGTACTATGCCTGGTTCATATTTGCATCTACTACAACGCTCATGCTTACATAGAAGACGTTCAAACCCATGTAATGTTGTAAAAATGGTGTACTGCCTTCCCTGTGCATGTTGAAGGTTGTGGATAGGGCTAGGTGTAGGTGTTAAAAACAAACTTATGATGCTTTCGAACCATTATTCAAAATAAGTTATGAATTAAATCAAGCATAAATGTACTCATCATGAATGTCAATTTTTTCAGAAGCTGGTCTCTTGGCATCTTAGTGTATTATTATTATAATAATAATCCTTGGAAGATTTAATGAGATTGCATGGTCCCAGCAACATGGTTCTGCAGTTAAAATGGCTCCCCAAATCTCTGCAATTGTTTATTTTAGGAGCATGCATGCATTGAAATATTTTCAAAATGATATTGTCATCAAGATGAACAAAAAGCAGAAAGTTTTTTGGAAAAAACACAAAAAATTAAAGAAATTATGAACAAGAACTTCCCTCCGAACTATAGATTTGGAAACTGCCTCTGAGTGGAACTAGAGTGATTAATAGATTTCAAAAAGGTTTTGGATGGGTCATCCGGAACCTTAAGCCTAGAGAGCATAGACCACAACATGTATTAGTGCACATCACATTTTTTCACACTGCACAGTAATTGTTTAGGCAAGGATGCACGCTAGCCAAATGTTGCAACATGGTATATGAATGTAGACCATGGTCATTACGTGTATGTTTTCAAATGTAAACAGGGATAGTTTTTCACTTTACCTAAAAAGGCTATAATTATGAAATTTAATGCACTTTATTATCAGGGCACACTGCTGATTCTTGCTGATTTTCATGACTTTTGCAAGTGGGCAACCCTCTCTTTAAACAAGCTGAGCTCCATGTGTTTTTGGAGACTGGGTTTACATGATTTTCATAGAATGAACTTTCCCTTTAAATGTATACGAGCATAAGTGTCGATGGGGAGAAGAGGTGCGTATATGCATGGGCTTTGTGAAAGGACTGTTGACCAGTACACATCACTTGCGGGTTATGAGCTTGTTGGACTGGTAACATAAAACATCAGACTCTATGAAGTTGACTGAAGCTACATGAAGGGTTAGGTTGGATGGCTATGTTGCAATGCTAACACACATGTGCACACACCACTCATTGAATGTACATTCGCCATAGCATAGCCAAGATTGCTACTGATATCGCACAAACCTGAGGTCTCAACAATCAAAGTTTTACCTGTCTTATAAGGGTGGGGCTGATTGGACCGCCCCCAAACCCATCACCCACTTTAAATATGGCCCGTACTCCCTTTTACAAACATCTGTAAACTTCATGAAAGTTTGCGCATATTTTATCTTTGGGATACCAACCGGAGAATAAATGAAAATCTAACTAGTTTTCACTGAGATTTGACTATTTTTGTGGTACAAAAAAAAGAAAGCTCGATCAATTATCACAGATTATTTCCTCAAAACTGAATATTACACTTTGTTAATTACAGGGAAGGGTTATATAGCCACTCTCTTTCAAATGATGACAAAGTCAGGGAATTTTCAGAATTAGCTCTGTAAAAGGGACGGGCTACCTTAAAAAAATATCGCACTACAAGAGCTCACTTGTATGGGCCTTTAACAAACAACGCCTGGCTTGCCAAGAACCAATGCACATGGTCAGTGCGGTCACTATGATTGGGTGGTTATAGGAGGAAGCAGGCGGATAGCACTGGCTGCCAAGGAAACACCAACGCTGGGAAGGCCTCCATCGAGTAGTCTGGTTCCCAGGCTGTTACGCATTTGCAATCCAAAATTCAATATTCAATAAATGGGTCTGACTGTAGCTGGACTTCCAGGCTGCTAGATATTTCTGATCCCAACTGACTCATAGAGTCTAGTACTCTAAGACTAGTCACAGTCTCATTCTCCTCTTTTCCCATGCAGTCCGCCCCACATGTTGGGGGACCTGGAGAAGAAATTGAGATTGATTAGTCTACTGCCAGCCAGACCTCTTTTACCAAATAATTTGTTTTAAAAATACTGAACAGCCTGGAAACAAGGCTAGTCTGACTGTAGCAGCTTAATCATTCCCAAGTCCTTCTCTGGTCTGAGCACTAGACCCTTGTTAAAAATTGTGAATGAAAAATCTCTAAAAGACTGGAAACCAGCCTAAGATTGATGCCTTAAATGGTTCCAAATGTCACTTGCAGTACATCCTGATTTCACTTTATTTGGGGGGGGGGGGGGGGGGGGTTGTTTATAAAAAGTGTGAAAAGACATCTTTAACCTAATGGTGTTAACAAAAGTTTTCTTTTCTGTTTTCTGAACAGTATCTATTGGTAATCTTGCATTATTCTGCTTTGACAAACAGAATTCCTTAACCGTAACTGTCTGGTATGGACTTTGATCATTTCTGACAGAATTATGTGATGTCTACTAATCTTTAGCATCTTAATACAAGCAGAATAATCTTTTATCTATTTTGTGATTCCCATGAAGCACCTTCACTACATGTTATTTTTTTCCGTAAATACCCACTTCCTTTTGTCTATTTTAACTTTCTTGCAATTTTGTCTCCCCTATATTTAACATGCTTTTAAGTTGTCCTTAAAAAAAAACACATTTGATCCAATTGTAAGCATTTCCTTGAAACCTCTCCTCCATACTGTCTTGTCATTTGGGTCAATGTGGGTAATGCTTAACACTTTTCTGCCTGCTTTGATTGTTTCCTTCCATGTCTTGCGAGGTTTTCCTCCCATCAAATGTGAAATATAGTATTTTCTGGAGCCAGTGCATGGGTCTCTTCTCTCCTCACCAAATGACCATGCCATCTCAGCCTGCTCTTTCTCATTACCTGTCCTACCCTTACCAGACCCATTGACTGGAGGAGGTCTTCGTTTCTCTTTCTCTGACATAATGATACCCTGCACTTCCATCTTACTATCCTCATCTCAGCCTTTTCAATTCATTCGACAACGCTGGTTGATTTTGTTGCCCAAAGGAACAGTTGATTGTTTTTTCCTTTCTGCCAGTAGTATCAAGTTCTTTGGTCAGTGTTGGCAAGAATCGTGCTGAACACCTTTGATGGTCCCCTCTCCTGTTACTTTGGACAGGAAGTTTCCTCCCAGGGTCATGACCTCTCTCTTCCTCCGATTGTCACTAATGAGTTTGTCGTGCCAACCATCCCTCTGTTTTCTCCATTTGGCCTTTCCTCCCCTTCCGCCACAAGAAAGAGAAAGTTCTTACAAGAAATAACACTCCACAGATCCTTAAAGGGACTATACTCACTAATTGTTTGATGTAGTACCTCAATTGATTTCACATTGATTGATAATACATCTTGTTAATGTTCCCTGGTATAACCTAATTACTAAAGAAAATGAATAAACTAATGTTGATGCTTTTTTTTAACAAAGTGGCAGATGAAAATTGTTTCTTATAATGTCACTCACTTGAAAAGTTCATTTATACTTAACCGTTGGTCATTATACAAGAAAAACTTTCGAACTTTTCTTTGGACAAAGTTTGAGCTAAATTTGTTGTGTATCAAATAATAAACTCATAACACAATAATGTCCATTGTGCATCACACCTGTCAATTCTCCCTATCTCATATAACTCTCCAAATCTGAACGTGTGTGGCGCTCTAATTTTTTTACCTTTAATTCTTGGGATATGAACTTCCGGTCCACGAACATTCGGCAATCCCGTACAATAAGGGACCAGGGTATCCAACTAATTTTATGAATATTAACCCTAAACCTAACCCTGACGTTAACACTAACCCTAAACCTTATTCTAAACCTAACCCTGACCCTAACCACAACCCTACACAAAATTTTCACTGCTTAATTCATAAAAAAAAAGTGATTTCTTGGTCACTTTCTGCCGACAACCAGCTCTTACCGGAAGTATACGTCCCAAGAGCAATCGATCAGATATCGGTATCGTGAGGTGATATCGCTTGATATCGGCTATATGCGATAGGGAGAATTCACTAGCAACTGACATCATTGTCATTAATAATTCATGAACCTTTTGGCAGAAAGAAGAAAAGACTTTGTGGGCTGACATGTGTGGCGCACAATAGCATTGTTATGTTCTAAATTGATCATCTGATATTCACAAAGCTTTAGGTTAAAACTGAAAATCTCATTAAATATTAGATAAATTATCATAAGAATACTTATTGATAAAATATAATGAAACCTTATAAAAAATGACTTTTTGACTTTCTGTGGCATTTATGTGGACTTACTGCTGCTCTGTGCAAAATGTTCTCAGTGGCACATAAAGTGTTAAATACTAAAACAAGTCAACTGGACTCACTTGGGTAAGCTTTATTTGTAATTTATTCATAATTTTCTCCTGACTGTGTAGTAACTAGCCTAGGTACTAGACTGTGAAATGCATGCACACAACCCAGTCTTGTTAAGAACTAAGTCTGGGAAAACAGACTAGCCCCAATCCAATCCTTGCTCCTCTAACTCGTTCCCCTCTCAGGAGCGAGAATGGGATTAGGGCATAGTCTGTGTTACCAGACAGGTGTTAACAGAATGGGTTGTGTCAATTCACAGCCTAGTACCTAGACTATGTAGTAATGCATTCCAGATATTCATGTGTATCTAGTGATTCAGTTTCAATTAGTGGAATGGACTCTGAATCTATTAGTTGTTGCTACTCGTTCAAACCTCAGGCAAGCTTTGGGGTTTCTCCTTGCTGTGTAGCAATGCATCATGGCATTCACCTGTTGTGATTCATGTTCAATTGATGGAATGCACTCTTAATCTTGTAGTTGTTGCTACTGGGACAAACCACGGCCAAGCCTTGGGGTTACTGTTAAGGATGTATTAATGTTTGAAAGAGGTGAATAAAATGTGCATACATAACGAATATGGTCTATTGCTCGTAATAAACTTGGAGAATAACATCGCAAATCTGCCAGGCTTTACCATGGTAATCAAGACAAAATGGTTCCCTTTAATCAGATCTCTAACGGCAACCAGAGAGTCACGGGCGCTGGGCGGAAAGAGGAGGTAGCACAGTAAGCTCGAAGCTCTTTGACTTTTAATCACAGCAAAAAAATGAGCAGTGCATGTTTTCCCCGGGTGATTATAATCCGGTACATGTGCGCAATCGTTGGCTTATATGCTCCCAAGAAGTGTAGTGGATAAGCACGGATCATCAAAGTCGTGGGGGAGGTAGCCATGTGAAGCTTTTGGAGAAGGAGGATCGAGTTTAAGCAGGATTTTTTTCTGCTCTCGCTGGCCTCGGAAGCTGTCTTTTGGCATTCATTATCTGCTCTGTAAGGATATCAGATTTGAGGGATTTTGGATCAGTCATTGTGTGTGTGTGTATTTGTTTGCTGTGTGCATTGATCAGTATGAAGGAGATTACTCGTTAAGCCTATGTATGCCAGGCAAACTGCTTCTCTTTGCGTTTTGTGTGTGTTACTTGTGCAGAAATGCCTTCATGGATCATAAAGAGTTAGGCGATTTATTAATGCAGTGTTCTTCCAACCAAGATGGCTGGATCTGCCTCCGAAAACATATTTTTATCTAGAACAATACAGGAGCAGGAGCAAAGTGTGAAGTTAACATCTCTGTGATCTCTTTTAATACAGATCTGTGAAACTCAGATCGGTCTGCCGTTACATTATTGGATCTGTAGCAGATGTTTCTTCTTCTCTGGCTGTGGAATAAAACCTTGGATACTATCAATTCTTGATGCTATGTCAGGCAAACAATCTGGTAAGCTTTGTAGTACTTAACAAAATTGGTTGGAAGCTGTCGGTGAACTGCATGTAATATGGATGTATGTAAGAGCTAGTGTCTCTTGGCACTTTCTAGTTTGCACATTAAGTATATAGAGATCTTTTGATATTTGGCAAAAAAAAATTCTGAAATGAGAATGAAGTCATCACACAACATTTTTTTTTGCTGGGTTGAGTCAGAACATGTCTCGCTGGACTAACAAGTATGAACACTCCTTATTCCCTTGTGTGTGAGACTCCTTTCCACAATCCATTGAATGTAAACAAACCTTCTACTGAGCTCCACTTCCCCAGTGTGTGTGACTCCAATGGTAATCCTTCAAGTGTGAATAGGCCTACTGTGGATCTCCCCCTTCCCTAGTATTTATAACTCCCATTCATAATCCTTGAAATGTGGACGAGCCCAACTACTGAACTCCCCATTACCTAGTGTGTGTGACTTCTACTCATTAAGCAGTGAGTGTGAACAAGCCTGCTTGTGGATTTCCCCCTTCCCTAGTGCGTATGACTCCCATCCATAATCCTTGAAATGTGGACGAACCCAACTACTCCCCTTCCCTAGTGTGTGTGACTCCTATTGGTAATCATTCAAATGTGAATAGGCCTACTGTGGATCTCCCCTTCCCTAGTGTGTATGACTCCTATTCACAATCCTTTTAGTGTGAACAGGCCTACTATTGAACTCCCCCTTCCCTAGTGGGTGTGACTCCTATTTATAATGCAGTAAGTGTGAACAAGCCTGCTCTGGATCTCTCCATTCTGTAGAGTAGAAGACTCCTATACTCACAATATAGTGGGGTGGAAGTTGAAGAGGATAGTCTACATACCTATGCAATCATCAGAGATAATCTTCTTTCTCCCCATTTGGTGAGATGAGCTCTATGGACTTGCCTAAGTCTTTAAGACTGGATTAGCTGGATTAAAAGAAGATTCTTCAAGGGTGAGTAATGTCCAGTCATATGCCTGTCTTTTGTCACAGGGTGATATTGTGTGATTGCTCATAACCCATTGTGTTCTTGCTTTCAATCAGTACACAGGTTAAGTACAGAGGTTATCAAACTTTAGTAGACAGAGAGTTAACCTGTGGTATACAAGAGTTTAACAGAGTATATGGAGAGGCAAAAGGCAGAGGTCATTGCACCTGTGTGTGTGTGTGTGTGTGTGTGTGTGTGTGTGTGTGTGTGTGTGTGTGTGAGTGTGTGTGTGTGTGTGTGCATGTGCATGTGGGCATCTGTGTGAGTGTGTTTCTGTGTGAAAGGGAGATGACGCTAGAAAGACAGACAAAATATAAAGAGAGGGGTGGGATAGATTAATAACAGCCATTTATATCATAACAGTTTGGAACCCTTTATGTGGTTCACATGAGCCCAGTTATTAATGTTTAAATGCCCATACTTAAGAGCAGTCAGTTTGCGGTATACTTCCCCAATCTGACAAAAGGAAGCAACTAACAAAAGAGACTTTTCTTGGAAATGAGCAAAATGTGTCTGTCACTTGCATTGGCATCAGTGCAACACCACATCATGTTAGATTGAATATCTTGCCACAAGATTAATATTTCTTGTCCAGATTTTGGCCATATGTGGGAATTAAATGCTGGGAACAATCTAAGACTACTGATAACCCAAATTTGAGTGATTTGTCACTTGCTTCCTTTTGTCAGAGTAGGGCAGTGTAGTTGTGTGAGGTTTTTGGAGAGCGAGAGTAACAGTTCAGTTAATAGCACCATTTGTCTATGGCATGATGGGTCTTTGTAAGCTCTGTGGTGCATCTTTAAAGGGCATATACTGTACTGGGAAGGCCAAAAAGCCTTCAAAATGTAATTGTTAGCAATCTTTTTGCCAATGGTCTGAAATTCATGTATTGTCTATTTTAGAAGCTTGCTGAAAGTTATTTGCCCTCAAATGATCTACATTTGGAGTAATGAGTGATTAAATCACAAATCCTCAAAATGTTCGGGCCGAATATTTTGAGGATTTAATCATTAATTATTAATTACTCCATATGTGGATCATTTGAGGGCAAATACCTTTCAGCAAGCTTCTAAAATAGACAATACATGAATTTAAGACCATTGGCAAGAATATTGCTAACAATTACATTTTGAAGGCTTTTTGGCCTTCCCAGTACAGTATATGCCCTTTAATCCATGACATACCATATCTTCTATCCTACCTGCCCTTGTAGATCAAAGCTTATGGGACTTAACCCCTTGATACACCAATTGTGCATATTTTTTTTTACAAGTATCACATGCAAATCTCATAGAAAGGCTGTTTGTATGGCACACAAAAGGGCCCTAGTTACATATGTCTGAAGTCTTTGTGCTCTGCTTTATAGCCTTTGCTAGAAAAAAGGGGGAGGGGGTCTGATGTGAAGTTTGTTGCTGAGGAAGGGGGTGACTGTGTAGTTGGCCATTAGCACTACTTTGCCTTTGCCAAGTGGCGATGTACCATGACTCAAATTACCTCACAATGTTGTTAAGCGCTTCAACGTAAAAACAGTAAATGGCCTCAACCCTGGGTGAATGGGAGAAGGCCAGCGGAATTAGGAGAAGGTTTTAATCTCCTCTTTCTTTCTCTCTTCTGGGATGAGTAGGTCCCAAGCAGGCAGAGAAGCAGTTACATGCAGATTGTTGTTCAGGCTATTGGAACACAGATGCCATCCTATGAGCTATTGTAACCAACTTATTGTGCTAGTGTGCAAGCCATTGGAAAATGTATCTGGATTAAAGATATGTTAGAACTTTACTTGCACATGCAGAGCGCTGTTCCTTGCTATTGGACCATACATTTCATGGTATTGTGACAATCTTGCACTGGTTTACAAGCCATTGGAAAATGTGTCTGGAGTTAACAACTTGTTAGAACTTAAATCACATAGCTTTTGTGATTCATTGTACTCTGTTGTTACCATCTTCCACTGGTGTAGAAGACATTGGAAAATGTATCTAGACTCTAGAGTAAGAACAAGTTGGAACTTTATCATCTATTCTTCTTGCAAGTTATGGTAAGCATTTATTCTTCTGTCTTTAGAACTTCCCAGTCAGTGGATTATGACCACACTTAGCTACAGGGAGGTTTGTTAAACGAATCAATCTTTAAGAATCCTCCAAAGTGCAAGTCCTTAATGTATGTGCAGTAACAACATGGCTCAGTGCTTTAGTTGTTGAGACAGAGTAGGTTTCTGTTTTGTCATCCATGAATGCAGATTGTTGGGAAATAACATCTTCTGTACCCTCCACTAATCTGCAACATGTTTTTTTTTTCTGAATTCCAGTATTCTAAAAGCTTTGTTTACTCTAACTTCAGGTTGCTACGCTAATAATTTCTCTAACCCATGGACACCAGGAGCCATATTGATGAAACATTAATACCCTACTTAGTTAATAAAAACGAATGCAGCCATTTGCACTTAAACAACTAACTAGACATAATAAGATTTTTTTTTTTCAGAAATATAGCCCCAGGTCTGTGCTACTCTAGGACACCAAAGTCAGCATATTTGTAACCATTTTTGTTTTTTCTTCCTTTTTTTTTTTTTGGGGGGGGGGGTTACAAAAGAATGTCTTCCTCATTGTTGTCATGGTAATCGGACCTCACTGATTTCCTGCCAATTCTCTTTACTTATAGTGCTGTAGATATTCTGTAAAATGGCCTGGGAATCAACAAGGACTATAGCTCTTCTTGATGCATGTACACTACAGCTCAAAGTAATTGGCATAGGGAAAGGGAAGGAAGGGAAGTGGCCGCAGTTTTAAACCGCAGTTTATTTTGTCCAGTTCAGCATGAAACACGATGCTTTAGCATTAAAACTGGACAAAACATATCGCGGTTTAATGGCTCCTAGCTTCCCTTTCTTCCCTTTCCCTTTCCCTATGCCAATTCCTTTGAGCTGGAGTGTATTGCAAGTTATGGTGAGAATATGTAATACCTCATAGCTATTCAGGGAGCACTATTCTGCTGTAATATTTGAGATGAGTTTCCATCAAGTACTGATGTAGCTGTAATACCAAGTGATGATTACCTCCTTTAAGGATTAACCCCGTCTGTTCTTGAACGCTCCTAATACTCAATCTCCTGCTTGAAATTGAATAAGAAGCTCTCGCAAATCATTGTAATGGCTAGGACCACTTGGGTGCCGGGGATAGTTTCCTCCTCATACATCTCAATGAAAATTAGGAAGGAGGTCTTCTCTGCATGGTTTATCCTAGCCTGGCTTTCAGGCTGTTTGGCATTAATTTCTATACCACACTATCCGATGAAGGGGTCTGGCTGCAGTAGACTAATCACTCTCAATTTCTTGATGGAGAAAAGAGTTCAAATGAGGAGAATGATACAGTGACTAGTCTTAGAGTACCAGGCTTTATTTGTCTGTTGGGATCAGAAATATCTAACAGTCTGGATATGAGGCTAGGTTCAGCCTCAGAATTCACCAGCCCATGGCCTTTAAACCCTTTCACTGCCAGACCAATTACTACTGTATAGGCTTTGTGTGTAGTGCTACATCCAAAATGAATAACCAACATGTACAGAGTTAACCCTGTTGTGTACTGTTGTAGATGATACATGTTAAGTGAGTTAAAGGGAACGTCGACCTTGAAATTAAGTTGTTTTTGATAAACACAGAATCATGAAAGCAGCAAATTAGTGAAGGTTTGACAAAAATCCATCAAAGGATAACAGAGTTATGAATTTTCAAAGTGATGTCACAAAATCAAAACTTAAAGAGATTGTATCTTTCTCATCCTTTTAGGGATTTTCTAAAACTTTCACTTATAGATTGCCTTCATTTTGTGTCATGATTGAAATCAATTTTACTTCAGGGTGGACGTTCTCTTTAAAGACACATGTGGTTGATGACTAGTCGTGACTTCTAACTATGCATTGCTCCCTGTTATGCATTATTATAAAGGAAATGATTTGGACAGGTTTTAGCTCCAAGAGTTTTAAAAGAGGTTCAGATATCTTGATACATGGATGATTGTTGAGGATTAAGTTAATGATTTGGAGAGGATTTCTTTTGTGAGTTCTTTATAGCAAGTGGAATCAGACCTGGTTATTGTGGTGACACACTCACAATTTATTTATATGAATATAAAGTTGATAGCTGGGATTGTCCAGTATTTCAGATCAGGGGCCATGTACTCATGACACATCACACAGCTTAGCTTGTTGCTAAAGTGCATTCAGCCACTTGCACTTTTGGCAACTTGCTCTGACAAGAAAGGTTTCATGAATATGTCCCCAGGTGATGTGGCTGCATGGGTATGTATGATGATCCCTATAAAACTTGATAGTTTTCCTGCTACCCAGTGCTCCTGGGTACATGTATTAGCAAGCTGGATGCGCACCAACATTTCCACACCTGTTTAACACCTGCTGGTTTATAGGGCAGTCACATTGTTAATAGCTTGCAGACACAAACCCTTGTTAGTCAATTAGCCAGTGAGTCAATTAGCCTGTGAGCGAGTCTGAATTAGAGCAGAGAGGTGTAAGGAATGGAGTCAGCACACGAAGTGTAATTTATTCCGACAGCAGTCGCGTGCATTGATATCACAATGGAATATTTGACGCGTTTGGCTTTTTGATCGAGGGAGATCCGCCGCCAAACAAGCATGAAAACTGTAGGATGCATTTTGAGGAATATATATTCTGTATGCGCAGAAGATTTTAGAACCACTTCATGAACTGAAGTGCATGTGCAGTAGTATTACATGTTATTAAGATACGATTGTGTGAATTTCAGATTGTATTGTTTCTTCGTTTTTGTGATAAAAGGAGAATACTGTAGAAAACATACCAGAGAAATGCCTCCATATCGCACATTTCCGAATCATATTTCCTTAAAAATATCTTGTAAATCGTTTATTGAATGTTTCATCTTTCATGGAAACAACCTCAATTTCGTGTGCGGAGGTGTCCGAAAAAGTAACAGATCAAATTCTTTCTACAATTTTTTCAAAATTTCCCTTCGCTCACCCCAAAACTAATTCACAGTGCGTGATGTAAAAAGCCAGCTACGAGCTCCCAGCGAAGGCTGAACGGTTGACGTACTTCTCAAAACAGATTTTCTTTTGTTATTCAGAGAAGGCACTACCTAATTAGAAATACAGCTAATTGTTTAAAACACCTGAATGTCTTGAATTTTTATGAGGCGGCGGACCTCATAGATCAAAGCAAGTCTATCCGAGCGCAGTCCATCCATGATAGGTCCATGATTAGAGTACCAAAGTGGTGTTGTCATATCCACGGTGTTGCAGGTTTCTGGTTCTAAACATCATCACTCATTTGAGAGTTTAAAAAACATGCAGTCCACCCTGAAGTCAAGTTGGTTTCATTAAAGCAGAAACACAAAAGAAGAGACTATTGAAGAAAAAATGTCTTGAAGTCCACCCTGAAGTCAAGTTGGTTTCATTAAAGCAGAAACACAAAAGAAGAGATTATTGAAGAAAATATGTGTTGAAGGATAGCAGAGCTATGAATTTTCAATTTCAATAATATTATAACTTTTTTTTTATTCTTTGGCAGATTTGCGCCAAACCTTCACGATAATGATGCTTTCATTTTCTGCTATAATCAAAACCGATTTAACTTTAGGGTGGTCTATTCCTCTAGTTGGTCCTTCATTGTCTAGCAGGCTCTCTGAACACCAAGACAAGCTTTACTGCCAGGCGCATATTTTGATAGCCTAGTTACTAGGCTGATGGGAGCCTGGTCATAACTGAGTCTCTTAACAACTAGGTCTGGTAATACAGACTAGGCACTAGTCCCTCTGACTGCCCTGGATCCTCTTTGTGGAGTGGAGGAGGAAGAGGATCCAGGGCAGTCAGAGGGATTAGGGCCTAGTCTGTATTACCAGACCTAGTTGTTAACAGACTCACTTGTGACCATGCTCTCCTCAGCCTAGTAACTAGGCTAATATTTTGAGACAATGTCACAGGGTCTGTTTGTGTAGACTACATTAAAAGTGGGCATTCACTCACACACTGAAATTAATAAAATTTAAACATTAATGTTTCAAATTTGGTCAAAATCTCAGTATCTTTCTGTGTGTGTCACTAAAGATCTCACTAATAGTGTGATCTTTAAGGAATGCGCACTTAAAAATTGTGGCGGTTTGCTGGCTAGATTTCATTTTAACCACTCTTATTTTTGTGTTAGTTCACATGTTAATTACAGTATATGCTTGCTGGCTGGTGAGGTTTTTTTTAACGTTTGTGTGAATACATGCTAGGACTAGTGAGATTATGACCTCGGTCAGGATCTCATTGATACTTTTGTGTGAATGTGCGTTATCTTATTCAGTTCTTAATTTTATGCTGCGCTGTGTAAAACATCACATGTGCATTTTCCACAATGAATGGTAACTTGGTAGACAAAAGATACAATGCTGGGAGCTGATTGACTGTTACGATCAACGATGAATGTTTCCATAATTGCTTGCAACTGGACCAGGGGGTGACATATGTTCTGGCATTTGAGAGATCTGATAGGTGGTTACAATCATGAGTGCAAGTTACAATAATTGTACAGCTATATGTAACTGGACCAGGGGGTGACATATGTTCTGGCATTTGAGAGAGCTGATTGGCTGTAATGATCATAAGTGCAAGTTACAATAATTGTACAGCTATATGCAACTGGACCAGGGGGTGACGTATGTTTTGGCATTTGAGAGGAAGTTTGCTCAGGGTCAAATATAGGGCCAAAACTAACGGTTGATTAGGAATGGCATCTTACCTGAAAAGGAAAGTTTTTCCTCGAAACTTGTTATGTTTGCGTATCTGGGGTTCAGGAGGAAGAAAAATGTTTATTTGCCCTAATTCCTACAGGTGTGGGAAATATCGCACTTAGAATGCAACATATTTGATGGTCCTATTTCTTTTCAAGTTTTTACCTCAGAAGCACAACAGCACAAAGTTGAAAATGAGATCAACTGTAGTGGAAACAAAACTTTAATGTTAGACAAATTTTGATCCCCTCAAACTTTTGTAATATTAAAATATTGTTTTAGTGAACACTTATTGGACTACATTTTCAGCACAATATTGGTCAAACTTTAATGTCGAAATCAAGTTGTCTATTTCACCTCTTTTTAACTTGACGCTGGTTTGTTGAAAGCATACCTTAGTCACGATTGACGAATATTTAAGAAAATTGCTTTTTGAAGTGGAATCTCAGTGGATCACTGTTTTGAACAACAAAGCATCAATGTTGGACAAAACTTTAGTGTTGAATCTAAGTTCTGCTGTAACATCCGCTATCACGTTTTAGGGGAACCAAACATCAAGCAATCCAACGATTGATTTGATTCATAAAATATTCACATCATCAACATCTTTAATTTGTTCATTGAATTCACAAGTTGCCGTCGCATTTACTAAAACTTGATGGCAATGTGTAATTATGATATACAGGATATACAGTGGATACAGATCTAATTGCTTTTACCCGAGATGTGAGAGTAAAATCTTATACTGATAATATTTTCCAGAAATACTAGTAAGGAATATGGTGAAGGAGCCATTTTAGATTTGACCACTGACTGGATCTAGTGCTGTGCCATTATCATATTTTTGCACCAGTGATAACACACACGTCCTGTAATCCTGTATTTCCACATATTGTCTTTGACAGAAATAAATTCAAGATGAACATTTTCATTTTTTTTTCATTCATTTTTCAATCAATTTTCTGTTATCCATTTGAAAGGATTGTAGATCTCATAAGTAAATGTTTGTGAGTAATATTTAATAAATAGAAGAAATCCAAATATATCTTTATTCTTGTAATAGTGACACAGACCACCAAAACAGAGAGAAAAGACCATTGAGGAGAATGATTTGAGCTGAAAGTGCAAAAAGATGAATTTTAAGTGGCTCAGCCCAGATTTTGATTTAGCTGTGTCCTTGTGCGCACTCCCGGTAATCGCCAATTTCCTTCTTGGATCGCAGGTAATTGTAAGAGTGCCAATATTAACACCTCTGGATAGAGATATCTGTCCATCAACCAATGTGTTAACCCATCTGGCACCAATAGCAATGCTATCGTGTGGAATAAGTGTTATCGATGACATGTAAGAAGTTAAATTTTTGTCTTGACAATCCATCCTGGTAGTTGGAAGCTATGTTATGTGTTGAATTTATTTGTACTTTATTTTCCTGGACAAAATCCAGTGAGGGGCTTTTATTTACTGTAATATAACTTCAAGATATTTACCTTTTTATAATACATGTATTTCTTGCAAATGCTATATTGTGTGGAAGATAGTTTTTTAGTGCATATGATTTAAGTTTATTACATAATATGTTATGATATCCTAATCAATACTTCCGTATACACAACTAAAAGACAGGGAATAAGGGCGTAATGAGAGAAAGAGAGTGAAATCGAGGGACTTGAGGTGAGAGAGGGAGAGGGAGAGAGAGAGTGAGATAAAGAGGAAGGGAATGGGAAAGAGAGAGAGGTACAGGGAGAGAGGGAGAAAGTAGGAAAGGGAGAGAGAGAGAGAGGGGATAGAGAGGAGATAGAGAGTGAGGTGAAGAGGAAGAAAATGAGAGAGAGAGAGAGAGAGAGAGAGAGAGAGAGAGAGAGAGAGAGAGAGAGGGAGGGAGGGAGGGAGGGAGGGAGGGAGGGAGGGAGAGAGAGGACAAGTATGACAAGGAAAGTGGGGAGAAAAGCTTTGGGATGGAGAAAGAGAACAGCAAGAGAGAATTGAATAGCTACTAAATGAGAAGTCTATGTTGTGATATCCTCTAGGGGCTGATCCGTTATATTTGACAGGGTGGCCGCTGCCTATTGGTGTCCTAAATTGAACCTGTTTGGGGAACTGATTGTGTTTATGTTATTGCTATTGCATGGCTGAGCTGGGGGAGGAAAATTTAGGTTTGGACTAGCCTCCAGAGAGAGAAAGCGAGTCAGGGTGGAAGAATGGTAGGCCAGGTGATGGGGGTTGCTCTAGTTTTGAGCTTCTCACAAGTACTAGCTGGCGGAGGTAACCCCGTTCACATCCAAAAGATATGCCTGAGGCCCTTTTCTTTCAGATGTTTTTCTGATCTGTGCGTTGATTTTGTGTATGATATTGCTTTGCTCTAGCTTGATTTAGGTAGAAGACATGAAACCCTCCCCTTCCCCTGCCTTCAGCTTTTTCTCCTTCTTCATAATATCTTTTTTTTTTCAAATGTTTGTTTCTCTCTCCAAAATCTGGCATTATTTTAATTGAGAGAAGTTAAGCTGGCACCCCAAATAACCCAGTCACAACCCTTCTCCTTCTTCATATACATCTTCATTTTCTCTTTATTTTCAAATGGGCAATTTTCCAAATACTTGTATCACCCTAATCTCTCCTAATTTTAATTGAGAGTAGGTGTGTCAAATGTTATATGCATTTTTCATTCATACAGCAAAATTTGACAGAAGATACAGCCTTTGCAGTGGTTGGGGGAATGGTCTAAGACCTTTGGGTTTGTTGTAACCGAGGTACCATGCGATGTTTCTTCTTTAATCCATATGACAGCACAGTCTGGATGTTCAGACTAATATTCATTCTTTCTGCCTTAAATTACAATGATAAAGGATTGGTAGTAAGCATATGCATGTATAGCCTAGTAGGTTCTAGGCAGTGGTTAGCCTAGGTACTAGGCTGTGAGGTGCATGGACACAGCCCAGTCTGTTAACAACTATGTCTGGTAACACAGACCAGGGACCCTTCTACGAATGCGCAGACTATGCCCCAATCCCACCCTCGCTTCGAGAGGGGAAGAGCACAGAGGTTTGGCTGTGTCCATGCTCCTCACAGCTAGTACCTACATGTAGGCTAGGTGGTGGAGTACATGGGCACAACTGTCAACAATTATGTCTGCTAAACACAGACTACACCTAGCTCCTCTTTTGCTCTCCCTGACATGGGAGAGGGCGTAGTCTGTATTACCAGCCATAGATGTTGACAGTCTCAGTTGTGTTCATGCACTACACAGCCGAGAAACCTCTTGGCAAATACATTGATAGTCTATGTGTCCAGACATTAGTTGTGATTTCAGCAGTGCATGGGAGGAAAAGTCAACACACACCAATGCCTGGAAGCAAGACTAGGTTTATTGTCATACAACTAGATCATCGTAAGACATGTTCAGGCATCTGGGCCAGGGACTGGTGGAGATGGAATGGAATTAGTTCCGTGGTTCAATTACCATAACATTGACACTAAAATAAAACACCTACTGTACATATTATC
The DNA here is from genome assembly GCA_963669155.1 of Arbacia lixula. Taxonomy (NCBI): domain Eukaryota; kingdom Metazoa; phylum Echinodermata; class Echinoidea; order Arbacioida; family Arbaciidae; genus Arbacia; species Arbacia lixula. Next base: position 8,674,035 of record OZ022591.1, on the reverse strand, counting down.
CATAATTCTTATAGAGAGAAGCTAGGGAGAAGGTTTTTATCTTTAATCCACGTCTTTCTGTCACCTGCTCTACTGTAATCGCCTCCAACAAAAAACATTTCATAGTTCGCTTTATTTGTATGTATGATTACTTCCTATGAGTTGTTTATACTCTGAATATATCGCAATATCCTTTATCCTGCCGCAGGGCCGCACAGATTATGTTTCTCTCCGCCTGGTAAGAAAGAAGAGGAAGGAAGAGTGCTAATATTAGTTGTAATTTCAGGAAAAAGAAGGTATTGATACACTACACACAATTCTTCTAGAGGGAGCAGGTTTTATTACCTTTTACTGGAATATTTGTGTCACATTTTTTATCTAAATCGCATTCTCAAAAAATGGTTCTCTGTGAAAATGTTATTTGTATGGTTACTTCCTGTAAAAACAAGGGATTTATTCTCTGAGTCTGTCAATCTGTATGCCTGTCTGTCTGTCTCTCTCACATTCTCATTCTCTCATTCTCCCATTCTCTCTCTGTCTCTTTGTCTCTCTGTCTTTCTGTCTCTTCTCCTCTCTCTCATTTTCTCTTTCAGTATCAATGTTTATCTCTCTTTATCTGTGTGTGTGTATCAATGTATCAAATATATGGATCTATTTCTATCACCCCCTTCTTCCTCTTCTTTCTCTCTCTATCCCTCTTCACCCTTGTGTACATTGTAGCCCCCACCCCATAAAGCTCACCCCACCCCCCACTCTCTCTTTCTGTAGGAACCTTTCAGGGCAAAGTTACATTGACACCTGCTCGTAACTACATCAGAACACTTTTCAGGCAATTTACTGTTCTACATATCTTAAAGTTCATTTTGATTAACATACATAGTACTACACAAACAAACTCGGTATAGCATTTGTATTTATGTATGTATTTATGTGTTAAATCTCAAAGCAGGGCCACCTCATAGAATATTGTTCAACCACTGAAGGGGCTACCCTGGGTAACCAATACTAATAAATCAATTAAGTAAATAAATTGCCAACATAACTGTATGATTCAGGGTTAACATCAATTTATCTGCTTGAGGCATTATGCGAGTCTATACATGGCTTGTTTTGTGGAACATATGAGATCATATTTATTTTGAATCCCAAGAGAGAATTAACAGAATGTAACCAATTTGAGTCACAAAATGTAAATGATGATGACTTGCTCTCTTCATCAAATGCCAGCCTGTCCTGATCAACGACCATCTGTGCATCATTTGCTACTATCTCCTAGTTTATTTTCATGTTCCATCCAACCTAATTCAAGATAACTTTTCTCCCCATGGTCTTCTAGAGGTATTCCCTTGCATGACTGGTCACACTTAAATCTCATTTCATCTTTCATTTGCAGGTAAAGTGGCCCTAAATAATTCCTCTTTCACATATGATAAAAACATTGCACATAACTGTCTGATAAGCCATTCAGAACAACTGCACTTCAAATTGTGATTGAATGCAAAGTCCCAAGTCACATGCGATACGATGACAATGCATAAAATGTAATCATCTTGAATATAAAGTCTTCTTGATATGATGCAGTCTTATTCCACAAAGGCAAGCTATTGAATAACATTTTTCATTTCACTCACTACATGTTTCCCCACAATGTAACCTTTAATTGTGTCATCATAGGGCTGGTGGCTTTAAAATGAAAATTATGTGCTATTATGTTAATGTCTTGTGATATTACACCTTACCCTATTCATTTTTACTTGTTTGATATGATTGTCCTGTTTTGCTCTCTTTCTGTTGCATTCAATGGGGCATTGTATTGCACTTATATACAGGACTTGTATACACGAGTAAGTGCCAAGAGTCTTCATCAAAGCCTCATTTCTATACATGGCTTTTGTACATGTGAACTGTGCCTCTGTAAGTGCCAAGAGTTAGCATTAATGCCACATATGTACAAAGATTAAATGTGCATGTGATCAGGACCTCTGTGAGTGAGTGAGTAAGTGCCAAGAGTCATTATTGATACTTTGTATACAAGGCTAAATGCGCATGTGAACAGGCCTTCTGTGAGTGAGTGCCAGAGACATCATTGATGCTTCTTAATTGTACATGGCTAAACACACATGTGAACAGGACCTCTGTTAGTGATTGCCACAGAATCATTATGATGCTACGTTTCTGTTCAAGGCTAAACGCGCATGCGAACAGGCCCTCTGTGAGTGTGTCAAGAGTCATCATCGATGTCACATTTCACGATCGGTGTCCTGAGCATTCCTGTACCAAGATCAGGTTCTTACTACTGTGATAGATGTGTAATGAATTTAGCGTTTCCTGGCTGTGACAGTCGGCCATATATCACGACGATGTCAATGTGTCACGTGAGGTCGGCTGGATGCGCACCATTGCCTGTACGTTGAACTCTTGGCATCTATTAGTCCCTGCCGCCGCTGCCGTTTGATGAGTCAATCCACGCCTGTTTTCCTCATCAGTTATTGTGTTACAAAACCTAGCTGTCAACTATGCCACTGCTCTACAAACTCTTGGCTGAAACCTATCACTTCTTTGTATGATTTGAATGCCCTTATCAATGATATTGGATATTATTACTCTCTAAAAGTGCCTCCTAACTTCTCAAACGGTGGGCTTTTTCTTTGAGGAAACCCGCATTTTTTTATTTTAATTCAATATGCACATTTTATATTTTGGATGTGTTTTATCTTGATTAAAAGTAAAACTTGAACTTGAACTTGTACTTGAAAATGCATTACCTTTATTATATGTATTTTGTGATTGAAGTTTAATATTGAAAATAGTTTTGACTTACATTCTGACTGCAAACACATGACTAAACCCTGTGTTTTTTGATGCTTCGAGTCATATTTGCCTTTTGCACTTGAAGAGCTGAAACTGAAGTGTAAATGTGACACATTGATGTCCTCATATGACGTGTCGCAAGAGGGTTATGTGTTAGACTCGCTCCAGTTATAACCAGCTAAATGAACCTCTCTATTTTTCCTATCAGGTTGGTTTGTCTCATAACCAGTATGACGGAAGTGGGATATTGAATCATGTTTTTGAGATTTCAGACCTATAAAAAGAATAACCATGTACATGCATGTCAGAAGTAATTTTTTGTCTGCTTTCCTTCCCTGTAGGTTAATGCGTTTAAGGGCTCCAAATGTGAGAACATTTTGCAAATGAGGGAAACTTGTCAAATCGCAATTTTCCATCTAGGGAAATGCAAAGAATGATATACTACTCTTCCTGAGGGAAGATAATGGGTTGAAGAAAGTTTAAGAAGTTATTACCATTTTTGCAAAAGGATATATACCATTTTATCTGTCTACTTGATGTATCATTACATCATCATCATCACATGTTTTTACACACATAACTCTATAGAACAGATTTATCCCTTCATCAAACACCAGAATAAAGGGAATTTATTAAATCATGCATCACACAACATATGGGAGAGCACCTCACATGTGACGTCACACAATTGGAATTTAAAAAGATCCTAGCTTTCTTAGCCTTTGATGGATTTTCATCAAACCTTCACTGATATGTTTCTTTCATGTGTCTCCTTTTATTGAAATGAACTTAATTTCAGGGTGAACTATACCTTTAAAAGCAACCAAACTTCAGGGTGAAGTTTCCCTTCAAGGCAGCCCTAACAAAGGAACACAACAAGCAATGCTGCCCTACTGTGACAAAAGGAAGCGAGTGACAAATCACTCAAATCTGGGTTATTGGTATTCTTAGATCATACCCAGCATTCCCTACACACAAAATTTGGACAAGAAATATTCATCTTGCTGCAAGATATTCAATCTAACATGACATGGTGTTGCACTGATGCCAATGCAAGTGACAGACACATTTTGCTCATTTACAAGAAAAGCCTCTTTTGTAAGTTAGTTGCTTCCTTTTGTGAGATTAGGGCAGAATGTGTTTCCACTGTTCCATTTCTTGTTGGTTCCGGCTTTCTTTTGAGCGGGAAGAGTCGTATAAACACAACATCCCAGGACGCTAATTGCCCCATCTCTGTTCCATGTTAATTACATTGTGCGATGAGGCTGATAATTGCAGACCAGTGTTGGCCATAGGTAGCGGCAATCACATGCACAGTCTGGTGTAAAATACGCCGCCCTTACCCTGTTACGCTGGATGCGTTTTGTGTTGCTGTTGTTGTTATTGTTGTACAATGCTGTACAGTGAGCATGCCTAATGATGTTATGCTATATGTGTTTTGGGATGTTGTTGTTGTTATTGGTTGTTGTACAGTGCTCTACAGTGAGCGTGCATAATAATGTTACACTAGATGCATTTTGTGTTACTGTTGTTATTGTGGTTGTTGTACACTGTACATTGCAATACAGTGAGCATGCATATAATGGTGCGTTTGCGTTTTGTGTTGCTGTTGTAGTTATTGTTGTACAATGCTGGACAGTTTTGTGTATAAGTTGCGCAAATAATGTTATGTTAGATGTATTTGTGTCACTGTTGATAATTTATAATTTTTATTTTATTGTGACCTTGATATTAAGGTGTATACACCCCCGTACAATGTTATAATTGTGTGTTGCTGTTATCACTTTATTGGTTTGATTTTATTATTGCCTGGATATTAAGGTATAACCTAGGTATATTGTGTCAATACTGTTATTATCATTGGTGTTTTAAGATTTTTCTTGTACGAGCTATCCCTTGAAAGGGATAGGGTTTTCTATAAACACATGAAAAAAAACATAGCTAGAGCACCTCACGCGTGACGACACAAAATTTAATTTTCAAAAGTTCATAACTTTCTTATCCTTTGATGGATTTACATTAAACCTTCACTTATATGTTTCTTTCATGTTTCTGCTTTTCTTGAAACCAAATTATTTTCAGGGTGAACTATCCCTTTTAATGTGGCTCATGGTGTCCAGGCTTTTGGGTATTTCTAAACTAAATTTTTCAATAAAGGGGTCTGGTTGCAGCAGACTAATCATTCCCAATCCTTCCCAGGCTCGCCGTGAGATGAGGAAACAACAGGACACAATATACATTTAAAGGGCATATACTGTACTGGGAAGGCAAAAAAGCCTTCAAAATGTAATTGTTAGCAATCTTCTTGCCAATGGTCTTAAATTCAAGTATTGTCTATTTTAGAAGCTTGCTGAAAGTTATTTTCCCTCAAATGATCCACATATGGAGTAATTAATGATTAATTATTAAATCCTCAAAATGTTCGGCCCGAACATTTTGAGGATTTAATCATTTTTTAGGATTTGTGATTTAATCACTCATTACTCCAAATGTAGATCATTTGAGGGCAAATAACTTCCAGCAAGTTTCTAAAATTGATAATACATGAATTCAAGACCATTGGCAAGAAGATTGCTAACAATTACATTTTGAAGGCTTTTTTGCCTTCCCAGTACAGTATATGCCCTTTAACAAAGGCAGAAATGTTTGGAAGATGCTCATGTCTGTGTATGTGTGTGTGTGTGTGTGAAACTGGGGGAGGGGGAGGATCGGCTGATAAAAAAGAGAGGCATTGTGGTAAACACTGAATAGAAAATTGATGAGATGTCAGCTTATAAAGTTAAGCATAAACTCATAAAAACACGTTCTGGAATGGAGTCATTAAATGGACTAGCTGTTAAAGTCGATCTTTGTGTACATGCCAGCCATATGTGTATTCTTTCCACTAGTTTATAACACACAAGTCATATATAGAGCTACCGTTTTTCTAGCATCTGAGGGGTTAAGTCAGCATGGGTGGGCGAGTGATGCGAGGCCTAGCTGTTTGAGTTGCCGGTGGAAGGCTGTTAATTTCATGTGATTAGACGATGGAGGGAGAGGTTTCCTGTGTGTCCATACCGCCGCTGTGTGAATGCGGTCATGTCTCTGCTTCTGTTGTCATAACCAGGCCGGCTCGAGTGGTATCATGAGTACTATTCTTTAAAGGGCCCCTGTCATCAAAATGTATGTTGACTTCTGTTGATGCAACTTAATATGTATATAACAAAATCACTAACTGTCCAATGGAAATATGTGTCCTATATTTTAAAATATGTTTTCTGTATTTTTTCTCAGCACTGATAAGCCCCGCCTCCAAAATATCCTCCAACTCAAGATTCCCCCTGTGACATCATCAAAGGTAGAAATTAGCAGGATAATAGATATAATTTATGCACAAACTAAACATTGCAATGACTATACCTGCAAGTTCTTATAATAGCATCACATAGCTTGCACATTTCTGACATAAGGAAACAATTATTCCCACATGAAAGGTTGTTAGATGATATTGTGTGAAGACATGTGATGATCTTGTGGACAGGTGGATGTAGTCATTGCAATGTTTACTTTGTGCATAAATTCTGCTTATTACCCTGCTAATTTCTACCTTTGATGATGTCACAGGGGGAATCTTGAGCTGGAGGATATTTTGGAGGCGGGGCTTATCAGTGCTGAGAAAAAATGAAGAAAAATTATTTTAAAATAAAGGACACATATTTCCATTGAACAGTTAGTGATTTTGTTGTGTACATATTATGTTGCATCAAAATAAGTAAACACACATTTTGATGACAGGGGACCTTTAAAGACATAGTGGCACTTTTACAAAAGTCATGAAACTCAACAGGAATCAGCAATATACTCTAACGATAACATGCATGATATCTCACAGTCATAGCTCCACAAATATTTTCAGAGAAGTGCAAAACTATCCTTGTTGACTATTGAAATGCTGTGACCATAGTCTACATTCATTAACTGTATCGCAGTGGCCAGCGGTGTGGTGCTCGCATTTCCACGGATATCTGTGCAGACAGAAAAATAATTCAACATTTTCGGGGGCTACTTTTTGAGCACATTGTCAAATTTTGGCTACAATTTTACATAGTGTCTATGGCAATTTCAGGGGGCTCTTTTAACATTTTCTAGGGCTCTTTTTATCATTTCGGGGGCACAATTGCCCCGAGACCCTGTGTATTATTTTCCCTGCTACTGATTCCTGGAGGGTTTTATGACTTTTGCAAATGGGTTATCCTGTCTTTAATGACTCATCATAATCCTCAAACCCCAAGCCTCCATCCAGCTCCAACCCCCCCCCCCCCCTCCCCAGGCCTCCAATCAAAATCCACTCATGCCTGGAATTAGCACATATACACATTGCAAAGTGATAATTATGTGATATTACACTACCTGTCTGTATTATTAATCAGTAGTTCGATTACGAGCAGATTGAATACCCAGTAGCCAGGAAAATAAACATGAAAACGAGCGAGAAATGCCGACAACTATTCGTTTACCCCTGAAGGCTATTAAACCTACAAACGGTATCAAAGAGGCATTAAAAGTGCCATTCAAATTTTTTTGAAATGATGGTAAATATTATGATAATCACTAGCAACTTTCTGGTTTATAAGTATATCTTACATATGTAAGATAAGTACTTATCTTCTATAAGTACTTACCTAAAGTATAAGGATAAGTACTTATCCTTCTTTCATACGAAGAAATGTAAGAATTTTTTACATTTCTTATATTGCAAGGATTTCTGACATTTCGTATGCTGTAAGAAATTAAGAATTTCTTATACTTATAACCACCTCTAAACAAAATTGATCATGAAACCATCTCTTGACAAAATTGATTAATCTAAAGACAGATTTCAGATTGTATTTGGGCAATTCCACAGGTTTGGTTAAAGACAGCCCGTGGCAAAACATATAGAGAAGTGTTAGCAAGCTTAGCAGTTTGTGTTGAAATATCTGCTATATTGATTAATCTGTTTATTAAATTATATAACGCATTATGAAAAAAATGTTCTATAGAAGGAATCATCTCCAAAGTTTGGTAATTACTCATAAAATTAGGATTTCACACATGCAGAATAACCACATAGATACTGTAACAAAGACTAATACTTTTTTCGTAGTACGAAAAAAGTCGGTTTGAAATTTAACGGCTGAAATGTGTACATATACAAAAAGCTTCAACATGCTACAGTTGGCAGCAAAATTATTCAACCCCCCTCTCATTTTTTTACATTCTGTCATAATGAATAATATTGCAGCAGCAGATTGCTACTAAACCATTAAGGTAGTTAGCAGACAGTTAATTACTAAAGAATACCGGAGAAAAAAAATCAAATTTTACTGCATAGATCATCTGAAATTGCAATTTGTGCCCAAAAAGCATGTTGCAAAATTATTCAACCCCCTATTTTACACACAAGAAACAAATGCACAAATAATGACAATTTAAAAGCCAGTGCATATATTCTGAGGTGAATGCTGATTTTATTTATCCTCCACCTGAAACTGGAACCTTTATATGCACAACGAACAAGTTGTAACGTCATTCAACCCAGATGGGTGTGTCTTTTAGTACTTTGTGCAGCATCCATATGCTGCAATGACCTCCTGCAGACGAGATGAATAGCCTCTCACTAGCTTCTCACAACGCTCCTTGGGGGTGTTGGCCCATTCGTCTTGCGCACCTTGAGTGACCATCACAGTCTCCAGACCTAAACCCAAAAGAGAATTTGTGGTGGGATCTGAAGAAAGCTGTTGCAGCACGTAGACCTACATGCATCGATTACATTAGGACCATTGCGCAAGAGAAATGGGCCAACACCCCCAAGGAGCGTTGTGAGAAGCTTGTGAGAGGCTATTCATCTCGTCTACAGGAGGTCATTGTAGTAAATGGATGCTGCACAAGTACTAAAAGACACACCCATCTGGGTTGAATAATGTTACAACTTGTTAGTTGTGCATATAAAGGTTCCAGTTTCAGGTGGAGGATTTAAAATCAGCATTCACCTCAGAATATATGCCCTGGCTTTTAAATTGTCATTATTTGTGCATTCATTTCTTGTGTGTAAAATAGGGGGTTGAATAATTTTGCAACATGCATTTTGGGCACAAATTGCAATTTCAGATGACCTATGCAGTAAAATTTAAAATTTTTTTCTCCGGTATTCTTTAGTAATTAACTGTCTGCTAACTATCTTAATGGTTTAGTAGCAATCTGCTGCTGCAATATTATTCATTATGACAGAATGTCAAAAATGAGAGGGGGGTTGAATAATTTTGCTGCCAACTGTATATTCTTAGAAATGGTCTTGAATCACACTTTCATCAATTTACAACCGTGATAGAAGATTTCAAATTTTAAGCTTGCAAAAGGGACGGACAATCTTTAAAGCCATGTAACATGGGTAACCAAAGCTTCTTTATTTTATATTCTGTTATAGTTTTGCAGAAATTATGTAAATAATAATTCAGGAAGCAAACAGTCTACCTTTCCATGACACGCAATCATATCCTCAGCACAGAAACTTTTTTTTTCAATCAAATAAAGAAGCTTTGGTTACTGATGTTACACGACTTTAACCAAACCTGTGGAATTGCCCATTTGTGTATAAAATAAAAATCCATAAAAAAATGTGTGAAAAGTATGGCCCCTCTAGGCAAAATTGGTAATTTTTAAGACAGACATCAAACTGTATTTGCACATAAAATTGAAATTATACAAATTGCATGAAAAAGATTTGAGTGACTCCCCAATCATGAACACATTATCTATTAAGCATCCGCACAAATGCAGCAAATGTTGCGCTGTCTTTGCGGATACTGTTAGGTGGCATATATATGAACAGGGTTTCAGAAACCTAGACATGGAAGTATATACGTCAGGTGTGTATGATGTTCGTCAGCTCCCAGACACCAGTGGCTGGATCCTGGATGGCATCTTTTTGTTTTACACAGTTGCCTAACCATTTTTGCCATAAATTGCAATGAATCATGATAGAGTCAGAGTCTGTGCGGCTGTGTACGATGTAGGCTGCTAGATTGCGTGACAGTGAGTGTGCATGTGTAATGCCAATTACAGCCTTTTTTTATTGTATGTACATCGATCCACTATGATTCGGTTTTCCCTGGGATGCGGAGTAGATGATTTTCGATGAAGAAGTGTACATTGACACCATGCACTTCGGTGTCTGCAATGTCCGAATCTTAGAAGAAGATCTTAGAAGACAGATAGAAAGAAGCAATTAACACAGTCAATATATCAATAGCAGCTCTTGTGATCGTGAGCACTCACATCACCCCAAAAATAAACACAACATTGCATAGACTTCAACACTAGCCGGATCGTTGAATTTTCTAACAAAGTGGCTATGCGATGGTGAGAAGAAACAACGCTCACCGCGGATCAAGTCGAGGGCCGCGGCCGGTCGATCGCCTTGTCAACCGATCATTCCTGATTGGTAGGGCGAGCCGGGGGAACGAAAACATGGGATTGTGTGCTACCTGCCCGCTTTTTACTCCCCAAACGTAATTTCCTAATGGCGTGAGAAATTAACACGTCCTTATTAACCCATAAAGCCTCATGATCCAGCCCCATTGAGCAGCATGCATGCATGCAGGTGGTAGTCCCGCATGTGAGCTTTCATGTCATGTTGCAGAAAAGTGCCGACGACCCAGATATGACACTGGAGATGCGTAATTTTATTTCCAATTAGAAGGTCCATTATGTATTGCACATCGCAATCCATTTATAGTAGATTAAGGAAAATGAAGTGATGCGGTCAAGGCACGGCATATAGCATTATCCTTGAAATGGTATTACAGTTTATGGTGGATGTAGATAAGTGCGTGGCTACTGGTGTAGCTCATGACTATATAATGACACCCTATATTGCATTCATCCATGTCTTATCATGCACTGAATGTGGTGTTAAGCTGATCTGCATGTATATTTCACCCATGTTTGGTCCAGTGCAAAGACCTTCTTTTTCTCATAATCTTTGCATTTTGCACCTCACTTCTTTTCTTTGAGGATTTATACCCCCATTTCTGCTAAAGATATACATTACAGTTCGCACGTCTTCGATCCCCATGCACCCTTAAGTTTCCACCTCTCTCATCTTCTCCTCTCTTTCTCCTCTCTCTTTTTCCCCTCTCTATAATCTTTCCTTTTCTCTATCTTTCTATTCTACCTCTCACTCCCCCTCTCTTTCTCCCCATCTCTCTCCTCCCCTCTCTCTTTCCCCTTTCTGTTTCCTTTTCTATCTTTTCTCACTTTTTCTCTCCCTCTCCTTTTCTCTCCTTGATTTTTCTCCTCTCCATTTCTCCTGTCATCTTTTTATTATCTTTTGTTATCATCCTCCCTCTTCCCATTCCCTGTGCCCTCTCTTTAATACTCTTTTATCCTTCCAGAAGAACTGCTGATCTGTGGAGTGAATGTGTATCACCTGTGCATAAAATGTGAAAGTAGCACAGGAAGAGTTAATATAATCTCAAAAGTGAGCTGTGCTCCGCAATGTGCATAGGAGAGTATGTCATTCCCCAATGTTTACACCTCTAGCTTATGATGGGTCCTAGCCTAGCTTCCAGTCTGTCAAACATTTCTAAACTTAACTATTATATAAATGGGTCTGGCTGCAGTAGACTAATCATTCTAAATTTCTTCCCCCTGCAGCTCCCCCATAGGGGACGGACTGAGGAAAGAGGAGAATGATACAGTGACTAGTCTTAGAGTGCCAGACTCAATTGTTAGTTGCAATCAGAAATGTCCAAAAGCCTGGAAGGCAGGCTAGATGGGGCCTAGAAAACTCTCTTTATAGTACCAGGCTTCACCTCCCCATGAGCCCTGTGCAATATGTACCCAGATGTTTTCGCTATTGATTGCCACTCACGGACATAATGGGGTGTAAAAGAGTGATGACACTGGTTTTAAGGGCATCCATTATTGCATCGGTTGTGACATCGTTTGTTTCCCGTCGGTCTATCATCCAAAGATTTTGTGTATGCATACTCCCACTGAAACTTGCTTTTGGATGAAACTTGTTTTAAGCTCTGAATGGATAGTACTTTTTTTCATTTATTAATATCCTTTGTATAAACTTTTTTTCTTCCTTTGTTTGCCCCCCCCCCCACAGCATTTTTTTGTAATTCCACAAATGTATACTTTATATATTAAATAAAATTATATGATTTCATGTATAGTAATGGAGAGGCTATAGCCCCACAAGCTTCTCTTTTTTATTATTTTTTTTAAATGTATAGTCTACCCCACATCGTGCAATATGTAAATTGATTTCCTATATACTCCAATGTACAACCAATCTACCAAATTTAATTTTTCTATGTGCATATTGCATGTCTTGTTAATTTCTGTCTACATTCATTTATCAATATATGCATGCAAACTTGTAATTTTCATGTCCTTATATGTTTTTTTTAGTTATTTGTGGATAACAAATTAATTCAATTCAATTGAGTAATTTACTGTCCAAAAACATATAAAACATGACTGTATACTTATGACACATTCAATATGTTGGCTAGATTGCCCTGACAGAATGTACGGCAGGAATACATAACACCCAAGTCATGTATCCAACATTTGTTTTAAGATAGGAGACAAAAGCTCAACCATGCCTTTAACGTTTTCACGCTGCAGATGTGATTTTACAGATACAACAGCTCATAGAACAATGGGGTACATTGATCAATTTGTAACACTGAAATAGATACTGTATATGGGACCAGTATTCACAAATAGTACTTATCCCAATGCTATGCTGATGTACCGCATGTTGTGACATTACTTTTGCATTAAACTAGACTGTCTTGCCCACCTTTGTCAACATGTTTGATATTTTAGAGTTCCTCACAAAAGTGTGTAAACTGTTCATAAATATGTGATAAAGTACTCTTTTTTTATTTTTCTATACACATTGATGATTGAGTGAGTCATAATTTGTATGTCATGATACTCCTAATTTGATTATACTGGTTAAATTGGAAAATTATTTAAACAGACTGAGTCCTTCCATTCGTATATATCCTCTTCCAAATAGAGATAAATTCTTCTTCTTGTTCCTGTGGTGTAATTCTGTGTAGCAGCTTGAGTACCAAGTGCTGCAGTATCAAGAGTGTGTTGAAAAGGAAACATATTTACATGTGCACTAAAATGGATATCAGTGTCATTGACATACTAGTAGTGATATGTGGCATTGGCACAGTTCAGTGAATTTAACCCTGTGGTAATACATGTATTGTCAAACAAATTACATGAAATGGAAATCATTGAAGGTCACATACCATCGTATTATCAAAGCACAAGTGATTGGATGAATAAAGATAAAATATCTGTGGGAAATTATGATCTTTTGAGAAATCTGATCTATTGTCAATTTGGCCACTAAGCGTGCCATTGGTACAAAAGCGGCATGCATGGATGAGCTTTACTCTTTTAGCTTAAGGTACACAAAATGCTTGTGGTGTATATTCAGCTTATTCTAAGATTTGTAAGTACGAGTTTGCAAGTAGTCTGTAAAAATGTAGCAGGAAATGATGGATTATCATGCTTTGTAGATTCCTAGTAAAATGCTGCTAACGGTAAAAGTCTGGAAAGATTGAGGAAGATGGAACAGTGCTTTTTTCAATAAGTTTATTTTCCCTGGTTTGAAGAAATGCAACATATATCAGAAAGAGAAAGTAGTTAGGAAATGAGCAAGAATAGAGATGAAAATAGAGAGAGAGAGAGAGAGAGAGAGAGAGAGAAAGACAGACAGACAGACAGACAGACAGACAGACAGACAGACAGGCAGACAGAGAAAAAGAGAGACAGACCTAGACAGACAGACAGAGAAAGAGAGAGAGAGAAGGGGGGGGGTTGGGGCATGGAAGATAGAGGGGGGAGGGGTAGGAGGATAGAGGGGGAAGGGGAAGGAAAGGAAAGGGGAATAATTTGAAAGGGAAACAGGGAGGAAGGGAGAATATAAAGAGGTAGACAAGGACAGAGACATAGAGACGAAGGGGGGGGGGGGGGGGTGAGACAGAAACAGAAACAGAAACAGAAAAACACACAGATGGCATAGTTGAAAAGTGATTATAGTATGCAGTATAGTGTGCAGTATGCAGCTGTATGAATTTTGTTATTACCGGCACCCATGGAAAATTTTGATAAACTAACCATAATTTTGTGAGGCAGGCCATTCCAGTCAAAGTACCTCATATGAATTGTTCAAGTTCGTATCTTTCCCGGCATCTCTCTCCCTATTCACACTCCGCAAGCTGTCACACCGGCGATCGATCGTTCAAGCGTGTGAGAACCAAAGCAACAGTTTGTAAAGACTGCTGTTTTTAATAGGACAACATAGACCACAGATCAAGACCTGGGCCGAGCTGGAGAATGGATTGTGGTGAGAAAGAGTGACAGCTAATTGGGACATTGTCTGACATTGTCTGACTGTGTATGGGCCCCTGGAGGTTCCACATGACTTCATGGCTTTCTGAAAAGGAGAGGGACAGAGAGTTGAGGGTTTCATTGAGAAAATTATTAGTGTATTATCAAGGTCTTGTTTGTGCTTCTACCTGTCAGAGGTTTTCAAACCGCCATTGAGTAGCGGCGGCGTGTGGGTAGGCCACTGAGCATCAAGGTTGTAATGTATGGAAAACAAGCGTGGGATCGGATACCAGCTACACATGATATTGTTGTCGGCAGTACTTCAGCAGAGGATGTATGGGTGCAGGGTGAGTTAGTGAAGTGATCATGACTTGTAATTGAGTATATTGAAATGGATAGCGCCTGTGCAACTCATCTAGTAACAGGGTCATGCCATGGGCCTGGGGAACAAAACAAACATTTTTAATGCATACAATCGTTTGACTGTACCGTGTTCAGTTTCCACGCAACTTTTGGGGAAACTTAGGTACCGGCATATTTGCTGCTATTCAGTGCACATATTTTATAGTTATGTACACATCATAGGAACTCCATGCCCCATCTTATAAAGATTTGCGATTGATAACAATCGTAACTCTGTACAGTAGTGAGAGGGGATTGGACTTGCAACAGATTCAGACCACTTGTTACTTTTTATAAGACTGTCCTGCCTATGACTTGTTAAAACTTCCAATACGCTTTTATAACTCACTCCTTCATGTGGTTGGGACCCTGTACACGGTACAGGTTTCAAGTAAATTTGTTGTTGTTCTTCGATGATGGGCCTCTTTCATACCCACATAGTAAACACTTGGTAGTTGTATGGTCCCTTGCCTTCGCCTTGGTAAGGCTCAAAGTATTGTCTGACTTTTAGCGAAAAGTAGTGTGGTGTAGGCAAGAACTATTAAATTAGATTCAAGGACAAAGATGCAGTTTACATGTACATAATTGTATGTAAATGAATCAAGCATTTTTAGGAAAAATAGTGATTGAATGTGAGACGCATGCTCCTTCAAGTGCGTAATAATCTAAAATCATTGCTATTTTGACTTTTCATTGTGCAGTGAGCTAATTCTTTGATGCATTTTCATCAAGTATTTCTCACCATTCCATAAAGTGCAATGTGGAAGTGTTTTAGATGAAAGAAAAAAACAGCATTTATATTGGTGCAGATAGTGCAAAGATATGTACAGAGAGAATGGATTAAGTGAAAGAAAAGATATTGCGGAAATATGCAGATATGGGTAAGAAGTTCTGTTCAAGGTTGTCTGTTGAATTCAATTTTGTAGAGAAACTTAAGAATTTCATCTATTGGTGATAATCATATTAAAATTAAAGCAGGGATGGTATTTCCTATTTCTTATCTTCCTAATTCAGCTTTTAAAGTAATACTCTTTCTTCTTCCATGTCTTCTTTCCTTCTTTATTTCACAGTCTCTAATCTTATTTCTTATGTAATGAAATAAAAGAAATTAATCATGAAATCATTTTAGAGAACAGGAAGAAGAAATTCAACCATAATTGTATGCATCATGAGAACAAAATATGCTTAGGAGTTCCCAAATTATATCAGTCTGTCCCTGAATGGAATGCGAGACTGCAATTTTGCAGATCTGTTTCATAGCGAATCTGTTCGCTGCATTATTGCCCCTAATCCCTATAGAGTATCACTTGCACAATAGCCTGGACAATACTCTTCAATTTCCACCAATGTTCCGTTCTGGTTTCCCACTCCATCAATACCTCCGTTTATTGCTTTTTTGAATGTCACACAGACAATTTGGACTCTGAAAAAGCGTGAATATCAGAGCCAATTTTATGGTCCGGCAGATTTGTTTTTGTTACAACTTTGCTGCTCTGTCGCATGCAATTTGTCATCTATGATTTTTATGTTTGAATCTATTGTTTACATCACTGTTGCAGTGTACATGTGTGTTTGAGTATTGAACTCCTTATGCATCATTTTTGCATTTTTTCACCAGTAATGCCTTCAACTCCCCTTAAAAAGCATTTTATCAGTAAGGGCTAACAAGTTTTCCTTTTCTCACACTTTTCTTATATGCAGTTGTCAAGCTGTACATGAGTAACATTTTCAATTTACAGAGGGCAAATATTGGACGTGTTTATGATTTTTGTTACCTCATGCCTGCTTAAGTGTGGCTAAAGTGTTACCCCTTTCATTATCAATGTCATGGAGTAGACCAGTAGGGTTTTCAAGGCTTGGTAATACATGCGTGAAGGGAAAGAGCAAAATAGAAGGGGGAGAGTGAGAGAAAATAGAGGGGAAGAGAAAGGGAGGGGCTAGAGAAAGAGGAAAAGGGAAAGGGGGGGGGGGAGTGAAAGAAAGATTACAGTCTGTATCTATAGACTTCACTATGGTGAGGATTGCGAGATTGATGGATGCTTGCCGGTACGTACATGCGTTGGGTCTCTATATGAAGACTACTAGTCAATTGGGCTGGATTGATGGATGTTTGTGCTATATATAGCAGACATTAGGACCCATCGTTATGACATGATACATCTGAGGTGGATGTGAACGCACTGTTCACTCATGCATACATATGCATGCATGCATTAACTGTCTCAGTATCAAGACTTGAAAAAAGGAGTGAAAGAGAGAGAGAAAGAGGGGGAGAGAAGGAGTAAGAGAGGGGGAGAGAGAGAGAAAGAGAGGGGGAGAGAGAGAGTAAGAGAGGAGGAGGGTGAGAGGAAGCGAGATAAAGAGAGAGAGAGAGAGAGAGAGAGAGAGAGAGAGAGAGAGAGAGAAGGGAAGATGGAGAAAAAGAAAGACAGAGAGAAAGAAAAAGAGAGAGATAATACAGTAACTAGAGCAACATAAATAGGGAGGGATAGGGAGACTGCAAGCGTGACACTCGCACCCTCACATTCCACCCAAATCTACTCTTGGCCGAAGCCCCTGAACTATTTCTCTCTCTGTGTTGCTGCCAGTCTGCTTCCCGATGATGCCTGCCTGATGATCTGCTTCCCTGTCAGCTCATGTTACACTGATTACCCCAGTCATGTCCCTCAAGCCCCGTTCATATACAGTAATACCGCTATATCACCGGTGCATGTCGACAAGTTTCCAGCGAGCATCTTAAAACACCATTCAAATATTTTTAAAAGGCCAACTGTGATATCGTGGTACTTTGAATATGTTGGACTCTCTCCCACCCCATACCCCTAGCTCTAGCAAATATGTGATGTTAACGTATTTCGTTACACAAGACGAGCGTTGCGATTATCGATTCATATGCCAGACTGTGATGCACAAACCGCAGCATTTACAACTATTTGGTGGATGCGGTTCATTATATACGATCAATAATAATAATTAACAGCATTTATAAAGCGCTTATCACAAAGAATGTCTCTAAGCGCTTAAGGAAAAAATAAATAGAAAGACAAGGAATTCAGCTAAAGTCAAATTATACATGTTGACAGTTAACAGTAGACAGTTGAAGCTGCATATGTTTAGGAAAGTCTATTTAACAAAAAAGTAGGTTTTTAACATGGATTTAAATTTGTCTGTTGATTCACGTATAGCAGTACTTTTCCTAGTATCAGGATTTTGTTTGCAGTCATGTCTGCTGCTGGTCCGGTGTGCTTGTGTATGGGACAGGAAGCGGACATGACTGGATCAGAAATCTGGATGTGGTGCATGTTGGGATGCTTTTTCCCAATATGCGGTATAAAGAATTCAAAGTTCACATCATTAAGGGCATATACTGTACTGGGAAGACAAAAAAGCCTTCAAATGGTGATCGTGAGCAATCTTCTTACCAATGGCCTTAAAATCATGTATTGTTCATTTTAGAGCCTTGCTGAAATTTATTTGCCCTCATTTGATACACATTTAGTGGAACAATTAGTGATTGAATCACAAATCCTCAAATTGTTCAGCCCGAACATTTGGAGGATCTGTGATTTAATCACTAATCTCTCCATGTGTGGATCATTAATTCATTAATGAATTCATTAATTCCTTATCCTTTGACGTATTTTCATTAAACCTTCACTAAATTTAACTTCAACTAAATTTCAGGGTAAACTATCTCTTTAACCCTACAGACACACATGACTAGTGATTGAATCACAAATCCTCAAAATGTTCAGGCCGAACATTTGGAGGATCTGTGATTTAATCACTAATCTCTCCACATGTAGATCATTTGAGGGCAAATAGCATTCAGCAAGGCTCTAAAATGGACAATACATGAATTTAAGACCATTGGCAAGAAGATTGCTCACGATCACCATTTGAAGGCTTTTTTGTCTTCCCAGTACAGTATATGCCCTTAAACTTCATGGAACTTTGGCTCTCTGGAAAACTCCTTCATTGGTTGCTGTATCTCTCAGGGGAATCCTCATCAGATATTAGTAAAAAAAAAGTATGCTGAATATCATGCAATGTGAGATGCATTGGGCGTATCCTATTCCTCTGCCACCATCCCATTGTGTGCAACATCAATATATTAACACATCCAAGATTAAATTTGCCCTACTCTGACAAAAGGAAGCAACTAACAAAAGATACTTTTCTTGTAAATGAGCAATATGTGTCTGTCACTTGCATTGGCATCAGTGCAACACCACATCATGTTAGATTGAATATCTCGCAGCAAGATGAACATTTCTTGTCCAGATTTTGCCTGTATGTAGGGAATGCTGGGTACAATCGAAGAATACCAATAACCCAGATTTGAGTGATTTGTTACTTGCTTCCTTTTTCAGAGTAGGGCAGAAATGTCAATAGTGTTTAGAGCAAAAAGGATCAATATTTCATCACCCAAATAGCCAGCATGACAGATGTGAATGCAAATTGTTTGGTTAAACCATTTACTATATGGGAACCGGGTATACCAGAGCAAGTCTTTTTGTCCTCTAATGTCACTCTATATCATACTCTTAAAGGGCATATACTGTACTGGGAAGACAAAAAACCTTTAAAAGGATGATCGTGAGTAATCTTCTTACCAATAGTCTTAAATTCATGTAATGTCCGTTTTAGAAACTTGCTGAAAGTTATTTGCCCTCAAACAATCCACATTTTCCACAATTAGTGATTAAATCACAAATCCTCCAAATGTTCGGCCCAAACACTTGAGGATTAGGAATTTTATCACTCATTTCTCCAAATTTGGATCATTTGAGAGCAAATAACTTTCAGCAAGTTTCTAAAATGAAAATTACATGAATTAAAGACCATTGGTTAAGAAGATTACTCACGATCACCCTTTTGAAGATTTTTTTTTGTCTTCCCAGTACAGTATATGCCCTTTAACTGTTTTTCCTGCTCACATGGGTCTTATTTTTGTGT
This sequence comes from Arbacia lixula, assembly GCA_963669155.1. Lineage (NCBI taxonomy): Eukaryota > Metazoa > Echinodermata > Echinoidea > Arbacioida > Arbaciidae > Arbacia > Arbacia lixula. The sequence continues at coordinate 8,654,493 of OZ022591.1, read as the reverse complement.
GTGTCATTGGGTATACTCACAATGTATAAACAGCCATGTTTTCTACAGAGCTGTCACATTGCAGAATTTCCAGAATAACTGATCATGACTTCCAAACTTAAATCATTTCTTTTTTTACTTGTCTCTCTTTTCTAAAACTTCCACTAAACTGCCTCGTTTATAATATTTATCTTTTCCCAAGTGTGTTCAGTTTTAGAGTTTATTGACCTTGTACGATTTTACATTTATTGAGAGAAGGTTGTCATGCATGTAGGCAGATTTCTTTTGTTGTTATTGAAGGGTTAGCATGACATGACTTCTCATCCTTGTCAAAGTAATCTTAGGTCCGCTGGCAGTACCGGTTCCGTTTCAAAATGAGCTTCTTCTCCTTCCTTTTGATCTTCCAACTTCCTGTCTCTCTTTCTGGAAATTTCACTTACTTTTTTTCTAGTGCTCTGCCACATGAGAAGGAACGTTAGCCTTCTCCTGTTACATCATATCTTAATCTGGATGTAACTAGAGGCGAACATTTTCATCTCGCAATCAGTACCGCCATCTTTCCGTCATTTCCATGTGCTACAATTGTTCGCATGTCGTATATGAACTTCTTGGGAATGTAGTGATGGGAGTATGGTGATTTTTTTTTAAGTCTCTCATTATCATTGGCATGAAGATGTGTACTAAGCCAATGGGGTTTTCAAGGTCTGGTCGTGTCAGGGTTAACTCTCTCATTAACATTAGCATGAATATGTGTAGTAAGCCAATGGAGTTTTCAAGGCCTGGTCATGTAAGGGTTAACTCTCTCATCACCATTGGCAAGAAGATGTGTAGTAAGCCAATGGGGTTTTCAAGGTCATGTAAAGGTTAAGAAGCAAACTATGAAGATTAGATTGATGGCACAAAAAACACAACAAAGGCCATGAAAGAGTTAAACAATAGATGCTGACAAAAATGGGTCTTCTTTGTTTTATAAGGGTTTTCAGTTAAAGGACATGGATTTCTAAAAGAGAAGTGACAACTTTAGAAAAGAACCATGCAGAAAGAAACGCTTGCTTCTAAAGTTGTTTTCAAAATCATTCTTTAAAAGGAAAATCATTGATATTGTACAGGTTTGCCTAATGAGACCTATATGATGGAATTGTCTTGTTTCTGATTTTTCTTCACCCCCCTTACCTTGCCTTATACCTTTCTCTCTCTCTACCTGTCTCCCTTCCTTCTTCTTTCTCTTCCACATCTCTGTGTTCACCTTGCTTTCTCTTTCTTTCCTCCCTCTCTTTCCTCTTTCTCCTCGCTCTCTCTCTCCTTCCCCTTCTTTCCTCCCTCTCTCTTTCTCTCTCGTCTCCCTCTCCTCTCTCTCCCTCTCTCTCTCTCTTCCCCCTTCTCTCTCTCTCCTCCCCCCTCTCTCTCTCTCTTCTCTCTCTCTCTCTCTCTCTCTCTCTCTCTCTCTCTCTCTCTCGCTCTCGCTCTCGCTCTCTCCTTCCTCTCTCCCTCTCTCTCTCTTCCCCTCCCCCCTCCAACCCAGGTCCATCGTTC
>OZ022591.1:8612981-8650481 GCA_963669155.1 Arbacia lixula | reverse complement strand
TAGCATCAATTCCCACACACATCAGCAGGAAGCTATCACTTGGTACCCAACTCTGCAAAATAGCTCATCTATCCTGGAGGATCCGGAATTAAACACTAACCAAATAGAATTCGATCAAGACATTCTTTTCAATTTAAACACTCTTTAGGCTTTTCTGGAGTTTTAACAAGGAACTTGTCTATGCTGGCATTACTGTAAGTCTTCACGTATGACAAAATTCACTGGATCTATAGAAACATCTTTCAGCATCGTTTGCAACTGATGGACGATCATCTTGGATTTCTTTTTATGTTTTAACACTGGGAACAAGCGACTTGGGGGGTCTAATTCGCTGTGTTTATGCCTGGTGGGAATAGCTTGGACTATATCGAGAGGAGGCGCAGAGGGATGTGCGAACCAATGTGGGTCATGTGACTGAGAGGGCGGCTTGTTCTGTTGTGAGAGCTAGCGAAGGTGAAAGCGAGGTGAGCTGGTGGTAACCAACCAACCATCCAACCATCCCCCCTGTCATCTTCTGCCTTATCTCCTCTCATCCCGTCTCACCCCCCTCCCTCACTGCCAGCCAAGCCAAGCCAAGCCCCGGTCTCCCTGGAATGCCCCGTCCCTTTCAACCCGTCGGCACGCCAGGCATGCCACTGAAAGTTCGCCCAACAAATTGGGGTTGGCCGGTCCCCCTATCACTCTATCTATCTCACCTCGTGAACAGCCGTGGTGATGCCGAGATCCATTATCTCTGACTGCAATGTGTGGAGACCTTGCTATATATACATTCTGAGATACATAACGTCTTGAGGAGTGCTTTGCATATATACGCACATCAGGAGTATTATATTGGATTTATCTGACTTCAAGAAACTTTGGTGGACATCTTTATTACTCAACTGCCTGAATGATCTTTCATTGCTGAGGAATACGTACCTGGAAGGGAGCAGGATTTGTGGCTTACATGGTAAGTTCATATTCATATTCATATTCTTGTATATATGTATGTTTGTGTATCTTTTTGTGGTGTAATGTTATGATTATATATGTTGTATGAACCAGTAGAAAAAGTACTTTCCTCTACAGGACAACGCATTATATCATATACCTCTTTTAACCTTTCTTGTTTTCAATATTCATATTGATTGAACAGGATGCTGCTATTTCTATTTCTTCTCCTGGTTGTGTCCAATGTCTTTTCTGATGATATTTTTATTATCATTGTCAGTGTTATTGTCAATGTCATTGTCAATGTCATTGTCATTGTCATTGTCATTGTCATTGTCATTGACATTGTGTTGACACACTGTACAAACACACTGTAGGATTTTGAGCATTTATTAGTCAGTATTAGTCAGTCTACCATATCAGTACCATTAAAGAATTAGCAGAAGCTTAACCCTAACATTACCAGACTTGACTTACCACACATTTCCATGCCAATGGTAATGAGAGGGTTACCCCTTTCCATAGACTCCGCTCATTATGGCAAAATTTGCACAATGCACACTCATTGAGTTAATGGAAATCATTGATGCATGAATAGATAGATAAATAAGTACAAGTATGTGAATAGATTGACGTGTGATGAAAATAGATTGATGATTAATTAATAGATAGCTAGATAAACGTATATTTTGCTATATTTGAAGATATGCATAGATAGAAGGATACATGTGCAAGGCCCACTGGGTTGTTATCATACTGTTCTCGGTTCATTATTTATTAAACTGAATTCAGCTCCACAGCTCCAAGTTGAATAATTGAAGATTTGTGTGCAAGATTGAAGCCAGGACGGTTGAATAGACTCAAATCACGTGGAGTGATTTCTCAGGAAGTCTCCTCTCAATGTGAATAGATATTGGAGGTCAGTGACTGGACGTGTGAATTGTTACCTGTCTCACATGGACATTTTCATTAGAGACAGTTTCTTTCATTAACGAAAAAGATAGCTGCTGATGTACATTTGTGTGCTAGAGCCAGTCGATTTCAAGTTTGTGTTGTTGTTTTTTTATTCCCACTTTCCCCACATCATAGAGACAATAATTTTCCATTGTCAGTTCTTTGTATCAGTGCTTCCCCACTTCATAGGATTTACTCATTCAGGAAGAAGGCCTTTTTAAAGAAAAAATGATCAATATTTGGCTTTTACGTTGGCAACACTATTTTTTATAAAGCAACGTAATGTAAATTCTATTGTAATGATAATGAATTTTTTTCTATATACGTGTAGCTTAGGCTCTAGGCTGAGAGGGTTTTTTTTCCTACTACATCCTGCAATAACAACTAAGTCTGGAGCTTTAGACTAATCATCATTCTCCCTCTGTGTTGCACACAGTATGGTGAGGCAAGGGTGCTTATCCTTTGTTTCCAGACTTAGTTGTGATTTCAGATATCTATCAATCTAAATGCTCTATCCAGTTTCATAAGCGATCATGGAGCGCAACAATTTCCTATTGTCAATTCTTTGTCATCAGCTCCACTACATGGTAAACAACCCTCTTGATTTGCGAACTAGTCAGTCCGACTGCTTGAATCCCACGTAATCCTCCTTCTTCCCCTGTTTCTTTTCCCCATCTATCTTCCCCATCAGAGCCAACTTTTCCAAGCCACCTTTAAGAAGTACACACCCTCAAGATCTTAACTGTCTTCCTGTAAATTCTTATCCCATGTAGAAACATCTTTTTCATGTCGGCTCTCTAGAAAACTTCTTCATTGGTTACTCTTTCAGTCCAGGAAATCCTCTTTATCTTCAATATAAACTTATCTTGTAACTCTCTAATCTCTTCCTCAAAACTGTTGTGGATGTGGATGTTTGACTACCATACATGAACACAGGGTTTACATACATGTAACAGGTTAGTACTCACATCCTGGTCTTCATGCCAATATTTGTTAAAGTGATGTCATAAAATTAAAGCTTTGAAAAAGTCATCACTTTCTTATGTTTTCATGTATTTTCGTAAAACCTTATCTTATATATTGCTTTCCTTTCGCTGCTACAATTAAAACCGTTGTAATTTTGGGGTGGAGTTTCCCTTTAAGATGTTGTTCAGCTTTGAGAAGGCAGACATTAAAAGTCTAGACATTCTAAATTTAGCTGTCTTTGACTTCAATCTCTCACCTTGCATTTTCTGTGATTGTGATTTTAGCAGTGCATGGTGAAAAAAAAAGATTTCCCTTTAAGATGTTGCTTAGCTTTGAGAAAGCAGATTTTGTCATTCCAAGTCTTTGATTTCACTCTAACACCTAGCATCTTCTCTGATTGTGATTCTAGCAGTGCATGGGAGATAAAAAGAAATTATGCAGTTCTCTGCTGCTTGGGTTCTATACTAAACATTGGGTTCTATATTATACATCTATTTGATTGTGATTTTAAATAAAAAGAAATGCAGCACTCCACTGCTTGGGTTCAAGACTATATGTGGGGAAAGCAAGAGAAAGATCACAATGTATCGCCCCCATGAGGCAGGGACAGTATTGACGTGCAGAGGGGAATGACATGAGGAGGAAAATGAACCCTCCGTCTATTATAGTTGGAAAGGGGTGGGTGGAGGATGGCAGTATATTGAGCGTTACCACTTACAGTAATTGTTGACATGACGGACCAGTTTTTAGAGGATCTTGGAGAGATTCTTAAGGGAATCAGGCAGGAAGTTATCTGGGAGGGAGATTGATCGATGGGACACATCTCGGAGGGAGAAATAAAGCCTTGATGAGAGAGTCAAGGCACTGTGGGATGCTTTTAAGTCTTTGTGTGCTACACAAAATAGAGCTCTATAGGATTTGTGTGTATTAGTGATGGCAGAAATAGGATAATTGCATGCAAAGGCTTAGTGGGTTGTGCAGTGGAATCTCATTATACCAACCCCCATTAAACATGTCCCCCTTAACACGCTCAGTCCCATAGGCAGAAAACCGAGTCATTGGTGTGGAGCTGTACGTCAGTGCGTGCACGGTGCTGAGAGGGTTAACCTGCTCAGTTCCATTGGTAAGAAATTGAGTTGTTATTGATATGGAGTTATCAGTGCTTGGTACTGAGAGGGTTAACCTGTTCAGTCCCATTGGTAAGAAACTGAGTTGTTATTGATATGGAGTTATCAGTGCTTGGTACTGAGAGGGTTAACCTGTTCAGTCCCATTGGTAAGAAACTGAGTTGTTATTGATATGGAGTTATCAGTGCTTGGTACTGAGAGGGTTAACCTGCTCAGTCCCATAGGAAAGAAATAGAGTTATTGGTGTGGAGCTGTCAGTGCCTGCATGGTAGTGAGAGTTGTAACCAATGCACTCCCATAGGCATGGAATTGTGTGTTTATTGATATGGGGCTGTCAGGGCTTGGTACTGAGAGGGTTAACCAGCTCAGCCCCATAGGCACAAAACTTAATAAATTATTAGTGTGGAGCTCTCAATGGGTGTTACGCTCTTTGGGATTCATGTAACTGTGTAGCTAGGTACAAACATATGACCATGAATGCTGTTTTATAGGAGTTGTTTTTATAACTGCGGCAAATATTTCACTCTGGAAGATATCTTTATAATTTATACCATGTATGTGCATTAGACTGTCTTTTGTTCAGTCTATTCTAAGGCACAGTACCTGCTATTTTGCTATGTAACATTGTGGAAATCTAATAAGTTTAATTGAATTCAACTCAATGTGTGCATTCACAAACTCTGGCAAACAAACTTGCTTTTCTGCAAATTTTTGCCGTCAAGTGGAAGTGTGCCCTAATGAGCCCAGCTCTACAATAGCATCACTCCAGAGGGCTTTGCTAACCCGACAATGATACCCCAGCTAATGAAATTAACACATTCCGTGCCATGCGCCCACCGCCTACCAGCCCAGGCAACAGGGCGGGCGGGCTGAAGAGTCGGTCAGAGTTATAAAGTGCATCGCTAATCAATGACATCTCATTTGACTTGCAAGGGTGACACTCACCCCAGCCTTGTTCACATATAACAGTACTGTCGATTAACGCCTGGACTGTTACATGTTTATGGTAATCATCAATCTTCATGTGTCTCTATTGTATGTCCGTCCACCACTAAAGCTACATGCACATAGAAGCTGATCGACGCTTGCCCCATGCCACCTACAGTTTGACGCCAGGGCTTTTCAACCGCGGCAAAGCTAGAAAATCCTTTCCTGAGCGAGGTTTGAATGTCAAGGCGGGTCATCATTCAGCAAGAGGCATTTGAAATACGGGTGGTACTGTGGCAAGAGGTTGCAAGGAATTGCTGTAATGTGAACATAGCTTTAGACCATACAGGTATACTTATTCTTCCTACCATAGCATTTTGTTATAAACAGTTACAGATGTTATTTATCACCAGCAAGACCAATATGAATTTCTAAAAAAATGTTTATTACAGTTGCTATCTACTGCTAATGAGCGTTCATGGTATACCTTGTAAAAGCATAAACTATTTTTGATCAGTAATGTTAATTAATTAATGAAAATTTAAGTCCTGAATTAAATCAAAATCAAAAAGTGGTTGAATACCGGCTAATATGTTACTCTTTATTGCAAACAGAAAATGCACAAGGTGTATGACTGAATTGCACATGTGTTACAGGTTATCAAACTCTATCTCTCTTGCTACAATTATTTACAACTAATGATGGGATACCTACATCTCAACTATCAATGTGTAAAGCATTGCAAACGTGAATTATAATAAACTTCCCTTATTAGATGCACTTTCTCTCTTGCTTCAGTATCTATCAGGTATCAGTATCAGGGAGATAAAAATCTACAAATGGCTTGTGGACATGGTTGAGAGAGGCACAGATTACATACATGAATTAATTGTAAATGTTATTCTATGGGACTGAAGTGTGAAAGTGTTCTACCTCTCTAGATCATAGCATACTCTTCAATAAGATAAACAGCTATTGATGGCTGGTCTGCGTCTGGTATTAGTGCTGACGTCATTAGGCGGCACTGCTAATCACTTAGTGCATGGCAGTGTTTAAAATAGCATCAGCAACTCACGTCTGTGGTGTTGCGGGTATTGTATTATTAGAATGATGGAGATGATAACAAATTAATGTATATTCTCTTCAGTTCATGGGTAGTAACAAACACGGTGCTCTTTTGTTCCCCATATCTCTACAACAGTGTCAGACAAATTAATGTTACATCTGTGTTGAAGTGCTTAATTGTAAAATAATTTCTGAGTGGGGCATACACATTTAACCTTGTATTAGATTCCCATAAGTTCATACAGTAGATTTTTAAAAAATCAAATTTAACTTTAGCCTGTACAAATCATGACAAGCCTTTGCAAAGGCTTCAAGGAGATTGTGCTTTATGTTGACAACAATCTCATGGAATGATCCAACCTGCCATATCGTGCAATATGACAGGTAGGGCATACAAATTTAACCTTGTACTAGACTCTCATAAGTTTTTACCGTAGATGTACTTCTTTTAAAGAATGAATTCAACTTTAGCCTGTACACACTGTGACGAGCCGTAGCAAAAGCTACAAGGAGATGGTGCTTTATGTTAACAACAATCTCATGGAATGATAGAGCCTGCCATGTTGTGCAATATGACAGGTAGAGCTGATCAGCTATATTATCCCTCATTAAAGATTAATTCTATCCACAATAGGTGCTATATCAACGAGCACCACAGACCAATTAAAACAAGCTTTTGTTATGAAACATGGTGGAGCTGGGGTTATATTCATGAAACCTTTCCAAGCCTAGTTGGTTAATAAAAGTGCATGTAGCTAAATGTACTTCAGCAGCTAACTAGGTTCAGTATATAAGGTTTCATGAAAATGGCCCTTGGATTCTAAGGTTTATACTAAGCCCCAGAGACTGTCTTTTACTAAAACTTTGTCTCTCATTGTCACTTTCTTATTCGGGAAGACATGCAGATCCTGCAGAGTGGCATTTTGTGTGGCGTTGAAATGGTTAATTTGCTTTGTGTATAATGACAATTAAAAGCATAAACTATAATACCATGAAACAAAGCACTTGCTCTTTAAGGTTCCTATGAAAGCTATGAAGATTTGTAACAAAAATATCTCAAATTTCTCATAATTTTTTTAGATTTAATTAAAATTGTTGTGCAGGTACTTTTTTGGTTCAACCACTTTGATTTTCAGGATTTCTTTATCATTTGAATAAAAACATCTTTGCCCTTAATGAGTATAATAGCTGGATCTGTAAATACATGGGGTGGGGTGTGCGCAATTTATAACAAATGTATGAAATCAGGAAGAAGTACAGGTGTAGTACCTCCAATTGTATGTGAAAAAGTAACCTGATTATAAATCTATGAGAAGTACCTTCCTACAAACATCAACCATAGTTTATATTGTATATTGCATGGTTCATGTTGATCAAGTCTATATGAATTAATGTAATTGGGTCTCTGCACAGCATGCATATCAGTTTGGTATGTCATCTATAAACTAATTGTACCAGACATCATGCGGTTTATAATTCATGATGCTATATATATTTTTCATATATAGCACATGTGATGCTTTATGCTTTGCATCCACATGAATCACACTGGAGGAGAATTCTCATAGGTAGTGATATGATTGATTTCGGGCGTATGATTTTAATTGAAGAAGAACTAAGATATACTTATTTTATTCAGAATTGATTAAAGAACATGAGGGGAGTAGATTGGGTGATCCCTGATCAATATAAGAAGAGAACAAGACAGATATAGTAGGGAAAAAATGAGAGAGGGAAACAAATTAAACAATGAGAGCAAGAGAGTGATAGTAACAAAAGGAACCAAGAGAGAGAGAGAGAGAGAGAGAGAGAGAGAGAGAGAGAGAGAGAGAGAGATAGAGAGAAAGGGAGGGAGAGAGAAGGAAAAGAAAGGAAGGGAATTGAAAGGGAGAGAAGAAGGTGAGAGGAGGAAAATTTTTAAAAGGAGATAGCTGAATATAAGTTCTAAATGCACATGTTTTACAAAGTGACAGATAGGAAAAAGAAAGACACAGAGATAAAACACAAATTGGTGGAAAATATGAAGCAGCTCTCCAAACGAGACAATCCTGAGTGACATGCATACTCTCAACTATACATGTTTGTATCAAGTGACCTAGGGATAGAAAAAGAAAAAGATGTACAGGGAGAGAGGGGAACAAGTGTCTAAAAGGAAGGAAAGGATGGAGAGAAGGGGTTACATGAAGAGTGACAAAGGTGGATAGATGAAAACAAGTTTCAGAATAGACAAATAGACAACTACATGCACATTCTGAACTTCACATGTTTGTATCAAGGGACCTAGGGATAGAAAAAGAAAAAGATGGACAGGAGAGAGGGGAGCAAATGTCTAAAAGGAAGGAAAGGATGGAGAGAAGGGGTTACATGAAGATAGACTAAGGTGGATAGATGCAAACAAGTTTCAGAATAAACAAATAGACAACTACATGCACATTCTGAACTTCACATGTTTGTATTAAAGGACCTAGGGAAGGAAAAAGAAAGAGAGATCGGGAGAGAGGGGAATGGGAAGGAAAGGATAGAGGAAAGGGGAGATACATGGAGATAGAGAAATGTGGGCGGATGTGAGAAGGCCTTAGGAGATAGGATACATACTATTGCATATTCTGTACCAAGGAACAGAGGGGAAAGAATCAAGCAATTCATATAGGGGGGGGGGGGGGGAGAGGTAAAGAGAGCGGTGGGGGTTCATACAGGGAAGTGGGGGGGGGGGGGGGGTGAAAAGAGAGGTAAAGAGAGTGGTGGGGGTTCATACAGGGAAGTGGGGAGGGGGGGGGGTGGAAAGAGAGGTAAAGAGAGCGGTGGGGGGTTCATACAGGGAAGTGGGGGGTGGAAAGAGAGGTAAAGAGAGCGGTGGGGGTTCATACAGGGAAGGGGGAGTGGAAAGAGAGATAAAGAGAGTGGTGGGGGTTCATACAGGGAAGGGGGGGGGTGGAAAGAGAGGTAAAGAGAGTGGTGGGGGTTCATACAGGGAAGGGGGGGGTGGAAAGAGAGGTAAAGAGAGTGGTGGGGGTTCATACAGGGAAGGGGGGGGGGTGGAAAGAGAGATAAAGAGAGTGGTGGGGGTTCATACAGGGAAGGGGGGGTGGAAAGAGAGGTAAAGAGAGTGGTGGGGGCTCATACAGGGAAGGGGGGTGGAAAGAGAGGTAAAGAGAGTGGTGGGGGTTCATACAGGGAAGGGGGAGTGGAAAGAGAGGTAAAGAGAGCGGTGGGGGATCATACAGGGAAGGGGGGGGGGGTGGAAAGAGAGGTAAAGAGAGGGGTGGGGGTACATACAGGGAAGTGGCTGTATACATGATAGCTCCTATATGCAAGATACATATGATAAAGGGAGGGGAGTGCAAATTAAAGGAAAGATAGGGAGAGGGATGGGATGGACAGAAAAAAAGGTGGATGTATATACAAGAGCTCTGAAAAGAGAATGCATACTACATGCATATTTTAAACTTGACATGCCTGTACTAAGGGACAGACAGAAAGGGATGAAGAAGTAAATATGAGGAGAGGGGGGGGGGGGGGTTGAAAGGAGAGATAGAGAGAGAGAGCAGTTGGGGTAGATATGTATAGAAAGGTGGGTGTATATACCAAGCACTGGGAAAGAGGATGCAGATAAAACGCATATTCTAAACTTGTCTGTTCCAAATGACAGAGAGAAAAGGATGGAGAAGAAAATGTGGGGGAGGGGAGGGGAGAAAATGAAGGATAGGTAAAGAGGGCAGTAGGGATAGATTAAGTAAGATGTGTGTGTGTATATATAAGAAGCTCTGGGAGACAGGATGAATGATAAATGCAAAGACTCAATGAATATTCTTCACTTGACAAGTTTGTACCATGGGACAGGGAGAATGACAAAGATGAGGGGTAGTGGTGGGGGGGGGGGGGGTGGAGCTTAAGACCAGAGGGCAAGGAGAAAGGGGGTGATGGTTATAAGGAGATAAAGAGTCACAGAGAAATTACAGGGAAAATTAAAGCAATTGCAGGTGCCTATTTTAGATTAACCTTGTCACTGGGGGCTGGTCGTTTAGAGAATCTCCTTTAAGAACTGTACCGTAGGCTACTTGCATAATTCTAAACGTGACATGTCTTTATCTAGGGACTCAGAGGAAATAGGAGGAACAAAACGGAGTGAGAAAAATCTGCATGAAGGAGATGAAACGTTGATCTTGATATGTCTTTATCCTGGCTCGCAGGAGACCATGCAGGACTTGGGAGAGTGACAGGGTCAGTTGAATATTACATATTTCCAGGAGGATCTATGAAGCTAGGGATCAAGGGCTGTATGATGGGGATGATGCCTAGCACAACAGGCAATATGGATGAAGTGGGGAGAGGGGAGTGTTGGGCTGATATAACATAGGGAGGGAGGGAGTGTGGGAGAGGAAGAAGAAGTGAGAGAGTGGAAGAGATAGAGTGATTGAGAGAGAGAGGGGGGGGGGAAGTAGAGAGAGGGGGAGATTGAGAGAGAGAGAGAGAGAGAGAGAGAGAGAGAGAGAGAGAGAGAGAGATGGTGGGGATGATAGAACAGAAAGAGGAAGTGAGAGAGTGAAAGAGATAGAGAGTGAATGAGAGAGAAGGGGCGGGAGGAAAAAAGAGAAAGAAAGAGAGAGGAAAGGGGGTGGAAGAGAGAGAGAGAGAGAGAGAGAGAGGAGGGCCGAGTGGGAAAGAAGAAGGTGAGAGGGAGAAAGAGGTAGGGAGAAACAGAGGATTTTAAGTTGGCGTCAGGGGTAGCAAAAAATATGAAGAGGAAGGAGAGAGGGAAATGGCAGATGAAAATAAGGATATATTGATAGGGAAATAAAAAGAACAGCAAGATAGGAAAATAAAGAGAGGGAGACAGACAACAGAGAGAGTGTGGTGACGGGCAGAAAAAGAATAAATTTCATTCAGACAAATAATTGTTTTCTTCATGATTCAGACAGATTTACCTTTCAAGAAAGTTGCATTGTTTAATGTCTTTGTAATACATTTGAATGAAATAGTAGTATATATGTTGCCACAGAGGTATTGTGATCAATGCTTAACGAATAATGGGTCTTTCAAGCTGTGGTGCAGAAGGAGATTGATGTGACGTACCATAGGGCATGCATGCACAAGAAAACTCTGGTGTATAATGGTACTAGAAGCTGTCTTTCATAATGGGCTATTCTCCTTGCATTTACTGCACTGATATAATGACTTCTTCTGCAGATGATACAAATTTTAGGTTAAGCTCTTCCCAATACTTTTTTTTTGGTCTCTAGATTTATTTTCCAGGATGAGACCAATTTTCCAGTAAATTGCTTGGGGAAATATCAATTTTGTCTTTAGGCTTGGTGCTAGCAAACTTCTATCGCATATTATCAGGGGAATCACTGGCAAACATGCATCTGTGATTGTTATGCATGAATTTTGTGATACTATACCCCTGGATGCCTCCCCCTAGTTTTATGTGAGATAGTACACTGTCCTGGTATAAAGCAATCTGCATTTTAAGTAATATAATCATGTGCAATTTTTGTACTGATTTTTATTTTATGTGCATGGTAAATGTGTAGACCTCAACTTGTTTTACATACATGTACTGGAAGCCAAGTTTCAATTAATCTACCTCTTTGATTTTACTGCTGTTCAAGGAAACTGATAGATTTTGTTGTTTCCCTTTAAAGACAGGGTAGGCCTTTTTGCAGGTAAAAAAAAAATCAGATTGAGTAAGAACCACAGGAAATAGAAAAAAATGCATGAGGACTTCTCTTCCAAGGATAGAACTGGAAACAGCTGGTAACCGGAATTGTAGCAATCGCTAGATTTGGAAGAGGTTATGTACAGGGCATTTTAAGTGTTCCTGTTCTTGCAGCCTACAGACTGGAGACCATTGTCCGCACTACAGCGCATGCGTTGAATGAAAACCATGTAGACTAATGAAAACAAGGAGTTACTAAATATTATACAAATATTTCATGACCATGAGGGATCTTGTGGAATCTATTTGCGTCAAGGTTAAGTGGAGGGGACCAATAGCTTCCACAAAGTTCCCAAATAAAGATCATGAAATATTTGTTTTATATCCTTCATTAATATATTCTTCGTTCATTAATTTAATCCTTACCATGGACCTTGTAATATAGTGCCCATGTTCTAAGCTCTGAACGCAGGAGCCCAATTCAGATGTTTTGTTATTTCCTGCGGCTTGAGCAAACCAAAGGAAATTCAAGTTGCACCTCGGCCGCAACACTGCGGGAGTGTCGGCTGCGTGCCCAATGATTTTCCGCTAAATTGCCAAAAAGCAACTGGAAAGAAATGTATCGCGTAGATTTTGCGTGCCGCGCATTTAACTGGGAAGAATCAATGAAAGTTGTATCGATCATTGATAGCCCGGATATCGATAGTCCAGAGGGGAAAAAAGACTATCTTTGACATGACGTCACGAAACAGTACTTTTTTCCCCTCTGATGTCACGAAATAGTACTTTTCTTCCCTCTGAGCTCTCTTCCTTCAAATAGTTCATCTATTTGTGGTCATGTGCCACCCTTTCAACCAATCAACTAACTGGAATATATTAATAAGGGATATAAAAACAAATATAGTTTTCTAATTCTCCTGAAAAGGCTTGTGCAGCTCTGACTATGATATTTCATACATACATGATTCCTGCCAAGTTTCATGACTTTTGCAAATAGGCTACCCTGTCTTTATTTGAGGTCTATCCTTTAAAAGCCACATGCACTTGTTTTGCCTTCCCCTAACCTAGGTTCTGGGCCTCGCTTGATGAAACTTTAATGGTAACTCTACCATCAATGGTACCTACATGGTAAAATTGCTCATCAAATTCAGGGTTTCCATAGCAGTTAACTTACCATTAATGGTAACTCTACCATCAATGGTACCTACATGGTAAAATTGCTCATCAAATTCAGGGTTTCCATAGCAATCGCCATTCATAGCAATGTTACGATTAATGGTAAGTTTTATGCAACAGGGCCCAGGTCTGTGGAGTCTGCTGCTCTATGAGTTGGTGCACGATTGCAACCATAGATATGTCTGGACACGAAGCCTAGCAATTCCTCACCAGCATCTCATGATGAAACAACACTTAGTCTTCACATCCAGATCGACCTATTTGTGGTAGCAGCACATATATGTCCATGCACTTCACAGTCTGGAACATAAGCCTATCATCATGATCATTACCCCAGTAAACATGTTGATGCAGTGCTAGTGGGCAGCTTAACGTTGGCCTGATGACGTGTACTTACTTGTCAGATCAGTTAGATAACTGCCCAGATGGCTGTTTCCAGGCTTCTCTTCAGTTTCTTTATGATACACTATAATGCCATGTCTGCCCTATACATTAAGATGTTTAGCTGAATAAGGTAGGGGATTCAGTACCCCTAATTTTACAGTCATTATAGTTTGAGCTGGCTTCAACCATGGACCTATCATGGATGGACTGCGCTCGGATAGACTTGCTTTGATCTATGAGGTCCGCCGCCTCATAAAAATTCAAGACATTCAGGTGTTTTAAACAATTAGCTGTATTTCTAATTAGGTAGTGCCTTCTCTGAATAACAAAAGAAAATCTGTTTTGAGAAGTACGTCAACCGTTCAGCCTTCGCTGGGAGCTCGTAGCTGATCTTTTTACATCACGCACTGTGAATTAGTTTTGGGGTGAGCGAAGGGAAATTTTGAAAAAATTGTAGAAAGAATTTGATCTGTTACTTTTTCGGACACCTCCGCACACGAAATTGAGGTTGTTTCCATGAAAGATGAAACATTCAATAAACGATTTACAAGATATTTTTAAGGAAATATGATTCGGAAATGTGCGATATGGAGGCATTTCTCTGGTATGCTTTCTACAGTATTCTCCTTTTATCACAAAAACGAAGAAACAATACAATCTGAAATTCACACAATCGTATCTTTATAACATGTAATACTACTGCACATGCACTTCAGTTCATGAAGTGGTTCTGAAATCTTCTGCGCATACAGAATATATATTCCTCAAAATGCATCCTACAGTTTTCATGCTTGTTTGGCGGCGGATCTCCCTCGATCAAAGAGCCAAACGCGTCAAATATTCCATTGTGATATCAATGCACGCGACTGCTGTCGGAATAAATTACACTTCGTGCTGACTCCATTCCTTACACCTCTCTGCTTCAACTACCCAAATATGTTCAATTGCATTTGATTTTTGCCATCACATATTCAGCTCTCACACTGATTAAGGCTTGTTTAACTCTTAACGTGCCGCTGTCACATTTTTGCGACTAAGGGGTAACGTGCCGCTGTCACAATTTGCAACCAAACTGTAATAGAGAAAACATCTGGTACAGAGGGGTTTTACCCCAGGCAAGTTAAGAGTTAAAGAGACGCATTACACCTCATTTCATATTGATATAGGATTAGATCACCTTTAACCACCCTCATTTTGCCTTCACACATTTTCAGATCTTTAGCTGATTAAGATATAAAGAAATTTACCCATCATTTCACATTAATATGTTAAAAAATTGAGTTTAAACACTCTGCTAAAGACATTAGATTTTTGCCTTCACATATCCAGATCTATAGCTGATTAACATATGTTTAAAGATATTTCACACCCATCACCATTTCATTGGTGTGTGGTAGATTTCCTGCAACCATCCGCCTGAGACATATTTACTGACATTGGATAGTTAAAGAGAAAGTGGGGCATTAGGGAAAACCCCTACCATGTGTACTAATCAGACTGGCATTTAAATTCAGGGCTGCCTTTAATCAATGCGTGGGTATTTTGTAAATTGCATGCGGGGGTGCCAAATATACCTTGCTTGTTTTTCTTTGAGCCTTGTCAACAATAACAACTCTACTTGCTTACCTTTATCGCACAATGGTCATACTTTGGCACAATAAACTCAAGACTCTAGTGTGTAGTAAATCAATAACGAAAAACAAAAACAACCAATGATGTAACACGCTTTTGTAACCTTTTAACTGATTGGTTTCTCATCTTAAACAGTCCTATTATGTATGTCGAAATAATTATTTAAGAATATTATCAACAACACCTCAACAAAGAAACAACAACAATTATGTAGCACAAGTTTGTATCCTTTTAACGTTTAGTTTCTAATTTTCAACAGCCACATTTTGGGTTAAAATTATTGTTTTAGAATATCAAGCACTGTGACAAGACTGTGCTTCTGGCTCTTTGTCTAGTACTGGTGTTAATATGCAACAACAGAGCCAGACAAACTACATCAAGTATCACCCTTCCTGACCACATCAGCCAGGATTGTGTAACCAGAAAACAAAATGTACATAGTGCCTGAGTCGCTCAACTTTTCACTTTCACATCAGGCATTATCTAGCATTGAATGGTTAGAAGTTGTTTTCAGCAAACTGTCTATGGGGGCCCCTAGGAGACAAATGTATTACTGTACCCTTTTGTTCTCGCTGCATCTGTGTGTATGTTTGACTTTTCAGACTGGTTTTAAGTTTCGTACCAACATGTCATATATTGTAGCATCACCTAGAATTTAATGGTAAGCATTTGTTATCAGCATTGGAAAAACGTTAAAAATCTGTAAGAGCCTTAGGAGACAAATGTGTTACTGTGCACTCTTTCCTCTCTATCGGTATTCATGTATGACTTTATGTCACGGTTTTATGTTTCATAGCAACATGTACCACCTGTTGTCACATAATCCCTCTTTTCTCATATTCTCTTTTTTTCAACCTCTCACTCTCCCTCGTACGTCCCTATCATTATTGATCTGGGTACGAAAATTTATCAAATCAAATCTCCCATTACTATTTCTGACTCAAAGATGAACCCAGGTACAAATAACATGTATTTCCTCTATTTCATTCAAGATGCCAATTTTTTTTTATAGCAACTCTTTTTGTTTCTTGAAACAGCTACACAAAAACACCTTCATGTTAATTTGTCTTCCTTCATACTTTCATGCTTTCGCCTGAAGAAGTTAGTTCACCCAGAATAAACAGAAAACTCTCTCCACACTTTGATAAAATGGGAGGTTTTCATCAATGAATATGCACTTTGAAAATGTAAATTCCTCTAGCATTTTACACTTCCTTGTCAAATAGATATTGAATGCACAATGAACAAGAAGTGCATTTTGAGACAGAAGTGGAATAGAATAGACCAGATAGCAAGATGGTCATTATCACCAAGTCTTTAACATCTTAATATGTTCTAAATTTTATTTTTATTCAACTGCTATTTCATTAAAGCTTTGCAAGTACCCAGTTTTGATCTCATTGATGTGTTTTAAAAATCTCAGATTAGTTTCCTTACAGCTGTTGTTCTATACACCTTAAAAAATGTGTGTGAAAAGGTAGACTGAACTTAAAATAAAACTGAACTTAAATGCAGACTTACATTTATGGTAGCATTCAGCTTTAATAGTAAATTGAAGATATAATTTCTGAGATCTGTGACACTAGATATACGTAAGTCACTCCACCTCACCACTGTTCTCACTTTCCCTCAACCCTTCCATGAATGTGTATCAACTCAATGTGTGTTTCAAGGCTTAGTTCTGAGATCGTGGCTTGACCCAAGAAGCCCTTACTACCATTCCCCCTCTCACTCCCCATACCTCCTCAAGCTGTGACTATTACTAGTTACCGGCTCTTGAGAGGAATATATATATATATATATATATTGCGTAAATATTGTCTCACTCCCTCGCTATCTCAAGACCCCCATCTCCACCTCACTCCTACAAGAGTCTAACCTATCACCAAGGGCGATGTTTACTCTCACGAAAAAAAAGATACTTTGAGTAAACTTACAAGATACACTCTCCACCAGGGTTGCTTGACTTCTTTTTTTTTTGGTGTCCTTATTCGCTCCTCTTTTGTTGGGAGGAGAAATTGAATTGATTTGGTGATCGGGAATTGAGCGTGATTCGTGCGGAGGCATGAGAATGATCTGATCAGTGTCGCACGAGGCGAGTAAAGAACAATATTGATCCAAGCTAGCGTGACAAGCCAGGTGAGAGAGAAAGAGGGGGAGAGAGAGAGGGCAGGGGAGGTGTGAGGCAAGCAAGAGAGAGAGATAGAGAGAGAGAGAGAGAGAGAGAGAGAGAGGAGGGGGAGGGGGGGCGGAGGAAGAAGAGACAGAGATGGAAGAGAAGGAGAGATGGGGAGAGAAAGAGGGGGAGAAAGAGAGAGGGGGGGGGGAGGGAGAAGAGAAAGAGATGGAAGAGAAAGAGTTATGAAAGAAAGATGAAAGATGTGAAAAGGAACAAGAGAAAGAGAAGGGTTAGGCAAGAAAGGGAGTGAGAGAGAGATTGAGAAAGAGAAATAGGTGATGGCAAGAAAGAGATAGAAGGAGAGAGAGAAATTAAAGAAAGGGAAAGGAAAAGGAAAGAATAGGAAGAGGGGGCAGAGAGATAAAAAGAGAAAATAGATTGACTGAGAGAGAGAGAAAAAAAAAAAGATGTGGGAGAGAGCAGGGAGGGGGGGTGAGGTAACAAGATAAAAAAGGAGAGATGCAGAGAGATAGCGATACAGGACTAACTCTAATACTGCATGCTATCTCTCATTAATGTAGGAGTCAGAACTGGCAGGGTAAAATACTTGCGGGGCTGCCCGTCTGCTCTTGCCGATGATGCTTAAGCGAGTCGGGGAATGTTTACTGGTGGGCCCGTGGAGTTGCCAATTTGAATGGAGATTGACGCAATATGCGTGGAAACATGATTTTCCCAGCGATAGAATTGAGAAGATTGGGTTTGAGGCAAGCCTATGCGAGGTATCTTAGGTAGTCTGCCTCTGCGTGTGTATTTCTTTCTTGAATAAGTAAGAAGAAAGCCAAGTAATCAAATTTGCCACTTGGAAGTTGTCCATTGATTTTCTTGTCATACTCAATATGTACAATGGATACAGCATCCGTTGGAGCACATCCGCAGTATCATATTTCCCCTTCTCTTCATTTCATTTGAATATCCTGAATTTATTTTTTATTTTAAGTCAGTAGCATATAAGGTTGAAAGGAAAATTGTAAGCTAAAATATTATTTTGTCACTTTAAAGAATAATCTTATTTTTTTTTTTTTTTTTTTTGGGGGGGGGAGTTCCACGGTGTTACGTATTGTATTTCAAGGATGTCACAGTAGCCTAAATGGGGTTTTAAACTGATATATGTATCCATATTGCTTTTTTATTTGCTACTTGATTCTAGTTGGTGTCTTTCCTTCCAGACAGCTGCTTATATACAAATCACATGATGAGTTTGTTGAACCGTATCTCCATGGAAGCAAGGAATGGTTTCCATGCAATTTCTACCTGATCTTGTTTGATGGTATATTGGTGTCTCGTCTTGACACAGCTGATCACATCTATAGAAAACCCAAGAGCGGTTGAATTTGATTGAGGGGGAGGGAGAGCCAGAGAGGAGAGAGAAAGAGAATGAGGACAAAATTAAGAGAGAGAGAGAGAGAGAGAGAGAGAGAGAGAGAGAGAGAGGGAGAGGGAGAGGGAGAGGGAGAGGGGGAAATATATCTCCCTAGAACAGATGAGAGAGATTGAGAGAGGCACAAAGAGAGGGGGGAGGAGAGGGAAAGAGAGAGAAAGAGAGAGAGAGAGAGAGAGAGAGAGAGGGGGGGGGGAGAGAGAGGGATAGTGAGAGATGGATAGAGACAGAGGGAGATGACAAAGAGTGAGAAAGAGAGATTAATAGAAACAGATGGTTAGAGGGACAGAGAGAGGAGGGGAGAGAGAAAGAGAGGGGAGAAAGAGAGAGAGAGAGAGAGTGAGAGAGAGAGAGGATAGGATGAGGCTGAGAGAAGAGGAGAGGGAGAGCGAGCCAAGAAATAGGATGAAAGAGGGGGAGTGACAGAGCGAGGGGGAGAGACAGAGGGAGGGGGAGAGACAGAGGGAGGGGGTTAGCTACAGGAAAACATCAAGGATGATTTAGGAAGTCGAGATGATGGGAGGAGAGAAAGGGGGCAAATGAAAGAAATTGAGGGCAAAGTGAAGAGGAATTAACAGAGAGAGAGAGAGAGAGAGACAGGTAGAGAGGGAGAGAAAACACACACACACACACACACACACACACACATACACAGGCACATCCACATAAAGGAAATAACACACTCGTAGCTACATAAAGCAGTCTATTTAAGTGCTCCTTCAGACATCGCTTCTACTTCATGTTTGTGTGCTACTAACTATCCTTGTGTAAATTGGTCCTCATCATTCTCAGACCGTTCTCCCGGAAACGGATGCCAAGCTGAACAAACATATCATAGTCGTCTGTAATACTCCCTGGTTTTCTGACATTAAGTGCTGTGTCATTCTTGATCTCGAGTCTCTTGCGACTCTCCTCTACTAAAGAAATATTCCTTCACTCTTTATGCGCCATTGAGACATTATTGCACTGGTGATACACACTATTTCCATAGGGCAGTATGGAGTCTGGCAGAGAAGGAGTTAACTCTTTATGCACCATTGAGGCATTATTTCACTGGTAATACACACCATTCTCATAGGGCAGTATGGAGATTAGCAGAGATGGAGTTAACTCTTTATGCGCCATTGAGGCATTATTACACTAGTGATACACACCATTTACATAGGGCAGTATTGAGTCTTGCAGAGAATGAGTTAACATTATTTTTAGGCTATTGTTTCTTTGAGGAAAATATCAAAGACAGGGTAGTCCTTTTGCAGATCAAACATGAAAATGTTGTAAAAAAAAACAAATTGAAAAAGAATACTGTGTAAGAATTTCCTCCAAATAATAGAACTGGAAACTGACTTTGAGTGGAATTATAGAGATGGCTAGATATCGACGGGGGCAATAAGATTATGAATGTAGACTATGGTTGCTACGTTTCGAATGTAAATGGGAATAGTTCTCTGACTGAGATTTCATACACATTATTGTAAGGGGGAATTGCTGATTTCTGAAAAGTTTCATTGACCTTTGCAAATGGGTTACCTCATTTTTAAACATATGTAGATGTTATCAAACAAACTCAGAATAAAACATTATAGCTAAATTTCATTATTTAAAAGAGGTTTTAAGGTCAGTTTCATTAGTTAACCCCAAGAATGAGTCCATCTGAGAAGCAGAGTGTATTGTTTCAGGTATAACATGCAGCACTCTACCAAGCTTGGGGCCCATTAGGTGACCTTGCTTAATTTAAAATGTGCAGCTGCATATTGATTGGTTCATTTTGTTTGGCAGTAGTCAGTGCACTACATTGGGTGGAATATGTGGGACTGTTTTTAACCCTCTTTGTCCCACTGGTGGATTATTTCATTACGCGTACACATGAATTATAATATAGCAGCATTTTCATTTACTACAGAAAGGGTCGAAAGCATTGTTTATTTCCGATGGAGTTTTTAGATCTATTCTACTGCATAGCTCATTACAATGTCACCACTACACATAAATTTTCTATAGCAGCAGTTTCATTGGAGGAGAGCACGAAGGACATGAACTTTCCTAGCCCACAAAGTAGGAAAAACAGACTTTAAACAATGATGATGACACAAAGGGTTTAAAGCTTTCTTTATTTCTGATTGAGTTTATAGATCTCTTCTACAACGTAGCTAGTTACATTAGACGTGATTTATGTTTATTTCATGAGACTCTAACATATAACAATGGAATTCATTTAACCCTATTCTATTGTATTTAGCCTATTTCTCTCCACTGCTGAAGGAAGGCCTCCTCATCATTTTTCCATCTTGTGCCGTTAATTTCCATGTCACACTACCATATTCTCTAATATCGTGAATCCACCTCCTACTTAACCCTGTAGTTGCCAGATGAAATACTGTCCAATGAGATTTGAATGCATACCTGGATGAATATGTGAACAAGATCAATCCATTTTGTCACCGAATAACAATATGTAATAACCTTGAACATTACAAAACTCTTTTGTTTGGGTACAGTTTCTATCTATGTAAACACATGATCAGAGTATTATGTCATTGTCCTCAAATCACAAAACATGTTCTAGGTAACTTGAGGACATTGATATTTGGGCATTGGCAGATATAATTGGGTGAAATATAGTTTTGTGTTACTCATAATTTGATCACTTATGTGGAGTAATTATATTATGAATACTCTCCCCTCATTTGGGAATACTCATAATTTCATCAGTTTTTGTGGAGTAACTATGTAAGAATTACTCTTTCCTCATTTATGTGCAGGTGACAGGTGCATAGAGACTGACTATAACATAAAATAACAATACTGTATGAATTTTACATGCCACCCAAATTCTTATTTCAGGTTAAAATAAATATTATTACCTAAAGTCTTTCATTACCATTGACAAGAAGATGTGCAGAAAGCCAATGATGTTTTCAAGGTTATGGTCATGTAAGGGTTAAAATGTAACAAAACAACTCATGCTTCCGTAATAATTGATTAAAAACCCACTCAATGTACGTGAATGTTTTGTTCTGTTTTGTTTGAGCTTGTCTCTTGTAGGTTTGCAAATGTTTTTCAATTAACTCAGACTTCTTAGTGCTCTGTTGATCTGTATTGTACATTCAAAAGGCAGACTTTATGATAGCGAATATGGCACCACATTGCTCATTCTATTTCTAGTGGCGTGGAAGTAATTTGATGGATTATATTTGATACATCTTGACAGACTGATGGTGTCCCTTGTTAATCCATACAGTCTAAGTCCTTAATCCTTCACAGACTTACTTTGCATTGCCGTGCCATTGGTGATGGAAGGGTAAAGCAAGATCTAATGTAGATATGGAAGTAATAGTAATAGCCATTCTGAAAAAGAAACATGATTCCAATTCTTTGGTACTTACAGCTTTATTAAAGATGAGAAGTAAATCAATAATTGAAGCTTTATCAGTTCCAATAACTGAATCAAATATACTCAAAATTACAAAATAATTGACCGTGTGCATAATATTATATGCTAACACATGTTATTATTGTCATTAAGAGAGGTATTAACAATGCATGTAAAGCTGGTCAAATTAAGAAGGCTGTCTGGAAAACAACTGGCCCTCAATTGATTTTTTCCCATTATTTAAACCCTTATATTACCAGGCTTTGAAAAACCCATTGGGTGACTACACTACTTCAGGCCAGTGGTAATGAGAGAGTTAATCCATACATTACCGGGCTTTGAAAACCCCATTGGCTCATTACGCATCTTAGTGCCTATGGTGATGAGAGAGTTAACCCGTACATTACCGGGCTTTGAACATCCCATTGGCTTACTACACATTTTCATGGCAATGGTAATGAGAGGGTTAACCCTTACATTAATGGGCTTTGAAAACCCCATTAGCTCACTATGCATCTTAGTACCTATGGTAATGAGAGAGATAATCCTTACAGTACTGGCTTTGAAAAACCTATTAGCTCACTTCACATTTTCATGCCAATAGTAATGGGATAATTCAGACCGAAGCAATGTGAGGGAGATTTTAATCCTATGAGTGTCACTTGCATATTTTTTTACCAGTAATACGTACAAATCCCATAGAGCCGCATTTTGTCTGACACAGAATGGGTTAAAATCCCTGGCCCTGAATGCAATTATCCTTTACCCAGATTTCTTTGTGTGACAATTATAGCAGATGTACATCAAGAGGGGAAAAAATCAATGTTGTTGATTGGGAACAACATGTGACATGCCACGGCAAGATTGATTTGCAGTAGTAACGTGGCTTTTAACCTGCTCAGTCCCATAGACAAGGAATGGAGTGGTGATTCATGTGAGGCTGTTATGATTAGTATGTGTGGCTTCATGATGATGGCACTAGTGATCATTGAGCGGAAAAAGGTGCAGAATACGCTGTTGTTGTTGATCAGCCGTAGCCCATACATCTAACGCCAATCAATAATTCAATACATAAACCTCTGTCAGCACCACATGCAGTAGTATTACCGTCAGCGATGTGATCATTCATGATACAGGATGGAGCACGCTATCCTTACTACTGTGTGTACACTACAGCTCAAAGGAATTGGCATGGGTAAAGGGAAAGGGAAGAAAGGGAAGTAACCACAATTTTTAACCCGCGGTATATTTTGTCCAGTTCAGCATGAATCATGAAACTTTTTAGGCTAAAGCGTCATGTTTCATGCTGAACTGGACAAAACATACCGCGGGTTAAAAACTGCGGCTAATTCCCTTTCTTCCCTTTCCCTTTAACCATGCCAATTCCTTTGAGCTGTAGTGTATGCCTACAATCAAGTTTCAAAAGATGGAAACGTTGTTCATCACATGATATGTGTTGCCAGTTTGGACGTAGGATTTCACACATACCATGGAATTCATTAGCAACATGACGATGCTCATGAAAAAGAAATTTGTGGTATAATGTGAATACTAATACAGTACCTATTAATGTACTACTTCTTTCCAATTCTTTAGCAACTTGATAATGCTAATGAAAAGAGTCATTTGTGGTATGGTGTGACATACCTAATAAGGTGCTCATTAATTTGTACACAGTTGAGGTGAATTACTGTTCATTATAATTTATGGTGCTCTTTCATAAATGTGCACCAAACAAAAGTGTAATTTGTGTCAAAGTAGTAATGAATTATAGTGTTTTTTAACTCTTTACTTGACGGGGGCAAGACCCTCTGTTGCGGAGGTTTTCTGTATTACAGTTTTCTCTATTGCAATTTGGTTGCAAAAATGAGTCAGCGGCAGGTTAAGAGTTAAACAAGTGTACAGATTACTTAAATTATGGTGAAGAGATGGGTTTTCAAAACAATTTTTTTATGATTGATGATATGATGATGCCTAATAAAACTGATAGACATTCGTTAATTGATTGTAGATTGTAATTCTCTAAAAGCTGTTTAATCATGTATATGAAGCATGTTTTATGGCCATCATAAATAGCTGCCTGTGCACTAAATGAAGTAGCACGGTTATCTGAGAAGGAAGGATTTCCATTTGGCCTGTACAACTTATTTTTAGATTAATAATTCATGCACCATTGAAGCATTTTCAGCACAAGATACACACACAAATCCTATAGATAACTAGTTTCTTTGATTTAATTCTTTATTTTTATTCTTATTATTTATTAATTCTTAATTCTTAATCAATTCTTTAATTAGATTCAGTTTAGTTTAATTTGATTTAGTTTAATTATTGAAAACTGTTGGAATAGATATGAATCTTAATATTTTGCTTTCAGAATATTATGGATGAGATTGACTGAAATTAATTGAAATGAAATGAAAGAATAGATATCAGTTTTGTTTGGTTGAATGTATATATTTAGAATCAGCATCATTATCATTGCAGGAAACCTCCTGACAGTCAATATAGATATAAAATTCATCAATGAACAGCAAGGGTAAACATCAGAATCATGTGTCATTTATCATGTCATATATATTATGATACAAATAGCATGTCATATAAATCATATAATCTATATCATATCATATATAGCATAAATATATATATATCATATCATATCATACAAAGATCACATCATAAATATCATTATATTCCCTTCCATCCATTTGTGTCTTCATTGTTCTGAACAGAACCATCTGCACTTGACACTTGCGAGCCCATCACTTATCACCTAGCTATCTCATCTCATCCCCCTTATCCCTCTGGCTGTCACTGTCCCATCCCTGAATTATCTTAGGCAGACACATCTGATGGTCATTTCTCATCTCAATTTCCCTCCTTATTGTTTGTTTGCTTTACCAGAGGCTGACCAGGACATCTTTCATACATGGTTTATATACTGTATAGTAGTGCATTGGCAGTGGAGCATCACATAAGCATTGGGTACCGTAGATGTACGGCTCCGTTCCCATGCACTGGATCATCGGTGAAGTTTCCTTCACCAAAGGTTGAGATCTCTTTCTTACTTGGTTTTCAAAAACTGTCTATAAACATACTGCAAGTGTAGCATGACGTCAGCTACAGTTGAGTATTATGCTCCATTCACACACACTGGATCAGCTGGGAAGTATTTGACATCTGATAATTATAGGGAAGATTACTGACCTGTTTATTTCGCTCAAGACCAAAACGGTGATTATAGATGTTACTTTTTCAGATGGATTGTGATTCTGTAGAACATGCAACTTTTGGAAGGAGTAGTATTGGAAAGTTCAGCGAGCATGTTATTGTTTATTTCTGCAATTAGGACTCCACCTGTATTATGAATACGAATAATGCTGATACATCTTATAAAAAAAGTATGCACCCATTGTGTGCCAGACAAAATGCTGCTCTAGATTAAATGTTATTTACTTGCACAAAAATGCATCAATGACACATTGAGATTTGATCACATAAATGTCTTAATCTACCGCAGTTTAACATATATGACAGACATCTCACAAAAGATTCAAGCCTGTTTTATGAGAAGCGTGTGTGAAGAGTGCAGGGCTTGTTGAAGATGCTGTTGTTGTTTCATGCAATTGATAACGAATGAAAAATTGTTTTTGCATACAACATAAAGAGCACGTGTGAAAGGGGGCATTCCTGCTGCTGCTATCTCATAAATTCCAATTGTCCAGTTCATGGTCAGTTATCGAGTGGCCTTGTCATCATGTGTTGGACTGACGCGGAAGAGTGTGGAATTGAATTGAAGTAATACCCGGAGCAGAAATCAATACAAAATTGAATCCTCAACTCAGCTAGCCACTTTGAGCCATGGTCTTTTAGACGCTTTGCACTTTTTTGCAGAATTAAGTATCAAAATTCGATCTGGGATGAAATGTTACCCCCTTCACTGCTTTCACAGCAAAGTGTTTTACTATATATGTTTACATGTATTACTGGTGGAAAAATCTGAATTGAGATGTACATCAAATTTGGGAGACAAATTCATTCATCTTATACCAAAAAAGGGAAAAGAGACTATATATTTAGATAACTGGAGACCTATTTCACTTCTAAACACGGACTACAAACTCATTGCTAAATGCATCTCTTTAAGAATGAAAAAAGTTTTGCAGACCATAATAAGTAATGAACAAACTGGATTTTTACCTGGTAGATTTATTGGAGAAAACATTCGAACAGCATTGGATACAATAGAATTTACAAATAAAACTAATCAGCCTGGCTTGTTGTTATTCGCAGACTTCGAAAAGGCGTTTGATAAAGTAGAATGCTCATTCATATTGAAAGCGTTACGATTTTTTAATTTTGGCGCAGACTTAATTAACTGGATTACTCTTTTATATAATGATATATCTTCATGTGTTATTAACAATGGTTATACATCAGATTTTTTCAAGGTATCGTGCGGTGTAAGACAAGGTTGTCCATTAAGTCCACTGCTTTTCATTATATGTGGTGAAATATTAAGCCTTAGAATTAGAAAAGACACCTTGATCAGAGGAATAAAGATAAATGACACAGAAATAAAATATAATGCTTATGCTGATGATACTGTACTGTATCTTGAAGGTCGTGACGATTTGTTTAGAGTTTTAGATTTACTAGAAAGTTTCAAATGCCTATCAGGGCTGGCATTAAACAGAAATAAATCAAAATTGCTTATTCTGGGTTATTATAAAGCTAACCCACCGGACATTGCTTCATCTGGGTTAACTATTAACGAGGGTTTTATTACGTTTTTGGGTGTTCAATTTTCGATACATTTAAAAGACACTTTTGAATTAAATTTTCCACCCAAACTACAAAAAATGAAAAATATCCTTCGAACCTGGTCGATGAGAGATCTAACTCCAATCGGCAAGATTGCTATAGTAAAATCACTAGGATTATCACAATTAATTTACCTTCTCTCCGTCCTTCCAAATCCACCAGAATTTTTCTTAAAAGAGGTTGAATCTTTAATCTTTAAATTCATCTGGAGTGGAAAACCAGATAAAATAAGTCGGAAAACATTAATTGGAGATTATATGGACGGAGGTTTGAAAATGGTACATATGCCCTCCATTACTTTGGGCTTAAAAATTGCGTGGGTTAAACGTTTACTCGATGAAAGTAATGTCGGACAATGGAAATGTTTTTATGATCATTATTTAGGTCCATTTGGAGGAAATCTTTTTTGGTATAGTAACATAGATAAAGCTGATGCTAGGGTAGTATCCATTAAAAATGCTTTCATTCGGGATGTTGCTCAGTCATGGGCTTCACTAACGTTAGACACAAATATTAATATAGCTCAATGTAAACAACAAATTATATGGAATAATACTATGGTTCGAGATGGGCAGAAAATCTTGTTTATAAAATCTTGGTATGAAAAGGGTATATTTAAACTATCAGATCTTCTCGATGAAAACGGTAATATATTTACATTCTTTGAGTTCAAAAACAAACACAAATTTGATTGCAATTTTCTAGAATTCTATACTGTGAAAACAGCTATTCCTCATAACTGGAGGAGAAATATTCCGAAGTGCACAGAGGTAATTCTTACTTCTCAGGAAACTATGATTAAAAACATAATGAGAGTGAAGAGAGTCTGTCGATATATTCATAGCTTGAGTGTTCAACAAATGTTCAATCCCCCAAAAGCAATCGATAAATGGAACACTCTTTTAAATGTTCCAAATTTAGATTGGTCCAAAATATGTTTAGTACCTATTAAATCTTGTTTATCAACACGTATTCGTTATTTTCAGTTTAAATTAATTCATCGTATACTTGGAGTTAACAAATATCTCAAAATACTGAATATTTCGAAGTCCGACTCATGCTCATTATGTAATAACTATGAGGAATCTATAGAACATTTATTTTGGGATTGCCCAATTACTAGAGGTTTTATTATGGACGTACAACATTTTATTTTAGAAGATAAAGTTACATTAACTAAAAATAACTTTCTTTTTGGATTTTATGAAAATATAGGAGTTAAATTCAATTTTGTTATTTTATACGCCAAATATTATATTTTTTCTAACAAAGGCAGAGATGGTACATTATCATTAAACGCATTTAAATCTATGTTGAATTTTTATCGCTCTGTTGAACATTACATTTATATTAAAAATAATAAATTTGTATCATTTGACAGTAGATGGAGAAACATAATTTTGCTGTAGAACTATTCTATTGAATATGTTATATTTAAAATATACATTTGCTGTGGTATTGTTATAAACAGAAATATATTATGTTATGTTATATTTTGTTATGGTCGAAAGATATTATGAAATAAATATGATTTGATTAAAAAAAAAAAAAAAAAAATTGGGAGACAATTTCAGTAGATTTTTTGGCAATAAATATGGTAAGTGATTAAAATGTGGTAAACAAAGGGCTATAGAGAAATCATCAATATTTTTTAGATGTAGCTCCTTGGAGCATTTACCCGGTAATGGAATATCAATCATTGGCAGCTACTGAAATGCATACATAGGCAAAAATACCCACCTCTACATTGTACTTATTTGTTTACTAGCATTAGTTCTAGTGGTATTTTCAATCCACAATGGCTCTCCACGACCTACAGTCTTAAATTGCTGCTACGATGATGTCACTCTCCAATCCTGTATCTTGTCTGATTGCATGCAGCATATAATTTACTACATGTAAAATGGTAATAATGACCATAGTACATTCTGTGATTTATTGATGAGTTGATGGTGTGCATGTAATAGACCTCACCGAGCGCAGAACAAATGACTCACTCGCTTATTGTATACATAAATAACAGAAACGTTGGTTGCGTTCAAGGCCAGAGACATGATGGGAAATAAGGAGCTTCTGATAAAGAAAAGGCACAGTGTATTAGCGGGAAATCACTGTTGTTACCATTTTGTCTATTTTACAATTTTTTCTTTGTGGATATTATTCAGCATTCTCTAAAAGACACAGAGGAATATGTTGTGCTAATCCATTAAAAATATCTCAAGGAGGTGAATTAAAGTTGCATAATTTGAGTTTAGTCACAAACTGATTGTTAATTGCTATTCTTTTTGTTGTATTATTTTTTCACATAGAATATGGAATATACTTTTTCATTATCACATTTTTGTTTTGATACAATGTCATGTACAAGACCAATTTTCTTCAAGCTTATGCTTTTCTTTTCCCCATGGTATTACTATGTACATTTGATTTGTTTAAAATAAAAATGGAAATAGAGTTGACTTGAACTATATAACATGACATCGAGGTTGTAAGAGTAGAGTCCTCTGCATATCGGGGAGATAGGAGGTTATGTGGAGGTGAGGATGTGGGGAGAAGGGAAGAGATTATTTTGTTTAAGGTGCATGGCATGTCATCATTACAGCCCCTCGTTCACTTACCATCGCATTCCATTCATCACAGCACGGTCGAGTGTAGCCTGGCTTCCAGGCTGTTAAACATTTCTAAACCAAATTATTCAATAAATAGGTCTGGCTGTAGTAGACTAATCATTCTAAATTTCTTCTCTGCCTAGCCCAAATGGATTGACAAAAAGAAGAGAATGATATAGTGACTAGTTTTCGATTATTATTTGTTAGTTTGGATAAGGAATGGGCAACGGCCTTGCAGCCAGGCTAGGTGTAGCCTAGGCCCTATCAGCAGCTAGGGATAAAAATAAACCTGTGCTTGATCAGACTCTGGCATTCTCTCTGGTGCTCTCTCTGGCGCTCTATCTGGCGCTCTCTCTGACGCTCTTACAGCCTCACTCACTCAGTACTTGCATCTATTATCATTCTTCCTTGATCTCTTTCTGATGTTATTTTGTTCTTATTGCATAACCATGTCTCTATTTTTCTTATCTTTCTCTTCCTCTCTCCTTGTCTCTATCTGTCTCTCTTTCTGTCTCTGTTTCTCTTTCTCTCTCTGTCTCTCTGTCTCTCTCTCTGTCTCTCTCTCTCTGTCTCTCTCTGTCTCTCTCCCTGTCTCCCTGTCTCTCTGTCTCTCTCTGTCTTTCACTTTTTCTCTTACTCACACTCTTTCTCTTCCTTTTTCACTGTCTCCCCCCTCTCCCTCTTTATCTTTCTCTCTCTCTCTTTCTTCCTTCTCTCTTTCTCTCTCTCTCTCTTTCTCTCCCTCTCTTTTTCTCTTCCTCTCTTTTACTGTCTCCCTCCATCATTATCTCCTCTTTACTTTACTCTCTTTCGTCCACTCTTTCCTTCTTTATATCTCCCAGGTGCCATCTTCATGGAACCAATCTAAGCCTGTATGCTATTAACCTGTATGGCTTATTTCTAAAAAAAACCCCAGGTGTAGCCAAATTCATGAAATGTTGATAGCCTAGGTCAGTTGCCTATAATCCATGTAGCTGAATGCACTTAAGCAAGTAGGTAGGCTTAATAATGTTTTTCAGTAATGCAGCCCTGGATCACTGAACACTACTGTATAAGCCAAAGATTGTTATGGATGATGGCGTCACAGAGTTTTCTTTACAATTTGTCATGAGTGACATCCTGGCAACTTTCATGTACATTGCCCAATAACACCTCATGCCTGCTTCTTATTGCACTTGTATACTCCTGTGAAAAAACTAAGAGAAAATATACATTCACTGCTGTGTATTACTATGCGATCTTGCAGTGCGAGCAAGAGCGGCAAAAAAAACATGAATATTTTTGCGCCCCAAATGTATTGAATACCATGCAGTTTTATTCTTGCATGTTGTTAAATTTGCGGCCCTACCGTGATTCCGGAAAGTTACAAAAATAACTGCTCGTAGGCCTACAGGATTTCACATCTTTGGGCTTAGTTTGTTACCCCTCCACCGATTTGGTGCTCCCTGGTGTGTTGGGAACTCCACAGTTTGTACAAAATAATGGGTTAAGCCTCTGAGTACATATTGCCTTATTACACGTTTCATTCACCCATTGTAGTCAGAGGGTTAACTTCTCTTCTTCCACTTATCATCATCAATCAATCAATTTATTTAAATGATGGTTTCTGAAGAAGCATGCATCTTTCTCACCTTTCTTAATAGATCGTTCTAGAGTCTGTTTGCGCATAGCCTGGCTTGCAGGCTGTTGGACATTTTTTTTATCCCAACTGACAAACAAAGTCTAGTGCTGTAAAGAAGCCAAGTCACTTTATCTTTCTCCTCTTTTCTTAGTCTTCCCTCAGAAAAGAAATTTGGAATGATTAGTCTACCAAGCCAGACCCTTTTATTGGATAGTTTGGTTTAGAAATGCCCAACTGGCTGGAAACTAGGCTTCTTTGTGCTCCCTCAGCACCTGCTGACATGTTCTCCCAGTCCCACCTATGTTTGATGGATGCTGTGCTCTAGATTAGTCATTTCTGGGTTTGTAGGAGCTTGGTTAGAACAGCACCTTCCATCAAGTAGTCTCCCTCCAGGCTGTCAGCCATTTCTAAACCACACTTTAAATAATAATAGTAATAATAATAATAATAATAATAATAATAATAATAATAATAATAATAATAATAATAATAGTAGTAGTAGTAGTAGTAGTAGTAGTAGTAGTAGTAGTAGTAGTAGTAGTAGTAGTAGTAGTAGTTGTAGTAATAATAATAATAATAATAATAATAAGAAGAAGAAGAAGAAGAAGAAGAAGAAGAAGAAGAAGAAGAAGAAGAAGAAGAAGAAGAAGAAGAAGAAGAAGAAGGAGAAGAAGAAGAAGAATTAACAGCATTTATATAGTGCTTATCACAAAGAATGTCTCTAAGTGCTAAAGGAAGAATTAAATAGAAAGACAAGGAATTCACCTAAAATCAAATTATACATGTCGCCAGTTGACAGTAGACAGTTGAAGCTGCATATGCTAAGGAAAGTCTATTTAACGTAAAAGTAGGTTTTTAACAGAGATTTGAATTTGTCTGTTGAGTCTGCTTGTTTTATGCTTTGAGGTAGATTGTTCCAAAGTTGAGGGGATGCTGAATAAAAAGACCGGGAACCATAAGACTGGATATTGTTGGCAGGAACTACTAAGAATGGTTGTTTGCCTGAGCACAAGTTGCGGGAGGGTGAATATTTTCATATTACTGTTGAAGATAGACCAGAGCTGATTTTATCAAACATTGGAAAGTAAGCAAGAGGATCTTAAAATCAATTTGTTCACGATCTGTTAGCATATGAAGCTTTCTTAGCAGTGGAGTGACAGACTCACATGAACGATGTTTAGCAATAAGCCTAGCTGCTGAATTTTGTATTCTCTGCAGTTTGTTAATAGAGAGGTCTGGATGCAGTAGACTAACCCTCATTTTTTTCCCATTGGTGTAACGAATAAAAAAAGAGTTGAATAATCAAGAAAATAGTCTTAAAGGGAATATACTGTACTGGGAAGACAAAAAGCCTTCAAAAGGGTGATCATGAGCAATCTTCTTATTAATGGTCTTAACTTCATGTATTGTCCATTTTAGAAACTTGCTGAACGTGATTTGCCCTCAAATGATCCACATTTGGAGTAATTAGTGATTAAATCACAAATCCTCAAAATGTTCGGCCCGATCTTGGAGTAATCACTGATCATTCCAAATGTGGATCGTGTGATGGCAAATCACTTTCAGGAAGTATTTAAAATGGACAATACATGCATTTAAAACCATTAGTAAGAAGATTTCTTGTGATCAACCTTTTTGTCTTCCCAGTACAATATATTCCCTTTAAGGAACTAGATTCTATTTCTCAGTTTGGATCAAATATGTCCAACAGACTGGAACCCAGGCTACGTCTCACAAGATGACATGACGACAGTAATGATACTAGCGCTAGGTGTAATGGATGTATATGACCTAGATTAGTATTCGTTTCATGAGGGGGCAGAGAGGTGCAAGTTCCTTTAGGATGCAACAATACCACAGCTAATACTGATACTAGGAGCAGGTTTCATTGAGATGAATGTGATACTTCTATGCTACATGAAACCTTCAATTGTTTACTACAAAAATAGACAAAATTACAAAAATAAGCAGCTTGTGTTGTGGCTCGCAAATTGTCACTCATTTGATTATTTCATTAATATACAGGTAATGGTAAAAATGAAATATTACCCAAATAACTGAACTTTTCTCTTTGTAATGCTCCTTTTTGAAAAGTTGGAAAACAAAGCCTCCTTCACAATTACTTCTTTAATGATGACAAAATATGACGAACAAAAGTTTTTTGTAGGTGTCTTAGTTGGTGTTGGTATTGGCGTTGGAGTTGTGATGGGCTCCCTGTTATGAAATCACCTCTGGCTGTCATGACAAATGTGTTATATTCATCGCAGTCTCTTCATTATGTGGTAATAGCCAGAAAAGATGTCATCTGAAATTCTAAGCAAGAAGAGTTCTTCTTGTCTTTTACTTTTGATTTGGGAGATATGTTATCTTCATTATTTTGGGTTATTTTTGTCTCACTTTGTCTGTTCAAATAATGCACTCTTGCATCAATCAGCATGTAGCAAGTAATTGGGCGAAAAGGGAAGCTTCTTAACTTTTGTGTTTTTATGTGAAAAAAATATATTTCTCAGAATGTGATGTAGTATGCATGCTATCAATAGTGTCTTCCTGTTCTTTTACTCCCATCTGTTACTTCACTCCCCAACACCTCCGCCCACCCCCTCGTCTTCCTCTCCTAACTTTCATGTTCTCATGTGAAATCAACATATTTCTCAGAATGTGACATGCTGTTCACGTTATCAACTTTATATTCCTCTCCTTCCAATATATTCTGTTACTTCCCTCCTAAACCCCCTCCCCCTCCCTTTCTCCCTGTCTCCCCTCTCCAATCTCCCCCCTTAACTTTCATGTTGGCATGTGAAAACTCCAGATTTCTCAAAACATCTCCCCCCTCTCACAGTACTTAGTCGTGATTTCATTCCTCACGCCACAAAGGAATAGGGTAATGGTAGAGCCTGCATCGCCGCAGAGGTTTTCCACACTATCATCTTCATCTGCAATTCAGGAGATCCTCTTTAATAAAGAGCGTTGAAGACATTCATGTAGCATTGACTGGCTGAAGGAAGTAGGGCCAGAGGCAAGGGTGTTACACATGGGGGTAGAGAAGCCCCCCTCCCTCCCCCCTCTCCCTCCGGGAGGAAGTCTTCCGTTCCCTTGCTGCATGAAAGGACCGTTAACACCATTCTCCTCTTACCAATTCCGATTCCTTTCACGATCTAGGCAAGGTCATGTTGTGAATAATTCAGCCGTGTGTGTCCACAGTAGTGTTGTGTTTCTATTATACTATATCTTACCACAAAGAGGTGAATAGAAGGACATTTGCACTGGAGCAGTGCGTCGATACCGCCTGTCATAGCAACAATCTTAGTAGACATTTCATGGGGTTTCTCCACTCTGTCACAGCTGCTGACCACATTGATAGTTGAAGATCGCTTCATGGAGCGGTTTTCTTGGTTTTACCAGGGATGTGTAATGGAAGGATATAAAGCAACTTCCTATTCAGGTGTTTGAACAATTCTGAACATGATTGTGTGGCAACAGCTTCTCAGAGAGAACGAAAGAAATGTACAGTCTCATTTAGCTTCTCCCTTTCTGTTAATGGCAGTAATACTTCCATGAGCATAACAGGTATCAGCAAAATAAACAAGTTTTTCAAGTAAAATATCTCTGCTGCACGCAAACGCACACAAACACTGTAAATGATAATACAGAGCTTAATATATCATTTTCAGAATGGTTGAGTCCCACAAATGCACAAGATTGAAATTTCTTTTCAAGTTGACAACAGCTAAATGTCAGATTGGCACATGGAACATCAAAGCATTGTCATGATTATGGAATGCTTTTGACATTTATGAGCACGCTTTAGAACCCATACAGATCTTTGAATGTATTATGCTTGTTTCTTCTTCTTCCTAACACCTCCCTGTTTTTACAGCAAACGTGGTAGCAAAAAAAAAATACAGGCAGTTAGCATCAGTGGCAAATTTCTTCTGTGTGAATGTGCATAACGAAAGTATATTTATGGAAATAAGCAGATATTCACTATTTTCCCAAATACTTAACCATCAGTTCCATCACTTTTGTAACAAGAACTACCCGTATACATAGCACTGGCTTGAACTTGGTGAAGCTTTCCCTAGTACTAAACAACATCAGTACCAGCACTTGTTTCATAACACAAACTGCGATCAGCACTGGTTTTATCTTGGTGGAATTGTCCTTAGAACTGCAACGCTGACTTTAGAAGATGAACTTTTGATAACCTGACACCTTGCCGTTCTCCAGTCAAGGTGCTCGAATTTGAAGAGGGGTTCTCTAAGTGATATGATTTACACCAATTGCGGTGCTGTGACCCTTGTTCAAGCATATATCATGAAACCTGTTTATAACAAACAGGTCAAGGGAGACAAGAATTGTGACCTTTATGAGCAGGTGGTCTTTGTGTACAAGTTACTTTATGACAGGTTTTGATTGGAAATATTGCTCAAGGGAAACAACACATGCGGTCTTTATAGGTAGGTGGTCTTTCTAGACAGGTGGCTGCTAAGACAGGTTTCACTGTAGTATCTGGATGAGTGTACATGTAGTGAATGAAGTGTTTCAGGTATTGATTACTCATTTCATTGTTATGAAATAATCCACTGAATATAATGTGACAGCTCTTGTCTTTCCGCATGAGTTTACTAGTTTCACATCTTTAGTAGATTACTAATCAGGTGTTATTTTCTGTCTGTCTGTCTTCGTCTCTCTACATCTGCCTCTCTCTCACATACACACACTGTCTCTTTGTTTTATCATTTTTTCCTGTACCATCCCTTATTATCTGCATTTTCTTTGTAATCTTCCTGTTGTCTCTTACCTCTTCCTATTCTCTTACTTTTCCACTTTGTAATCCTCTTTTATTTATCCTTCTTTTTGTCTAAATATTTCTTCCCCTTCATCTTCGTTTTCCTTCCTTTGTCATCTGTTTCACCTGTTTTAATTGCATTCATTCATGTTTTGTGTGTATGATATATTGAAATTCATGTGAGACATTCACAAATTCCATGGTTATGCAGGGATTAACTGGCCTTACTGGCCACCAAAAAGTCACCAATAGCTTACAGTCTAGACAGTCTTTGCCACCTGAAAATCCATTTGGCCACCTGCTTCTCATGCTTAAGTGGCTGTACTGGCAACCCTGAAAAAAAAATTGGGGGCAAGTTCTGTTTGATGTCATTGATTTAATTAACCATTTGTGTGACAGGCAGAATGCTGCTCTGTGTTCTTTGTGTGTCTTAGCTCCTTTTGCACCACTGATGCATTTTTACACAAGTAATACACATAAAACCGGAATGCATAAAGGGTTAAGTGCACAACGATGTTACATTGGTGCTGGAAGAGTTTATGGCCAATGCAATTGTGTGCCCACTTTATCTTCAAATCCCCTGTATATCTGTCACATGGAAAACTTCTATTTGATTGTCTGTACTATAATGCCAGTCATGATTGATAAAAGTTTCCATCTTGCACTGTGTGGAATTGCGCCTTGGTTGTGTGAAAACCAACAAACATGTTGGAAACGCAATTACACGCTTGTCTGGACAGGATGTAACAGTCAGGCATTCCCTGCTACTGGTTGCCATGGATACTGAAAATGTAGCAGAAAACCTGTTGGAGGAGGTGATGAGGAGGAAGAGGTAGGGATGGTATGTGGTGGCAGTGGTGGTGGTGGAGGCGAGACGGGGGAGGGGGGGCGGTGATGTTGAACCTCAGATAGTTGATTAAAGTTGAAGTTGTATTTGAAGCTGTCTCTTTGAAAGAGAGAAAGGAAAGGGAGAGAGAGGGGGAGGTGATAGAGGTAGCAAAGCTGAAGATAAAGGGAGGAGTGGGAGGAGAGAGGGAAGAAGGAAGGTGGTGGTGGAGGAAGGAGAGAGAGAGAGAGAGAGAGAGGGAGGGGGGAAGGGGATCTAAGTGGAAAGAGGGGAGAGAAGAGAAGAAAAAGGATAGAGATTTAGGGAGGCAAGAGAGGAGAAAGGGAAGGAGAAGAAGGAGGAAAGGAGGGGAAGGGAGAAGATAGCTGAACAGTGAAAAGGGAGTGAAATATTTAGATATAATAGAAGTTCATCAAAGAGAGAGTCGGAACAATTTAAGACAAGAGAGGGGTAGAGAGGAAGAGAAGGAGGGGGGAAGTAGAGATAGAATGATAGAATGATACGAAGCAGATGGGAAGAGAGGAACAATTTGCTTGCATTATTCATAAAAACATCTTTAAGCATGTTGGCTTCTGTGTACATTGAACTCCTATGTACAGCCTACATCACATAGGAAAAGAGTGATGGCAAAACATGACCATGCTCCACTGATTCTTCCATTCCAGTAGCTCCAGTATAGACATGACTTGACGCAAAGCAGCAGTCTTCTTGCCAGAGAAACCACAGGTATATTGTGGGAGAGGGGAGGGGAGGGGAGGGGGGAGGGGGAGGGGGAGAGACGGGAGACTCCTCGCTGTCATTCGTAACAATCCTTATTTATATGACGAATGATGATAACAGCATGCATCATGTGAATGAGGTGGGGGGGGGGGGCGGTGAGGGGAAGTGGAGATAACGACATCATGTATCAAGGGGATTGAGGGGGGAGACCCCTCGCTGTTAAATAATGCTTGTTTAGATGTTGAATGGGGATAATACATCATAGGAATGGGGTGGGGTGGGAGGGGGGGGTGGGTAAGTGGAAATAACCTGTATCATGGGGATGGGGGGGGGGGGA
>OZ022591.1:8509860-8612781 GCA_963669155.1 Arbacia lixula | reverse complement strand
AATGGAAATAACCTGTGTCATGGGGATGGGGGGGGGGCGGGGTAAATACCCCCACATTGGAAAACAAGGTTTATGCAGATGCTGAATGTAGATAACGACATGCATAGTGGGAATAAGGGAGGGGGATGTGCTCCCTTGTTTTCATTGGTAAATAATCTTTGCTTAGATAATGACTAGCGATAACAAAGTACAGTATGGGGATGGCCGATGGGCAAACAATCTTCATTGGAATGCTCAATGATGATAACAACACACATCATTCGGGCGGGGGGGGGGGGGGGGGTAGATGCCCCTTCACAGTAAACATCCATCATGTGAAGTGTGTATGTGTGTGTGTGTGTGTGTGTGTATGGGAGGGTAACAACATAGTTAATATAACCATATGTCATCTAGGAAATTTAGATTCTCTGTATGCAAATCTATCATTGGTGTAAATTACATTTTATCACACTCTTCTGGTAATGATTTCTTATTTAAGCTTTCTCCCCTCCCACTTTCAAAATATCTCAAGGAAAGTTTCTCATTAAATGAAGAACTCCCAATCGATCTTTCACTAATAAAGTAACTATCCACCTGGCATGTTTCAAATTCAGCTCCCACCACCCCCCCCCCCCCCCTCCTGCCTGCTTCTTTCAAAAGATCTGTAGGATTGCCCGCAGTGATAATCCAAGCATGTAGCCCCATGATGATGGCTGTATTCACAGCTGTGGCTCAGTCCCAGCATGGGCTGGTGATAACGATAACGGCATCAGCCAGCGATGAACTGAACTTAAAGCTCCGCCATGGTTGGTTTGCGGCAAGGTTCTTAGGAAACTTCGAAACTTTACAGTCTTCTGCATGTAATGGTGAAAGGGAAACAAACCGTAAGACAAATAGTGCAAAAGAACAGTATTTTTTTTTTTTGATGCTCAGACGCAGCAGGCTGGGAAATATGCCATGCTGTGCCCAGCAGATCCATCTCTACTTGTGTACTATTCATCTGACGGCTTGTTTCCTTTTCAATCGATCTTGTGGGTACTGCCCAACTCCCCTAAAAGGGGTCAAACGCTTCAACATTGAAGCGAAGTGTTAAATGTTACTGGGTATATTCATTTTGTGTCGCTAGTGGAACAGTTGAAATGCACTTGCTTGTAATTCAGTTCCTTCATGATAACTGTGGATAATAATCATTTTCAATTTGCCCCTTTGAAGCCATCATAGCTGATTCTTAGCATATGATTTCACTAATGAATTTGCTAGTTGGAGCAGTTAAGTAATGCATTGCACTGTTTTTTTCTTGTTGTTTGAGTAACATTAGGACTAGGCAAAGTCTGGAAATTTTCCAAAATCATTTTTGTATAATGCTTGACCTTTTTTCACAAACAAGGCCAAGATTTTGCAGGAAGAATTCAGATGGCATAACTAAAAATAAATGATTATTTCTAAACTTTGGATTGATGAGGACACAATTAGCATGCTATTTCTGATCAAGATCATTTCCTGGGTCGTTATTTTAGGCATGCTATTTGGCAACTTCAGTCTAATAGTATTGGCCCTCATGATCAGACCGCAGACACGTGCTGAGAGACGCCTAAGATAGCCCTGTTGGTCTGTACTACTAGAGATTTTATATCAACCTGACTATTCCCTTTAAGGCAACAGTTGTGAAGCATGTGTTGGTGAAGGTATGGAGGGAAATGTCATGGTTAGGTCGTCATCAGCAGTCTGCGTACTGCCTGTGTTTGGATTAAAGTCATCATTCCGTTAAATTTATTGCAGTTTTACTTCCCCTGTGCCTGCTTGATGATTTTCAAGTCCTTTCCTTTTATTTTGATTAATGTCTTTTTATTTAGTCTATAGTAGGATTTTTCTTCTCAGTAACAGTCAATCCTTCCTCCAATTCCAGTTCATATTTTTTTTTTAATTATCTCTCACTCTTGCCTCTCTCAACTCATATCTCTCTCTCATTTCACTTTGTCTCTCTCTTTTGCATTACCCTTTTAATTCTTACACGTGTCGTTCTATATTCACTCTCTTTCTCTCTCTTGTTACTGTTGTGCCGTTCCTCTCCCCTCTGTCCCTCCCTCCCTTTCTCTCTCCCATCTTCCTCTCTCTCTCTCTCTCTCTCTCTCTCTCTCTTTCTACCCCTCTCTCCCATTTTTTTCTCTCTTGCTCTCTCTCTCTGTCCTTTTCTCTCTCTCTCTCTCTCTCTCTCTCTCTCTCTTTCTCTCCCTCTCTCTCCCACTCTCTCCCCCTTTTTTCTCTCTTGCTCTCTCTCTCTGTCCATCTCTGTCCCCCTCTTCTTCCCTCCCTTGCTCTCTCTCTCTCTCTCTCTCTCTCTCTCCCTCTCTCTCTCTCTCCTGTTATATTTATACTCCTCTCTCTTTGTATCCTACCTCTCCCTATACATGTACCTCTCTTTCTCTCTCTCTCTATATATATATCTCTCTCTTTCTGTCTGTCTCTGTCTCTGTCTCTTTTCCCCACTCTCTCTCTGTTCTATCTCCCCTCTCTCCTTATTTCCCCCTCTCTCTTCCACCTATTCCCACTGTACACCAATACTTCATATTTCATTACCTTGTCATCACCCACTCTACGGTATGATTATTAATAATTTCTTTCCTCCTCTGCCTCTCTCTTTAACCATAAATTACCTCTGCTCTTTACTGCCATATCCACATCTTTTGTCATCAGTTTATAACCACTACTCTGAACAATCTAATAAATATTTGATGTATTACTGAATTAGTACTTAGGACATGGGTAGTCAGGCTCCCTTTCCTCAGTTCCTTTCTGTTTAACTCCTTGTGCGTCATGTGTGTTTTGGTCATAAGTAATACACATAAAATCAATGGAATAGCAGTTCATCTGGTACAACAAGGATAAAGCTTTATTCATAAATCTGGCTTTGTGATCTCGTAGCTGGATTCACAAATATTTATTCAATCCATGCAAGAAAGATCACATGTAAAGAATTTTCTATTTGTAATGTGGAAACTAAGGGAGAACTTACTGGAAAAATGTGACATGGAGTCATTAAAGATGAACCTTTAAACCTCATGATGAGATTATCATGTGATAACCCTCAGCAACACTTGTGTTACCAGGCATTAAAAACTCAACTAGCTTACTACATAATCTTTGTGCCAGTGGGAATGAGAGAGTTAATCCTTACATTACCAGGCCTTGAAAACACTATTGGCTTACTACATATCTTTGTGACAATGGGAATGAGAGAGTTAATCCTCACATTACCAGGCCTTGAAAACACTATTGGCTTACTACACATCTTTGTGACAATGGGAATGAGAGAGTTAATCCTTACATTACCAGGCCTTGAGAAAACCATTGGCTTATGTTCGGCAATCAAAATGCTCTTCAACTTCCTTTGTCACAATTCGGTACCCCATTTGATCCGGTTTGCATTTTTTCAGTGAGAAAATGCTGGGCTGAACGTTCGCTGGGTGCGGGCCGAGACAACCACCAGAGGCCGTCCAAATGAGCAGACATATTTAGTACCACTTTTGGCATTTTGAGCGTTTAAATTGAAAAATAGCCCGCACTTGAACATTTTTTTTTATACACTGTAAACAGGGTCTTAGTGTACATTTCATTCTAGGTACAGATTTATCTTTATCAAACATAAACCTGCTTTTAAATACGCACTTCTTTTTTTTCACGAAACATCAAACAAATGTTTAAGATAGGCATGCGTTTGTCACTCATGAATTTGTTCTACTAGTCTGGTGTCAACTTACATTTTTGTCTAAATTTTTTCATAATGATAGAGACTGATAATTCAATTACATTGTTTAATCATACTTCATCTGTTTGATAATGAGAATTTGTTATAAATCACTTGAATTTATAAGAGTACAAACCTTCCTTGTCAACTAAAAACACTCATCTGATTAAAAAAATTAGGAATGTCTGCAACAAAATATAATGCTGTAACGAAAGTACTAAAACTTTAATTGTCAAAAACTCTGTATTCCAAAAATGTGACTTCATTTGCTATCGACTCAATGTACAATTATAGTCGTGTGCTTGAAACTTTAAACATGGGTTTGTTGGTATGCAGTGCAATCATGTGAACTAGTTGTGGCTTTGAACCGCATCATGTAGTTCGTGGGTACACATGTACCAATTATTCATAGGTCTGTCACATGCAGTATGCACGACCAGCGTTATGAATCCACGATGATCCATGACCACAGAGATCTTAACCTCTTAGACGCAGGCTTTGTGGATGCGGGATATTTTAGGATATTTTAGTCCATGGGAACAAA
This sequence comes from Arbacia lixula, assembly GCA_963669155.1. Lineage (NCBI taxonomy): Eukaryota > Metazoa > Echinodermata > Echinoidea > Arbacioida > Arbaciidae > Arbacia > Arbacia lixula. The sequence continues at coordinate 8,608,513 of OZ022591.1, read as the reverse complement.
TATGCATGGGGGCTTCTTTTTAAACTTGATGTTGTCAAACAAATACTCTTAAATGTGATTTGTGTTATAACCTAGATTTTTTTTATTTCAAAAGGGCTATTTTTGTTATTCATCTGGGCTAAATTGCCATGAGTCCATGTTTGATTTTCCACATTTTTCAGTTTGCGATCAATACCAGGTTGACTTTTTTTTTTCCTGATAGCTCCCGTTTTTCCTAACGAGGTTATTGAGGAAGAACGATCAATCACACATAATCATATATGGGCTAATGGTGCTCTGCGCATTTCATGAAAGCAGATTGACAGAGACTAATAACCCTTCATGTGCATTAGGTGTATTTTGGCTCACATAATACATACATACCCGTATAAGCATCACATTGTCTAGCATTTAAAGGGTTAAAGATGTAATTTAAGACCTTTCTCAAGCTGATCAGATAAGTCAGTGACAAGTCATTTTCATTAGTTCATACTGATATTTCAGGCTTAGAGCATTGTAGAAAAAAAAGATGTCTCCAAGAGCTGTTACTTTAAAGGGATAGTTCACCATGAAAATAAGTTGGTTTCGATTAAAGCACAGACATGAAACGAATTAGTGATGGTGTAATGAAAATTCACCATTTTTTGTGACATCGCGCCCAAGGTGCTCTCCCATATGTTGCATATAATTTGTCTTTAAAATGGCCATTTTCTCATAATGATATGCATCATTTTACCTGTGCATGTAAAACAGCATAAGAAATACATTTTTACACACACACACACACACACACACACATACACACACCTCTATGAAAATATGATTCCTTCATCAAAACTAGAAAATTAGAATTTATGAAATCATACTGCACACAACATTTCGGAAAGCACTTCGCACGTGACATCACAAAATTAAAATTTCATAACTTTCTCATTCTTTGATGGATTTTTATCAAACCTTCACTAATATGTTTATACTTCCATTGAAACCAACTTAACTTCAGGGTGGAGTATCCCTTTAAGGTAATGATAGAAGGAAAGTAAGGGAGAGAGGTAGGCAGCAAATAACGTGGTTTGATGACATCAAACAGTGGATGTATCTTTGTTATAATGCAAGACCTGCAGATAGAAGAAGATGGAGCTGCATAGCCATCAAATGCAGGATTCAGGAGGGTACTTAATGATGATTGAGCATTGCAATGCAGGTTGGTCAGGATCAGTAGTAGATCTGAACTACTCCCTAGGCCATGTTGCATAAAGGTTTTCAATTATTGTAACTTACCATCAGTGGTAACTACCATGAAAATAGGTGTGATAAACAGAGCTCATTAGCTCTTTCCATGGTAATTACCATTGATGGTAAGTTACAGTAATTGAAAACCTTTATGCAACATGGTTCTGGCTTGCTCTAAATCACTCTATACTCATTTCTCTATACTGCATATATGAGGGAAAGTCATCCCATAAGGCAAACATTCAAACATAAGGCCACATTCAGATGTTTTTTTTTTGTCTAGTGCAGTAGTGTATACATATGAGACTGGAAGCGGACATGACTGCAAAGGAAATCAGGATGTTGCTGTGTGGTGGATTATGGGAGGACTTTCCTCTGTGTGCAAATGTTTAATGGGACTCTGTAACAGATTATTGAACAATTCAATGAAAACAATGTCCTTTTCTGTCTTATAAATAAAGATTAGAATGATATGGCCATGATGTGGAATATGATCCATATTCAATAAAAAGGTAACACCTCATTTCACAAGCTGGTATTGGAAGCGATGTGGGTACAGCGGCTTCTTCTGATGTCTGATCGCATGTCAGTCACATGACCTTCATTTGACGCTGTCAGGATACAGAGCGATGCATGCAATATTGACCAATTTACGCCATTCGATCGATTTACTTGACATGTGTATTATTGTTACTTGAATCGATCTGATTCTTTTATGGGTGAGTGGCAGGCTAGTTTTCTCCGGTCAATCGATTTACTTCATGACTTTTGCTGTCATATTTATGAGATGGACCTATCAAGGGCAGGAAGGGAAAAAAGAGAGAGAGATAGAGAGAGGAAAAAACAGGGACATTGAAGGAGAGAGAAAGACAGAGAAAGACAGAGAGAAAGATATATATATATATATATATATATAGAGAGAGAGAGAGAGAGAGAGAGAGAGAGAGAGAGAGCGAGAGATATAGAGAGAGGGAGAGATAGAGAGAGGGAGAAAGACAGAGACAGAGAAAGATGAAGCGGGGGGTTGTAATCAACTATTGATGACTTAACGACACGACACGAAGGAAAATTAAACTGGCATTACTCTTCATGGGGTGAGTATCAAGAGAGAGAATGAAAGAGAGAGATTGAAGGAATGAGAGAGAGAGAGAGAGAGAGAGAGAGAGAGAGAGAGAGAGAGGGGGGGGGGTGGGAAGAGAGAAACAGATGGCTAAAGGGATAGGGAGTGATAATGAAAGAGAAAGGGGTTGTAAAATGGGGGAGACGGAGATGGGGGAGACAGAGATGTGGGAGAGAAAGGCAGATGCGTGGAGAGGAGGTAAATGGAGTAATAGAAAGAGAAGAGCAAGTTAGAGGGATAGAGAGAGAGAGAGGAGGGGGATGGGAAGAGAGAAACAGATGGAGAGGGATAGGGAGTGATAGTGAAAAAAGAGAAAGGGGAGTGAAAGGTGGAGGTAAATTGAGAAAGAGAAGGAGAGAAGTAGATGGACAGAGAAAGTGAGAGGGGGGATGGAGGGGGGGGGGGGCAATGGGAGGTATGTAGAAATATTAACATTACTCCAGCAGTCGATCAATTTCTACATTCTCCTAAGCTTACCAGCCAACCCTTCTCTATCTCTGAAACAAAGACCTCAACCTTGCCCTTCATTCTGGTCCATGCATAGCATGTTTGAGTATTTCTGGTGCAACATTCTGGTGCAGCATAACTCTGGAACATAAAAATTAATGGTTACTGATCAACATCTAGCTGAATGACTTGACTGTGCTATTTAGTATGAAGATGCAAAGTGAGATCTTTCCCTCATATCTTTATGAGGATAAGGATGTAATATCATTTTTTAAAATTATTTCCTTATGATTATAAGAATTATGATTATAAGGTTTAATATGATGATACTATTACCGGTCACTCCTTCAAATAATTAATATTTCAGGTTTAATTTGCAGCTGTTAAATGTGTATCTAGCAGTAGTGTCTGGATTGAGATGGATTTGAAAAAGTTGATGGAATAAGGAAAGAGATAATTTACCAAATATTTCCCTCTCTTCTTCTTCCTCTATCTATCTCTCTTCTTCTTCCTCTATCTATCTCTCTTCTTCTCTCCCTCTCCCCATCTATCTCCCTCTTTCCATCTTTCTCTCTCCCTCCCTCACTGTGCCTCTCTCTCTAAACCTCTCTCTTCCACTTTCCCATTCTCTGCCTCTCTCTTTCACCCTCCCCTGCCCCTCTCCCTCACCCCCTCTCTCTATTTCTTTCTTTTTCTCTCTCTCTCTTTCTCCATTTTCATCTCTCCATTGTCCCTCTCATGTCTCCCATTCTCCCCCTCTCTCTTTCTATCTCTCTTTCTGTTTTTCTTTATATCTCTATTTTTTTCCTCTCTTTCTCTTTTTTTGTCTCTCTTTTTTCTCTCTCTCTCTCTTCTTTTATCTCTTTCTCTATATCTCTATTTTCCCTCTCTCCTCCCTCAATCTCTTTTTCTTTCTCTCAATTCCTTGTCTCAGATACACTCCTTGTCATGATAAAAGTTGAATTCATGCCCAAAATGGCTAAATAGTCATTCAAAAAAAGCAGCGGGTATCGACACAACACTCAATGAGCCCCATCAAAAATACATGTAATCCATTTAATAGGGGACCTTTAGGGCTTTTTGTTGGCCAATTTGAGTGGGAGTGAGTTAATCGTATGATGATGAGATTCCTAATTGTTATGATGCATTAGCTCTGCTTGGGGCTTGAAATGATCGGAGAAGGCAGTGCCGCTAAGATGGATGGTGGGCGAACAGTGAGCAGATGCAGTGAATTAATTCAACTTGAATTTGGACGCTAATTACAGCTGCATGCTGTATTACCACCGAACACTTAAGGAGGGGTTAGAAGGTTACGAGTGAAAGCAATGTTCTTGATTAAGTCTCTTTGTGCTGTGTGCATATTTTTCCTTGTAATGCACACAAACCCTACAGACCATTAGCTTGTCTGGCTCGCAGAGGGTTAACTGAATCTCTGATAGGCACAATGCTGTTCTATGGGATTGATGTGTATTCATGTTACACAAGTGTGGCAGGGGCAAAAAAAGAAGTTATTTAACCCTGGATCATTTCACCATTAATACACACAAATACCATAGAGCAGCATTTTGCCTGGCACACAAAGGGATTAAAGAGCTCCACACAAATGGAACATTTCATGTTTCCTACTTAACGTATGGGCTGGTAGAAGTTACCATTATGGACCGCTATCATGGCTGAATCATTTTGGCATCAAGACTGGATCTATTTAAACTTGAATGATTTTATAATTGTTAGATGATTCCTTACTGGCTCTGTTTTTATAAAGAGTTAAGATCAATCTGAATTTTTGCAAGTCCATCCCCTAGATCTAATGTTCAGAGTTACGATTAATATCAATAGGAAATCTAGTTGCGATCAATTTTTATTAGACATGGCCCTGGTATCGTAAAGTCTAGCAAGAGTGGGACCCACACCTTTCATTGTATTTCTTCCCCCTTCTTGCATTGTTGTCCTGATTAGACACTTTCTCTCAATTTGCCCCTTTGGATGAAGTGAGCAATATGCTAAAGAGCAAAAACCAATCTATCCAATGAAGAATGGCACTATTCAACAACAGCACTGATGATCAGTAAAAAAAAAGTATAACCAAATTACGAGATAATGGAAAGAAGGATACAAACTCACAACTCCACGATGCAAATGCCTTATCAGCGATCTTGTATATCTGTGCATGCCCCATACCCCAATACTTACTAGTTCAGGTATTAGATTAATAAAAAAAAAGTCCGTTTTGTTCTTTTGGTTTGCATCATCCATTCTTAATAGCAATGAAGCAAACACAAAAAGAGTCACAAAGTACAATATTCAAACTTGACGTCGTGCAAATCAAATGAACCATTTTTTATTTGACGAACTTGAAGTTGCGTGAATCAAATGACCAATTTTGTATTATAACAAAGTTGAAACAATGACAGATCTGAGGTGAAAATATAGAAGTAATTGGATTTGGACCGGAGGGGGAGCTTCTGGTTTCTGTACTGGATAAAAACAGATCAAATTTGTTGAATTGCTATAATGGCTGTATGGGAAGACAGGCAAATGCTATTACTTAGGTTTTATAGCCCAGGGGTTGCTAGATCTATCATGGTAATTACCGGCTTGGTGGGAGGGAGTTTCTCTCGTCTACCTGACCTGTCACTGGGAAAAGAGGACATTGTGTCAGGAACGCGGCTATTTTGTTGGACAACAGTTTCCAATTTCTTCAAGGCGAATACAAGCATAGTAAAGACTTGGCTTTATTAGAGATAGAGAGTGTTTCAAATATTCATAATATACTATTCAGAGAGTGAATTGAGATAAGCATTAGAAAGCAGTGTTCCTTTCCATTTTCAACCCTTTTACCACAACAATTTTCAAAATGGATCCCTCCCAAAATAATTTTAAAAAGCTTTGCTTGGGTTTAATTCAGTCAATTTTATTTTAGCATGGTGACCCACCTCATCCAAAGGCTGTTTTTCATTGGGGCTTTGCATTTACATTGTTCTGATTGCATGAAATGTAGTGCAGTCAAACCTGTATAGAAAGATCACATAAGAAAGGTATCCATGAGCTGGTGGTCTTTATATACAAGTTACATGAATACAGGTCTCAATATCAATCATTATTCAAGGGAAACACAACATGGTCTTTATAGGCAGGTGGTCATTAAGCTGGTTTTGCTGTACTTGCAGTACAACAACGTGATCTCTTTGAATAGACCATTTTTGTTATGTATGTTCATTTTATGCACATCGTTCAAATGGTAACCCAAATGGTAACCCAAATGGTAACCTAAATGGTAACCAATGGTAACCCAAAAGGTGGACGGAGGTTTCTCTCAGTAGCATCAATTACTACATTCAGAGTGCATTCAACCCATTGAAAAAACATCACAAAATGTAGGTGAAATGTAATTATGCATTACTACGCAGTTAGGGGGGGGGGGGGAGTTGTGAATACATTACAAAAGTGTCTTGTTCACAGCAGTTATGCCTAGATAATTAAACAACGCATGGTTATTCGCAATGGCTTGTGTCCATGTCCATGTCCGTGGCTTTCAATTCATGCTAATTGAGTTTAGCCTTCAGATGGTAGCTTGTGTGAACAACACCAACTACTACACCATGGACTCACAATATAGTCAGAATAAACCAGTCTGTCAATCAGAGATCAAGGCCATGATGCACATAGGTTTTTAATTATTGTAGCCTACCAGCTATGGTAACTACCAAGACAACAGCCAATGAGCTCTCATTTTTGTACCTGTTGCCATGGTAGTTGCCATTAATGGTAAGTTGTAGTAATAATTGAAAACCTATATAAAACTTGGCCCAGGGGTGGGTTGCACAAATATGATCTTGAATGGTAGCTGAATAATCTAACTACTGATTGCACACATCATCCACATTGAAATATATTGAAAACATACTTAAAACAATGTGCCATCGGTACATTTCTGTGAGCTGGGTATACCCCATTCCCCTTTATGAATAGGACACTTGGGAACCGGTAAGCGTAGCTTCCACAGTAAATGGGTTAAGTGGAGGGCTACATACAATTAAAAAGAGTGTTGCATATCATAAGATTACAATATTCTCATGAAGGGGTTTGAGTACTCCCTGACTTAGTGCTGATGTTAGCACTGAAGTTGGTGCTGATGTTATATCTCCCTGACTTAGTGCTTATATCTCCCTGACTTAGCGCTGATGTTAGCACTGAAGTTGGTGCTGATGTTATATCTCCCTGACTTAGCGCTGATGTTAGCACTGGAGTTGGCGCTGTTATTGTTTCGCGCAACAAGGGCAATTTTAATTGAACAGTGGGGTGATATTGTGGGTGCTCTACTTCCTTTCAATGATTTTTTGTCTCTCTCTTTCTCTTTATCTCTGTGTTTTAATTAGTGGCAAGAAGCCTTGATGTAAGTGATCTGTGTGACAAGCTTGGACCCTTTTCATTTGTAATGTTTTCTTCTGGCAAGGGGTGTTTTCCTGTCAAACAGAATTAGAATCCATTAGAGTCCCCGGGAACAGAACCAAACGTACATTACAATGAATTATGATTCAATACAATAATTTATATAAAACTCTTATGCAGTTAAGTTCTCACAGCACTTTACACATAATTATATAAATAACAGAACAAACAAAAACAGTATCCCTTTATTTAAACTCTCCAGATGTCTTCAACATTAAACAATACCACACGTCGTACAGAACAATTAAGTATGATAGTGTCACTTTTAAAGTGCTCATGCAATAAAGAACTCACAATGCTTTACAAACAACTAGATAAGAAGTAGCCAAAAGAAGCCAGTAAACCTCTGTTAACTCTAACATATTGTGCTAGACAAACCGTGTGCTTTGTGTATGTAGTATTAATTCAATATTTCCTCATTGGGGCTGGAAGAGTTAATCTACCTGGTTGTAATTGGCATTGATAGCTGCCATAACTAATGCATGATGTATTCCAAAATTGTTAGAAATGTTGACCGTGCAATTACTTACTGTAACACTAGCATCACATGTAGGAAGTAATGCATGAGAACATGGAAAGGATGTAAGTCAAGCGAAAGCTGTGTCGATTTATTGCAGAAAACATCAAAATGAAAAGCATCATGATTCTTCTTGGCTTGAACATGAACCTGCTGTTCCCATTTCTCATGGTCTATTGAGATCAATCCCTTGGAAGATTCAGGATGAAAAAGAGAACCCGTACTTGTCTCAAAAACAGCAAGTCTGCCAAAAATAAGTGCAAGGATGTGTATAAATGTGTGGGTGTATGTGTGTTTAATCCTAGACTGTAAAGGATTTTCAGGAGAACATCTTTTGAAGAGGTACTGAGGAGTAAAAACTTGTTTTAAAGAAAGCTGTAAATCACAAATGTCATTTGATGTGTATATTCTGATAACAGCTCTCTTCATAAGACTGTAAACATGTGACAAAAATTAATGGTCAGTAGATCATTCTTAGAGACTGTTTTGAGAAGGAGAAACATTTACTAAGAACCTGCAAGTCAAACACTTTCATGTTTCATTTGTTGTATATCCCTGTACTTGTCCATGAGAGAAAGATTGAGATGAGAGAGGGAGAGACGAGAGAGGGAGAGAGAGAGAGAGAGAGAGAGAGAGAGAGGAAGGAGGAGGAATGATAGACAGACAGAGAGAGAGAGAGGGGAGGGGTAGTTTTGGTGGAAAGAATTCGATGGGAATTTTATTTTGGCCAAAGGGACAGAGGGAAAATATGAAATGAAGGAGCGGGAGGGGAATTAAGGAGGAAACAGCACTAATGGCATTTTTGAAAACATTTGAAAAGTATTGTATTTTGCCATTTAATGGAAAGGAATCCTTTCTGAAAGTCTCTCTGAAAACACATCAGGGATAAAACATCTCGCGAGTGAGACCCTGAGGATGTAGACACTCATGTCTCATTACATTGAACATGTAGCAGCAACTCAGCAAGAGTTGATTGACTCCATGCTCATCTAACAAAGTACGAGTGTTTCTTTAGTAGCTGCTTCTTAGCCTACATGTTAATCCTATGCAACTTAGCCTTCCATCTATTTTCTTTTCCGTTAATTGCAATGCCGACATCGGTAAAACGACGGCCTAGTTCCATCACTTTTGATCAGTGTTCATTTGTTGAAGACAAACCAGGTTAAAATGTTCTTTTGATTATAGCATTTAGATGCATGCTCTCTGATGGGTAGTGTATGTCTTCAGTAAGGATTGATAGCTTGCATGCCTGCCATGCCACGCTGAACCAGCTGCATGACAATCACTCCCCAAAGATCAAAGGAGAATGGAAGTCTTAAAATTGAATAAAAGCAGACAAATTTAAGAAACAGTTTGGGCAGAGTTTCAGAAAAATCAGACATTTAGTAAGGTAATTGTTCATTTTTGGAAGGCATAATGAGTGAATCCTAATCATTAACATCAGCATGGACAACTTTACCTGTACACTCTAAAAATTGTAGACCAGCGCTCACAGTCAGAAACAAGATTATTTTGGGCTACCAAGCCACTGTACCCATGTAAAATGCGTGTGCAAGCTATCAACAAACCAAGGGTGAATATTGATCTTAAATGGTTGCTCGTGAGCGCTGCCATTGTGTCTACTTCATATTTTACATTGTTGCCAAAGATATGCATCCATGCATGCAATGTGTAATGGAGTATAAAGACTTCCTTCAGAGACAGATATCCATTGTCTAATAGAATCCTTCTTAAAACATATTTTCTCCAAAGGAGTTCAACAAATATGGTCATGAACTATAACTGAACTTTTGAACTACTAATTGCACAAATCAACATTAAAATATAATGTAAACGTACTTAAAACAGACTTGAAAACCAGCTTAGGCCGGTAGTTTGTGACTCTTTCTCAAAGTTGTCCATTTTTGTATGAAATTCCATGTTTCAGCACTATGTGGTCATACTTTGTCTTGGTTAAATGTTGCTAACATATTGCCCTTTACAATATTTAACTGCATAACCTGCCATATATGAAAGAGTTTTTTATTCTGTGAGTACACTACAGCTCAAAAGAATTGGCATAGGGAAAGGGAGAGGGAAGAAAGGGAAGGACCCGCAGTTTTAAACCGCGGTATATTTTGTCCAGTTCAGCTTAAAACATGATGCTTTTTAGGCTAAAGCATAATGTTTCATGCTGAACTGGACAAAATATACCACAGTTTAAAACTGCAGGTCCTCCCCTTTCTTCCCTTTCCCTTTCCCTATGCCAATTCTTTTGAGCTGTTGTGTATATCTTAGCATGTCTTGATTGATGTGCCTGGATGCTAATAGAGTGAGTGAGCTTATGAATGATAGAGTGTTAACTGGAATCTACCATTGGACTTCTCACGCAAAGAGTGAGAAATCTAATCACTTCATGCGATTAAAAATTGACAAGGGGTCAAAATTTGCCTACAGAGGCCCAGATTGATGGCCACTAATCTGCTGTACGGACATCAGATGACATGCAGGCAATGAATAAACTTCAAAATTCCCTATAGGGTGCAATTAAGCCACATCCCTTTGGTTTCTGCAGTTCCATTGCAAATTTTGAGATCTTATCTGGATCAGGTTCACAAAGCCTGAAAATCTAACCTTGAGCAATGGGTTAACACTTTTTATTCCATTGATACATTATTGCACAAGTAATGCACTCAAATCTTAAAGAGCAATGGTTTGTTTGTCACAAAAAGGGTTATTTTTTATTATTTTTGATTATTATTGAAAAGAGGAGATTTGAGAGAGGAAATTAACATTGATCCCAAAGTTGGTCAGTGTTACACACATAACGTCTAACATAATGTTGCTTGCTCTATAGTTCGAATGGTATTCTCGATCCATGTTAACTCTCTATACCCCATACTCCATAAAATAGACTAAAAAAACAGCTTCTAGTATGCCGTCAGACCAGCTGAGAGTATATTTGGCTCCTGAACACCCTAACTATATGGGGGGGGGGGGGGATGGGTTGTCAAAAATGGTCATTCTGGTAAAAAGAATGCCTGAAATGAGATGGTTACTCCTGTTTAATCAAAACAGAATATTAAAATGTCTCTTGGGAGGGGAGGGAGGGGGGGTTGTCAAAAAATATCATTCTGATAAAAGAAATTCCCAAATGAGACGGTTATATTCCTGTTTAATCAAAACAGAAAATTGAAATGTCTCCTGGGAAGGGGGGGGGGGGGGTCAGAAACATCATTCTGATAATTAAGAGTGCTCCAAACGAGACAGTTATTCCTATTTTATCAAAACAGAAGAGTGAAGTGTTTACTTGGTCCTTTCTTCACCTGAGATGCTAGTCCTGAGTGCTATCATACAAGATGTATGCCTTCCATTCTCACTGTATCTTTCATAGAAGATATTTGAAAGTCTAAGTACAAATGAAGTGTGTGTATCATAGGAGTGGAAAGTGGCACTTGAATAATTCATTTTGTGAGTGACACAGTGTTCTGCATTACTGTGGGAATTGACAAAGCTGGAACCTTGAGGCAGGGGGTAGGGGTGGTGGTGGTGGTGGGGGGGCTATTTTAGGCAAGCACTCGCCTCACAAGCTCCTGTATCAGCCAATCACTGGATCTGTTTAGATTGTGTGATGATGTCACAATAGCTAGAGGCTATATATTTTGACCCCCCCCCCCCCCCATCCTCCATCCTCTTGTTGCAACCAGAAAGAGAAGATCAAAATACAGAAACAGAAAACAGATATATTGAATTGGGTCAATTTCTTTTTAAGAAGAGCTGTTCTATTGTTGCTGCAAGTCAAAGATTTTTATGAGCATACGTGTATGAGACAGAGAAAGGGGAAGAAATATATGGAGAGAAAAAGGAGAGAGGGGGAGAGAAAATAGAAGATAAAAGGCCTAGAGAAATAAAAATAGGGGACAAATTTGAGGAAAATGAGTTGCCAATTTGAAGATTCAGTGATCATTTCATCATTATTGTGCTTTATAAAATAATTTTAGAGGAATGTGTGAAGCACTGAAACAACAAAAATGAATTCATCTGACAGGTGAGCTATTGTATGCTTTTTCACTTCAACTTTATAAATGTGGATACTTGATCTAAATTTATACAAAGTTATAGCCCAGGGGATAACGATTCATGAAACCTTACTAAGGCTAGCAAGTTGCTAAAGTGTTTTCAGCTACCTGGGGCCATATTCATGAAACCCCTTACTAAGCCTAGTTAGTTACTACAAATTCATGCAGCTGAATGCACATTAGCAAGAATCTAGGCTCAGTAAGGTTTCATGATGGCCCCTGGATATATAGCAACTAGCAATTAAGGCAAGTAGGGTTTGGATTTCATAAAAATGGAAACATTTATGTTCCTGAATGGGTTGAAAATACTTTTACATGTGTAAGGAGATTGATAATATGATAACAGTGAACATTGAACTCAAGTCTAGAGAGGTGAGTTTTTACTCATTTACAGTTCAAGAGCCTCATAGGGGAGACTAATATATGTTCACATATCCTTACCATTCAGACAGACACAAATTGCCAGTGCCTTTCGCGGATGCATTTGAATATTGTAACGTTACATACTGCTTTCACAATTTCTCTATTACCAATCTGAGTTCATTGATATTCCATAATGTTGATGATTGTATATTTTCAAACGTTCCATTCTTACTCATTTTAAAAAAATGAGGTTGAACTACTATGGTATTTTTATATCCTCCATTTTCAGAGATTTCCGCAAATCCAGCTGCTATGGCAAGCTTTATCACTTAATCATCTTATCACGGTCGTGTCCTTTTATGATAATACATAATGTATGGTTAGCCTTATGAGTCTAAGATGCAGTTTTCATGAGCAATAATGTATTTACACAATCAGTGAAATTTTGCACCACTGTTAAGGCTGTCAGCATGTAGTGGAGAGGCCGACTGGGATTGTTATGCGATGTATCGAGTGCGAAGGACTCGTGGGGAGGTTTGCATGCACAAGGGGTGGCAAGATGAAATATTGAGACTGAAGTCTGGATGCTTTATCGCTTGGCTTGCCTCCAGTGTCGTCGTCGTCGTGGAGTTTCACGGAACATCTCCCATGATGCCTCCGTGGTTCAATCTGCCCATTAGCAGTGACCTTCAAGGGTCTCCGAACAGGAAGTGACATGATAGGGTCGGCCTTGGGTGGGCGGAGTTAAAGCCCATGTTTGCGATTGTCTGGCCATTGGAAGCAGGTTTGTAACTTAATGTGACGAAACTTAAAATCAATACCAGGCGAGGCATTTAAAATGTTGTCACACCGCGGTTCCAACTATAATTACAAGGGTTAAAATGAAAGTTGTCATTCCTTCAGCTGTCCCTGTAATCTGTTGTAAAATAATGTTGCCTCTCATATATAGTTTCTAACATATACATTGAATTGATTTGTGGAGGTGTCATGGTGTAGTGGTTGTGAATTGTGACTTTTAAAAGTTCCAGGTTCAAACCCACCCATGGCATATGTGTCCTTTAGCAAGATACTGTATTCACAGTTGCACTTCACCAGGGAGTGTAAAAAAAGGAGGTTTAAATTGGTAAAGACTTGAACCATCTCATCACCATTGCATGAAGATATGAGGTGAATCAATGTAGTTTTCAAAGCGGGGTAGAGAGAGGGTAAATGTATGGTATAGAGGTTGCATTTTTTAGCGGTACAAATGGAGTGTATTAACTATTAATGGTAACTTCTTTGCATTGGCAGTCTTCGCTCAGCAGTGAAAGTCACTCATGTTGTACAAGACCTTGAAAACCTCATTAACTTGCTTCACATCTCCATGCCAATAGCAATGAGAGGCTTAAGAGCCAAGGACTGATGTATCGCGACCAGAAAATTTGTCCCACTATATTGACCAACGCTTGCAAGTCTGCACGCAATATATGGATTGATGGCTAACGAGACTGGAAACGGAGCTTGTGTCTATTTGGAGTGTGTGCTTGATGTGGCCGACACGACTGCGAAGAGCCACGTTGAGTTTGCCTCCCAGGCAGGCACAAGCAAGAGGTGCCTAGATGTCCCCCCTGATTGTTCATTATTAATAAGGAACACAAAGTAGTCATGTGACCTTGATAAGAGAAATTAACATCTCATATTTCCCTGTAGGTAGAACAATTCAAAATCAAATTGATGAGAAATAGTGCACAGAAACACTCTTGTGTGACATTTTCTTTGCTTGCAAAATGTATGTCAGTTTGAATGAATTATATGTTTCTCATTGCATAGTGAAATGAAATGGATTTGTTCATTGAACTTCTTTTAATTTTTGTGTTTTTTTATGTTAATGGGCACAATAATACAACCTCCTTGTCAAGAGTAGATCCATATTTCTGTCTCTCTTCTGTCTCTCTCTCTGATACCCATGAAATCCCTCTCCCTTTCCCCCTCACTTCCTCTTTCTGTCATTCGCTCTGCCCTCTCTTCCCCCCCCCCCCCCCCCCCACTCCTTCTCCCTCCCGTTCTGTTTGTCAGTGTTTGTACAAAATGACTGTATCCACCTTTTTGCTATGAACAATCCATTAATACATCCAGGTAATCAGTTTCTATGCCAACATCAAAAGCATGACATCAAGAATGTGACAAATAATATGTAATTAGCAGCGCCGTATCATTATGAAGAGGCATTAAGTGTGATACATTCCAATGAATACGGAGATGAAATTACAACAATAGTGTCATTCTCATTGGCTTTAAAAAATCGTTAAGTTAGAAAAATAATGAAGTTAGGGTGAAAGTTGCCTAGCAACCGTACCAAAAGCTGAATGGTACTATTGTCCCTGTCCCCTAACTTTGCGATTTGTTAAAGGGAATATACTGTAGTGGGAAGACAAATATGCCTTCATGTGATCGTGTGATCGTGAGCAATCTTCTTGCCAATGGTATTAACTTCATGTATTGTCCATTTTAGATACTTGCTGAACGTTATTTGCCCTCATATGATCCACATTTGGAGTAATAAGTGATTAAATCACAAATCCTCAAATTTTTCAGGCCGAACATTTCAAGGATTTGTGATTAAATCACTAATTACTCCAAATGTGGATAAATTGAGAGCAAATAACTTTCAACAAGTTTCTAAAATGGACAATACATGAATTTTAGACCATTGGCAAGAAGATTGCTCACAATCTCATTTTGAAGGTATTTTTGTCTTCCCAGTACAGTATATTCCCTTTAAGCCCAATGAGAATGGCACTTATGACCTCAAATGCTGATAAGTATTTTTCTTTCAATCACTTTTCAGAACCTAGCAGACCACACCTCTTGCTGCTGTAATGGATTAATAGCTGATACTTGTACTCTACAATTGGTTATGGTAAGTACTTTTTACAATGTTAATTGCTCACAGTTAGTTTTGCAGGCTTGTTGAACCATGGTCCAGTTAGGATGTCAATATTTGCCATTTAACTGCAGAAACCAAATGGG
Organism: Arbacia lixula; assembly: GCA_963669155.1. NCBI lineage: Eukaryota > Metazoa > Echinodermata > Echinoidea > Arbacioida > Arbaciidae > Arbacia > Arbacia lixula. The sequence goes on along the minus strand of OZ022591.1, from coordinate 8,593,335 downwards.
TGCGGCTTAATAGCGTCATGCACTTTAAGGAATTTGAAGATTATTCATAGCCCGCTATCCATTGTCAGTAGTAGAATATATTATGCAGGATTCTTATTGCTCAGTATCAGAGTTGTGAAAAGACAGCCGGCATAAATGCGCAGGTTCAGTAAAGTACAAAATTTATTAAATTTGATGTTACTTGTAGAGTAGAAGTTACAGTTGAAGAAAATGAATGGTTCATTTAGTAGCTTAGCTTGTGAGATGCATGATGCATATACATGTATATAAATGTGTGTTGTAACTAGTTTGAAATTATGCCTGACCTTAGTTTATTTCCCTGTAAGACTTTTTTTTATATGACATATCATTGGTAAACATCCAAAGTATCCAAACACAGAATTACACTGTATAGCTGTATGATAATTTGTGCGTGTATGGAGACAGGGTTACATTATGTGACCAGTCAGTGCTCCAAAAAGCCTACTCTATTGGTTACAATGACTTCCTGACTCCATGGGGGGTCCTCTTGCACCTGTTTGAGTCATTGATGTATTTTGATGTAATTACAGGTGAAGTGACATTTTGGAGCCCCTATGTAGTTCCGACTGGTTGTCTACCACACTTTGCATCACAAAGTTTTTGAGTTGGGCATGTGTGTTATAGTGTAGCATTAAACATGCTCACACACACACACACACACACACACACACACACACACACACACACACACATACACACATACACCAGCAATCAATAATTTGAATCAATAACATCTTAATAAGATGATTTCATTCACAACTTTCCCCCTTACTGTGTCGTTTATGGTTCAATTGTGTTGAATGGAATGCACTCTGAATCTGTTAGTTGTTGCTAGTCAAAGAAACCTCAGAAAAGCTTTAATTGGGCTTACCATTAGAATCATATTATTTGAATGATGCGCATACAATTTGCATGTACATAAAATGGTCTACCATAAATACTGCAGTGTTTAACTGTAACTTTGCACATTGCATGCAGGAAATAAAAACTTCTTTAGTTTACAGGCCAAAGAATGAAATGTATATGAATTCATTTATTATTTTAACAACAAAAAAGCTGGAAAAAAGGAGGAAGCAAATACAGCATCAACTGAGTGACTCCCATTTATATATGAGAACTATCGGTAAAAAAAGCTCTGCGAAATTGCCACAAATATTGCACTTTTTTTGTAGATAGGTCTTGCATAAACAAGGTTATAAAGATCAGAGTAAACTTGGATTTTTCAAAGCATGTTATAGAAACTAGAAGAAAAAGTCTTATACTTACTGTCTTAATTATTGAGAGGTTATTGACGGCAGCAAATTTACATTTTTTTTCTTGAGGATGTTCCTAATTAAGCACAGTCTAGATAGAACAGATATAAGCGGATGTTAGTTTAGGGATTTAGTGTTTTTGTGTTACCTCCTTCACACCTGTTATACGTAAGTGATAGAATCTCCTTAAAAGTGACGCAACAGATAATTGAGGCATTTTCCCAAACAGGTTTGCCTCTTTCTCATATGTTCTGCAAATGTTCCTTAGCCTTCATGAGCTGTGCAGTGCAGTGCGTCATCAAACAAACTTTAAAGTATGAGCTGAAGTTGTGACACTTTTATATGGTCACATGTTGCCAATTTGGATATCCATCATTCACTCCTTTATTCATTATGAGTGAATTAGATATTGGTGATGAATTGTATATTGTGCTGTACAGTAAAGCCTGAAGTTACATACATGTTGTCGATTTGAATATCTACCATTCACTTCTTAGTTCATTGTTGTTGAAGTAATGTTGTTTAGGAATTGTACATTGTGCTATCGTATGAGAATCAAGATTTTTGTTAACATTTTGAAATGATTGTAGAGTTCATCATTTATAACAAAATTCATTCACACAAGGCAATATATCCATAAGACCTTTGTATGATACATTTGTGATTATATGATCATGTGTTGAAAAGTTCATGTTCATTAAATGGTGCACGGATCATGTCGGGTATAGAATGATTAAATGTAGATGTGAACATGGGCTCGTTCAGATCTAGAGTTAAAAATATCTCTAACCTTCTTCGGGGAGGGAGATTAACAATAAGTGAGGCATGCTGCATACTTGGAACACAATCTGACGTGTAATCAATCTCCTTAGATCCTTTCAGAAAAAAGTAAAATGGAAATGCTTGATATCCGGTGTGGATTGGTGTGAACATTGCTGATTTTGATTAAGTGTACTCTCTTGGGAAGGAGGATTTTCAATGACTGAAGTCCGCACACCGAGAATGTAATCTGACATGTACGTACTCTCACTACATTCCTTTGTAAAATGACAAAAGGCGCGGAAAAGTTCAGGATTATTCAACTCTGCCTGGATCCGGTATAGAATGTTAAAACATTGGTGTGAAAAGGGCAGATTTCGATTAAGTGTAACAAGATATCTCTAACCTTCGTGGGAGGGATTTACAGTGAGCGAAGCATGCATACGTGGAATGTAATCTGACATGTAATCGATCTCCCGAGATTCCTTCATAAAACGACAAAGACGCGGAATCTCTGCGGGCGGCGCGGACCCCGTTCCACTGCACTCTGCCTATATGAGCACCAGGGCTGACCAGTGTTTGGGTAACCCAGAAAATATTGATTTCTGTAGTCGATGATGCGGAGCAGGCCTGACCCCGTATAGGCAACAGGAATGGGTTATGAACATCACCCTTTCCCACGGGAAGGAGTGAAGTGTTAACAATTTTATGGTAAGGGGTAGAAGTAGTTATAAGACTCGATCATGATCACGTGCCGTGTTCGGATCAAGGTTGGCTGTCATGATTCTTCAGGCTTCTTGGTTTTGCACTTTTCTAATGTGTGCACCATATGGCTGGATGTGCATCCGTTGCTTTATGTTGGCCAACCAGTTCATGGTCTGCCTTCAAATGGCCCTTTAACAGTTTTAGTAGTAGGAGTAGTAGGATGGGGAGTAGTAGCAGTAGTAGCAGTAGTAGCAGTAGTAGTATAGTAGTAGTAGTAGTAGTAGTGGTAGTAATAGTAGTAGTGGTAGTAGTAGTAGTAGTAGTAGAAGTAGTAGTAGTAGTAGTAGTAGTAGTAGTAGTAGTAGTAGTAGTAGTTGTAGTAGAAGTAGAAGTAGTAGTAGTAGTAGCAGTAGTAGTAGTAGTAGCAGTAGTAGTAGTAGTAGTAGTAGTAGTAGTAGTAGAAGTAGTAGTAGTAGTAGTAGTAGTTGTAGTAGTAGTAGTAGTAGTAGCAGTAGTAGTAGTAGTAGGAGTAGTAGTAGTAGTCGTTGTAGTAGTAGAAGGAGTAGTAGTAGTAGTAGTAGTAGTAGTAGTAGTAGTAGTAGTAGTAGAAGTAGTAGTAGTAGTAGTAGTAGTAGTAGTAGTAGTAGTAGTAGTAGTAGTAGTTGTAGTAGTAGTAGTAGTAGTAGCAGTAGTAGTAGTAGTAGGAGTAGTAGTAGTAGTCGTTGTAGTAGTAGAAGGAGTAGTAGTAGTAGTAGTAGTAGTAGTAGTAGTAATAGAAGTAGTAGTAGTAGTAGTAGTAGTAGTAGTAGTGGTAGTAGTAGTAGTAGTAGAAGTAGTAGTAGTAGTAGTAGTACAAGTAGTAGTAGTAGTAGTAGTAGTAGTAGTAGTAGTAGTAGTAGTAGTAGTAGTAGTAGTTGTAGTAGTAGTAGTAGTAGTAGTAGCAGTAGTAGTAGTAGTAGTAGTAGTAGTAGTAGTAGTAGTAGTAGTAGTAGTAGTACTAGTAGTAGTAGTAGTAGTAGTAGTAGTACTAGTAGTAGTAGTTGTTGTAGTAGTAGTATTGGAAGTAGCTGTAGTAGTAGTAGCAGTAGTAGTAGTAGTAGTAGTTGTAGTAGTAGTAGTAGTAGTAGTAGTAGTAGTAGTAGTAGTAGTAGTAGTAGTAGCAGTAGTAGTAGTAGTAGTAGTAGTAGTAGGAGTATGTTATCAAAATGATAACATTCCATGTAGATTTCTATCAATTTCAAACATGAATGTTCTAAATCTTTCCTCTGAGTATACAGCAGAGTTTAAAAGAGAAGTGTTCATTTCCAAAGCGATATCAATGGAAATGATGCAATTACCCAAAATGGGAAGTTAAGAATTAAGAGCATTATATTACTGTACGAGATATGTTACCCATGTTAGTTTTTAAAAACAAATATAAGTCTTGGCTCATTTAGTATTGAAGAAAAGCCTTCAATCTTTAATTGTAAGCAGTGTAGTGTGAATACCGTCCTCCCACGTCTAGGCAAAGAGAGAGGGTTGTTTAAAATCTTGATTATTCATAGACCTTGTCGATTGTAGCATTTATTATTCAACAGGTGAGGGCACGCTCTACATGTGTTTATTACAAGCTCTGTAGTACCAGCTTGAGAAAGTACCATCTGTTATACCCATGGAGGGACCTCTCACGGTGTTTCAAGTAACATGTCTTGGTACTTACCCCCAAGACATTTTGAGACCTTTAACTGTTTTGTTCATGCGTGTCTGTCTAGTGATGTACAACAATATATGATGCCTCGTGCTACCGGTAGCGTAAGGCATTCAACCTTCACTGCTTACAAAATATTTATGGCTTTTCTTCAATACTTAATGAACTTTCGTTTGTTCTAATACCAAAGCTGGTAGCATGTCCTCCATGGTAATAAAACATTCCTAATTCTTAATTTTTCACTTTGGGTAGTGATGAAGATGAACCTAAAAGATCAATATTGGAAGGTCATGTTAAACCTTGAAATCCTAAATATGAAAAACGAAATCCTAAATATGGAATGCTAATAATGTCAAAGAATATATACTCAAGACTTTTGGGAAAAAATGTTCTTTTTGTGGTATTTATGACATCTCTTTTTCATCCAGTCCTTTTGGAAGATGGCCTATACAAGTGGCAAACTGTTCTTATGCAGTTATTTATGAAAGTTTGCTTTAAGGTTGAAGGCCCCTGGATATTTGGAAAATATGGTAAAGAGTTTATTTCTCAAAGGCAAGGCTTGGGGGGGGGGGGGGGGTGGCTGAGTCCCACACAAAGTTCTTGCAAAAGATGTGTTTTTTGTGCTCCTCACCCCCTTCCCCCTTTGTGGGAAAAAAACTCAGGCCCTTGGATAAGATGTTAAATGGAGGTCCTGTGTATGGAAGAGCCCCACTCAAATCATGTTTAAGATTACACTTCACTTCTTGATTAAGAGCAGGTTGAATACCTTTTGAATGCAGTTAAATACCTTTTGAATGCATAGACAGAAATCTATCCTGGAAAATGGGTGAGAGATGCTGACCCCTTGTGGTCAAAAGGTATCAAACAGGCATCAAGAATGCTGCACAAATAATAAAACTTTGAAAAGGCATACTTTTCTTCATTGCACATTAAAATTTACAGCAGCAGTGATGACAAAGGTTGATCTGTACATCTTTGAAGCTTGACCATGTGGAAGTAATGATGCCTTATAAATAATAATGATTTGAAGAATCATACCTTCTCTCATTCCACGACAAAATGATGATGAATAAGGGTGCTGGTGTACAGCCTTGATGGTAGACTATGTGGAAGTAATGATAGACATGTAGAGGCAGAGAGGATGAAATTAATTCAGACCTACAGAATATAAGCCCATCAGCCCATATCGGTAGCGTGAGGCATCATATATTGATGAGACCAATGCATGCAGGGCTCATCATGTAGCCTGTCTCTCAGGCTGTTGGACATTATTTTCTGATCCAAACTGTGAAATAGGGTCTAGTAGTCTAAGACTAGTCACTTCATCATTCTTCTTTCTTCTCAGTCTGGCTGTACGTTGGGGGAACCGAATTGTAAATTAGTAGTCTACTGCAGCCAGACCCATTGATTAAATTGTTTGGGTTTAGAAATGCTCAACAGCCTGGAAGCCAGGCTATAAGGGTGTGTACTGGGAAGCCAGTTTTCAGGACCAAAATCAGATTTGACTCATAGCGTGTCACCATTAGATATTTCAATTTTTGAGATGGGAATCCTTTTTCGGACCCTTTCTTTTAATTGGAGGTAATTATAGGCATTTCAGAACCGGTGTTTCTACCTCGCTATAAATGGATTGACACTGCCTCTGAATAATTAACCTTGGCCTGCTGTGAAAATATAGCCTCCATTTGAACCTTTCTGGTAACACAGGGGCATGTGTAATATTACTCAATGGTTCTTGCATATACATACAGCTCTCATGGACATTCCTATTGAGAAAAACCTCTCTCTCTTGTTTAAATCTACTCCTCTCCATTCTCTCATACCCCCCCCCCTCCTCTCCCCTCCTCATCCCTCCCAAAACAGTGCTCCAGGGGCACTCCCCGTCCCCCCTCCCCCCTGATGAATATTTTGACTTAATAGGGGCTCCCATTCATCCACCCCATCATTATAGATTAATAAGAGGAAGAAACAGCCCCAACGTTGAAGAGAGGGGGGACATGCTCTACCAATACCAAAGTCAGTAGCAATTGCATGAGATACCAAGAGATCTTCCACTAATTCACTTTCTACCTTTTCCCCCATTATATAGATAGGTATAACTCCAAATGGAGTATGGATGTGGGGGGAGTGGGGTGGGGGTGGGGGGTGAGGGGGGGTTCTTTTCCACTCCTGAAATAAGTACAATGGCATGATGTGGCAAGAGATTTTTTCCACCAGTGCCTAATGAAATTTCATCCTCAATTATCACTAACAATGGATTACTGTAATCATGAAACCATGAATAATTTGGTAATTATTGTGTTATAGATACTTAGCAGGGTGGCTTAGACATCCAACTATTGGTGCGCCTCAATCATATTTGCGTATTGGTAAAACATGAACATCTAAGAAAAAGTCATGAAAGACAGGGTAGCCCTTGTGCAGGTCAAAAAGTGAAATTTTGTGAAAACCACAGAAAATGGAAGAAAGTACTGTTTAAGAATTTCGCTCACAATATTAGAACCCTAAGCTGACTTTGAGTGGAATTTTATTGATCATAAGATTTGCAGCAGGGTTTGGCCGGGTCCTCCCAAATTTCTGCAGCTCCTGTAGCCTAGATCAGAGACCACAATCAGCAACTTAGTCTGTCTCCAGGCGGGTGTTTCACCAAGCTGCTCGTAAGTTACGAACAACTTTACGAATGACTGGTGATCCCTTCTTGTGCTTAATACGATACAACACTTTGTTCATTGAGAATCTGATTTAGCACAAGAAGGGATCACCAGTCGTTCGTAAAGTCGTTCGTAACTTACGAACAGTTTGGTGAAACACCTCCCAGGTGCATGTTTCGGCCATGGGATTCTATCTAGTAATTGGTTTGCGTAGAATTGCCTTTCAAAATATAAAATGCAAGTGTGATTTTAAGTTCTCTAAAACAAATGTATCAGCATCCCTCATCGCCACATTCACAGACAATTACTTTCCTTAGCACTTAGTTTATTATCGTTGTGTCATATTGACCTATATAATCCTTTCTCTCTCTCTCTCTCTCTCTCTCTCTCTTTCTCTTCCCTTCACTGGTTAACGCATCGCTATTGCATATTGAAGGACTTTAGCAGAGTTCCTAATTACACATGCCAATGGTATTGCAATTATCACATAATTAGATACAGGCAGAAGCCTTGGGCATAACCTTGAGACTATAGGGGAGGGGTGGTGGGCAAGGAGAAACAATATCGTCTGTTACTATCCACTAAAAATAGGGGGGGGGGGCAAAATATAAAATGTATGTTACTGGGGGCAGGAAACACTATTGTTCCTTCCTGTCCACTCAAAATTAGTGAGGGGGATATATTTTGTATATTACTCTTCACCTGTTGAGTTGTTTTATTCCCAAGTGAGAAAGTGTGAAATAATCAGTCCTTGGAATGTCCTTGGATATTTATTTTCATTTGATGATGGGTGGGGAAGGGGAAGGGGGAAATGTTGTTCTATACTGTCCATCAATAAAACAGAGGGGGGGGGGGGGAGGAATAGGTATTGTACAATACAGTCCACCAGTAGGTGTGTTATTTCCTAGTGAGAAATGAATCAACCCTTGGAATGTCCTTGGTTATCTATTTCATTTAAGGGGGGGGGGGGGGGCAAATGTATAGTTTATATTGAACTCCAACTGTAGAGTTGTTTTTATTCCCAAGTGCGAAATCATTCCTGGATTATCCCTGGAATGTCCTGTGATATAAATTTTTGTTAATTTTGATATTGTTCTAAGATATTCAAAGATATGATAGGCAGTGTATCGATAGATGAGTAATTGAACTTGCTGAAATCTATAGACGAGGGATGATGAGAAAGATTGGAATGTTTGTTTGCCTGAATAAAAAAAGAACAATTTTTAACATGAAGAAAGAGAAACCCATCCACTTTTGTTAGATTGTTTTATTATCTCTTTATCATTTTGTGGAAGCTATATGAAAAGAATTCTCCTCACAACAAGTGAAGCAGCTCTGTTGCACTATTTTCTAGTGAGACCTACAGTATAGGATACACGCAAGTACAGTGTATATTAGGTCTATTACGTTATATAGAATGATCATTTGGACAAAATACTGCCCTTTAAATCTTGTACAGTTTTTAATGTTTGTGTGCATATATGAGTATATGGATGTGCGTGTATGTAATGTGTTTATGTGTGAGCGTGCATATATGTGGTGTGTGTGGAGTGACATGGGGGGGGGGGGGGGTGTACAAAGTATTCACCTAATGGGATGATGATACCTTTAGGACAGATTGGCAGTACTGCATGACTGTGCAATGGAGCAAACCGTAACGGTTGTGGAATTTATCCATATGAGATTGATCTCAATTGGATTGTTGCATGTTGGTAATTTGTTCTTTCAGCTCCCCTTCTAGCCTCTCCCCCCCTCTCTCTCTCTCTCTCTCTCTCTCTCTCTCTCTCTCTCTCTCTTTGTCCCTCTGTCAATGTCTTTTCCTCTGTTTGTACATGGGAAGGGCCAATCAAACTTCTATTTCTGTGTATCATCTGTGCCGTAATGCTCCACTGGCACTTAGTGAATTAAAGGAAGCCTCTAGTTATAAATGTCAGACACCTGAGATGCCAGAAAGAGTTTAGTGATTCTTGTGGTTGTGCGTATGAATTTGTCCTGAAAAAAAACTTCAGGATAAAGTAATCTAAACGTAAATTTTCTAAGAAAAGCATGAAAAGGGACCAGAGAACAGGTTGTGTGATATTTTGAGTTGTTTGTGTTAACAAGTCATAGGGAGTGGACTAAGATAAAGTGGGGAATATTTGAATGAGAACTCTTTGACATTGAGCTGATGTATTAGTAGAGTTGTGTAGTTTTATTACCAGATTAAAGGGATAGTCAACCCTGATATTAAATTGCTTTCAAACGAAACAGATCATCAGAGAAGCAGGTCAGGGACATATGAAAGACAATTAGACTCATGATACAGAATGTTTGTTGAAATCAAGTTATAGCAGTCCTTGAATTGGTGTATGTACATTGATTTATTATGTCATACATGCATGGCCAGAATCCATTACATCTTATTGGCACAAAATCTCTACACTTCTCTTACTCAAATGTGACAAAGAATGATATTTAAAAAAATGACCAATGTGTTCCCCAATAAGCCATTATCTTAATGTGCCCACAACTCCCTCCCCCTAACTTCCCCTAATGCAGCAATTATTACATTCACCTGCATTTCATAATTCAGTTTTTATGGATGGAATGCACTCTGAATCTATTAGTTGTTGCTAGTTGGGGTTACCATTGATAACATATAGTATAAACAACATGCATACATTTTATGTGCATATTAAACCTGAATGGTATATTTTTGCTGTATTGAAAATTGATTAACTCTCTGTTGGGATGGACTTTCCCTTTAACTCTTAACCTGCCACTGTCTCAAATTTGCGACCAAACTGTAATAGGGAAAACTGTAACAGAGAAACCTCTGGCACAGAGGGGCTTTACCCTCGGCAAGTTAAGAGTTAATTGCCGCATGGTGGGTTTTCATGACCGCAAAGTGATTTTATACACGTTGAAGCAGAAGTGAACCTGTGGTTATGATTATCGATGTTTGCTCTAATGTGAAAAAAATGATTAAAAGTTAGTAGTCATGCAGCTTATATTTGTTATGCCTGTACATTTCAGTGTAGGACATGCAAAGCAAATGAAGATATCTAGTTCCTTTGCACCTGAACCAGGGTACAAATGCAATTTTATACCTGACAAGATAATTGCTGATCAGAATGTGAAATGTAATTCTATGGGTGAGGAGGATGACAACTGTGTCAGTGTTGGGTCGTTAAGAGTGAGGTCATCTTGGAACCTGGGAGCAGTTAAACCCCCTCTCTCTGTGGTTTGGTGAATTGGATTCATCAGAAGGAGCTGTGGAACTGGAAATGATAGGAAATGAGTCAATGTTTGTGTTATTTCCTTCCCATCGATAAATGCCTGCCAATGTCACTCAAGTGGAACATACTCCTTTCCTCCTCCTCGTCCTCCTATTCCTTGTCATATCCTTTTCCCCATCTACTGTTTTCTGTTTCGATCTTATTCCTTTCAGCTGCTTTGGTTTTCTTATTCCTCATCATTCCTGCTCCATGCTTCTTATTCCTTTCTTACCATCCTGCCTTAACAAATTCCTTTCCACGTCTTGTGTGTCTTTATCATGTGTTCCTTCTTCTCTGTCATTCGTTATCTTGTTCTTATCCTTCTTCGTCCTTTTTCTTCATTTTCTCCTGTTTCTTCTTGTTCATCTTGTCCAGCTGTTTTTGCTTTGACATTCATGACCCTTTTAACTATTTTCTTACTCCGTGTGGATTTCACATTGAGTACTTTGTCTTACTTCTTCTTCTTCATTTTCTTTATTTCTTCTCCTTTTCCATTTGTGATACCTCTGTTTCTGCATTTATTCATTTTGTTAATATTATCATTGCTTTGCTCTTCTTCTCCCCCTTTTTTAGGGGTTGTTTTCTTCTTCTCCATTGCTATCATAGTCCTTTTTCATATAACTAATTATTATACACTTTATTTTTGTACCATATTTGCCTTTAAAAAAAAAATCCTTCTTGTACATCTTTTATTTTGGGTTGTTTTTTCCTTATTCTTTCATGTGATGTGATTTAGATGACTATAACTTTGTGTATCAGTAGGGGTGAATGATCTTGGAGATTTTAGACAACATGGCATATTTCGCCGGTATCTATTGTGCACTCTTTTTTTTTTGTCTAAGGCCCTTTTTATAATTTTGTCTTATCTATCTCTTTCTCTATCTCATCTTCTATGTCATTTTCTGCTTTTACCCTTCCGTCTCTATCATCTCTCTCTTTCTTTCTCTCTCTCTCTCTCTCTCTCTCTCCATCTTTCCCTTCACCTCTCTCAATCCCACCCCCTTTCTCTTCATCTCTCTTCCCTCCCCTCTCTCGTCCCCTCCCCTCTCTCTTCCCCTCCCACTTCCCTCCTTCCTGACTCCCCCTCAACCTCCCACCCTCCTACCTCCATCTCTGTTTAATAGACCTCATCTTTTTCTCTTCATGTCTCTTCATCTATCTTCCCTCCCCTCTCTCGTCCCCTCCCCTCTCTCTTTCCCCTCCCCACTTCCCTCCTTCCTGACTCCCCCCTCCACCTCCCACCCTCCTTCCTCCATCTCTGTTTAATAGACCTCATCTAAATTTGCCTAATTAAACTAGTGTGCTCCCGCCAAGTCACCCTCCTGTTTCCCAGTAGCTCCCAATCTAAATTGAAGCACATGGTTTATTACATCACACATCAAGCATAATCCCGTCTCCCCTTTGCCCTTGATTCATGATTTTCACACAAAACGGCTGCTAGCATATGCCTTCTGCACACCATCTGCATGCTATTTAAGAGTGACATTGGATGACATCTCATTTCTGTGTATTTCTCTTGAGCTTTCCGCAGCAATTGCACTTCAAATTAAGCTTTGATAAGATGTTGTTTAGATAATTGCAGAGTCAGACTATGAATGAACATATGTTGTGATGGTTCATTCAGTCACTAATCAATCAGCCACATATAAATGGTATCTCCTTCAACCTGTGTTGAATTTAGGGTGGCAATTTTTGTGATGAACCACACATTTTAAATGATGTATCTCCTATCTTCCATCTAGTGCTAACACATGTTAGTAATCTTCAATAAACTGTCATAGTCACACAGAAAAATAATCAGTACATCAAAGTTAAACCATAACTAGTTTGATTAGGTTTGATCAAATGAATACATATTGTATATGTCTGTAATCCTATGAAAGGTACTGTACATTTTTATTCATAAATCATAGGAGAAACAGCATTTTAGATGGATTTGGTAGAGCATGAAGCCTGAGCTTACAAAGAATTATGACCAGTTTCAAATTTTGTTAACAAAAATTGTCTCCTCCATATAAAGTGTTAAATTTCACTATGAATTAAAAACAAAAAGATAAGAATTGTTCATGATAACTTTTCAGGTGATACATGTGTGTCTTCTAGCTGTGGGATCTGAATATACATGATGTTGCAGGGATGGGCAAGAAGTAGGACAAAAGCATCATTAAGCTCAAGGCCTTAAATCTGGGATGTGCATGTGCAGTATGAATCACCCATACAGTATAAAAACTCAAGAGTACAAATTAATGCCAAGGTCATTTACCACAGTGTAAATTAGGAGTGCCCAAACTACCACAAATGACCAATTTTTTTACGGCTGAAACGGGCGCTGCGGAGCTTCAATGAGTCACCACTGACAGGAAACGTTCAATTTATCCCTTTTTCCCCTAGAGCCAATGAACTGTGTGTTCAAATCAAGTGGAGTGATGTGCTAATAATGTATCCCTATGCCTCCTACATAAAAAGCTACACACTTCCTCTTTGAGTGTGTGGAGTTAAAGGAAGAATTAAGTGATGGCGCACAGGGTGCAGTGTGGGTAGATGATATTAGTAAATTTGTGTGTATAGATTAGTCATATGAAACATTATAGAATTATATTTTAAAGATATAAAAAGTATTGTTTCTTTGAATTAATTGTGTGAATCATATTTTGTTTTTGTTCTTGTTACATTTATTATACCTGCATTTACATTGTTGTTTTGGTTTGTTTTTGTGGAAAAATAGATTAAAATTGAATTTTGGACTTTTCCCTTTCAGCAAATCTTAGGATGGTAGACTTGCATTAAAACCTACTTAACTTCATGGTGGATTTTCCCTTTAAGGCGAGTCCTTGAATGGTAGACTGGCTCCAAGCGGAAGCTGTTAGGTACATGACGGTACTAATCAGGGGACAGATGAGCAGGAAATGCTGTCACGCCCATGCAGCAGTTATCTCATTACTCTGACTGGAAGCTAGAGGTGGTAAGACATGCCCAGACAGGGCGGGGAGCGAGAATCACTATTAAAGCAAAACGGACAAAACAATTTTAGTAGTGATGCCTAGAGTTCACTGTTTCACTGCTGATGGTAATAAAACAGTCGATCAATCAATTAATCAATCATTGTTTCCTGCCTCCCTTGTGTAGATTTCCCATCTTTCACCCATCTGTCTCCATGACAACTCTTTCTTTGTCTTCCTCTCTATGTCCTTTATAATCACGCATAGATTGTGCAAGCCTGCATAATGTTTTCATGGGAACATGACCATATCATAGATACAGATTTATTACAGAAACCTTTCCTATAGCAGGTTTTATCATATTGCACATACTTCTGCATACTTAGTACACGCACCATGCATGCAGTCTGAACACTGTCTAGCAAAGTGCTGATTTTTTTCTGTTTTTTCTGGGACAGAGCACAAAGAAAGCGAAGTGCTGACTTCGAGGTATTATACCATATTAAAACCCGCTGTAGTGAAGGTTTGCCCTCTGTTTCTATAATATAAGAATAATCATAAGTGGAATTGGAATACAATTCAAAGCAACTTCAAGTTTAAAAAAATTAAAAACACCAGCCTTTAGAGATTGCACTGCCTAGTTATGATATGCCCTGCCACCCATCTCTCTCTCTCTCCCTCTCTCTCTCTCCCATTTATGCATAACCCTCCATCTTCTTTCTTATCACTCTCTGTCCTTTCTTCCTCCTTTCTCTTTTCTCTCTCCCCCTCTCTACCCCCTCTCTCCCCCTTTCTCTTCCTCTCTCCCCCTCTCTCCCCCTCTCTCCCCCTCTCTCCCCCTCTCTCCCACTCTCTCCCCCTCCCACTCTCTCCCCCTCTCTCTCCCCCTCTCCCCCTCTCTCTTTCTCTCTCCCCCCCTCTCCCCCTCTCTCCCCCTCTCTCCCCCTCTCTCCCCCTCTCTCCCCCTCTCTCCCTCTCTCTCCACCTCTCTCCCACTCTCTCTGCCCTCCCACTCTCTCCCCCTCCCACTCTCTCCCCCTCCCACTCTCTCCCCCTCTCTCTCCCCCTCTCCCCCTCTCTCCCACTCTCTCCCCCTCTCTCTCCCCCTCTCCCCCTCTCTCCCCCTCTCTCCCCCTCTCTCCCCTTCTCTCCCCCCTCTCTCCCCCTCTCTCCCCCTCTCTCCCCCTCTCTCCCCCTCTCTCCCCCTCTCTCCCTTCCTTCCCTCTACTCCTACCACTGTTGATCAGTGCTTCTTCCACCCTGCTCTCTCTCCTCCTCCCTTTCGTCTCCCCTCTTCCCAGCCCCCCCCCCCCCCCCCCCCCGTCTCTTCCCCTCTCCCCATCTCCCAAACTTAATCCGACTCACCCTTCCACACCAGTGATAGCATCAATACTGTATCTCTCTATCGCACCCTCTCACACATTTTATATTTCCACCCCACCAACCCACCAACCAATGCCTTTCTCTCTATCATTCAAGCTACACCACACCCGAAGGCCGTACTCACTCAGGCACTTAGCATGTTTTAACATTCATCCATGGTGTCAAGCTCTGTGATGACATCCAGTGCATTAGAGCCAGGGTGGCTCATTTGCAAAAGTCAGGAAACTTGTCAGGAGTCAGCACCATACCCTAACAATAACATGTATGAAATCTCACAGTCATAGCAGCAGAAACCTTTTCAGGAAATTTAAAAACTATTGTTGTTTACATTTGAACCCTAGGGACCATAGTCGACATTTACAATAGTATTGCCCGTGGCAGTGCGTGGTATGTCAGGTAGAGGGCAATTCTCGAATTGAACGCACGCACTGTGGTGCGACCATAGCACTCAGTGAGCTCCGGTCTCTATGCTACAAGAACCTCCTTGAAATCTTATGATCACTGTATAATTCTGCTGAAAGTTAGTTTCCAGTTCTCTTATCCGAAGGGAAGCAGGTATATAGTATTTTCTTCCATTTTCCTTTAAAAAATCTTGAAGTAAATGGGGTAATTTTCACACATAAATGTCAGTGGGCAGCATATTTACCACAGACGGGAGGAGTGGAGCTCTATAGGAACTTGTATCCCATGGTAACCAGGTATTCTGTGTTTTTGATTTAATATGTAAAATTTTTTTAGATATATATTTTTTTTTGTAAAATGCATCACATATTACATATTATTAAGAATACACACACCATATAAGCTGAACAGCTGAAGAGCTCTATAAAGGAAAGATTTTTTGTCTTCAAGGTTCCATCAATTCTGTTTCTCTGCTTGATCTGATTTTGTACATCTAATGTGCTATTGGGGTGTTACTCTCCTTTAACTCAGTACTATCTATGACACATTGGAAGAGACATGGATCAGGGTGAGAGAAAGAAACAGCATACTCGAAAGAAGACACCGTATGTGTTTGCTCAGTACCGCTGCTTAGAAGTGAGTGATTGTTTTGTTTTTCGAGGCTCCATTCTATCTCCTGAAGATGTGTTCTTAGGACATGGATGGGCTCAATGACAACTTGCAAATACTTTCACTTACTCTCTCATCATTCTCTGTTACACCACAGCGCCAGTATGTCCCATGACTTGTGTTGTTACTGTATGATCGATTCAAATTGCTCGTTGAGAAATACACGAGTCTTGACTGCAGCATGTGATCAATTATTCCCACGCATGGTTCCTGCAATATTTCCACCTACGCCAACATGCTGTGCACAGATATTTTTTCTAAAAAAAATGCATGCAGTCAATGGTAAGGATAAAGTTGCTGTTACACCTCTTTAATCAATGCTGGATTAACTATACAGGACGGTTACATGAGAGACCCAGTGTTTGGAAATAATCCATCCGGATTCAGTTGTTATCACTGTATGGACTAGGATTGTAAAAGGATTAAAGTTGTCAATGAGCACTTTAATACATGGCACATAAAAGCCTGAATTCACAAAGGCATTTTAAATTTAAACAATGGTTTAAGCAAATTTTGTGGCATGCATGAATATGTAAAAAAAAAAATGATGTAGGGCGTGCATTACAAAAAGGTCTGATAATTAATGTCCATGGTTTAAGCAAATCAATTCAAACTAAACTGGGCACGAAAGAACTTAGCACTCAATGCAAAACATGGTTGATCATCGTTGGACCTTTTTGAAGCTAAATCAAGGGTATACATATTTGATCATTTGGTCCAAAGTGTGCAGAAAACACTTTGGAATATTAGAAATTAAGAAATTTAAACAAAAAGTATAACAAAAACACAATCATATGAATTAGGTATGCTGGTACTCACTAAAATTGTGACACTTTTAAAAAGAGGGGACCAGAGATATTGATTCCAAATTAATGCACTTAGCCATTCTGCAAGGTAAAATATGTTGCCCTTTTCAACCATATGCTATAATACAAGTATGTGATGAATGCGTCCATAGGTAGTTTGGTCTATTAGCGAGCAGTCGGTTGTGATGGTCACACACTTCCCTCATGAAATACTAATCAGGAAGCATGCTTATGTACACGGAGGGGCTTCTCTTCTGGAAGAGGGATATGTGATCAAGTTTCAGGCAGCACTCATTGCAAATAATTACAACCACATCGCGATTGAATTAAAGGTAGGGGTAGTCGTGGCATTGATTACAGGCTGTGAATGATAGCAGAATAGTTCTGTCTGTATTTTGTTTGATTTCAACAATTTATTGTTTGGAAATTATTTCTCACAGGTACTCTGGAATAACAAAAATAATGGGACACATGGTCATTGCTTAACAAAGTCAGTTTGATTCATATTTCTAATAATATATTCCAATTTACCACCTCATTTTATGCATTGGTTGCATGTGGAAATTAATTGTTTTTGATAGCGGGAAGTTGTTAACTCCATTCTTTGAACTTACAAACACTGCCTATCTAACACAGGGCATGTATGCAAACCAGTGTTGGTCTGTAACACAAACCTACAGAACAGGGCCTTGTCTTATACAGAATCGTGATTGACCGCAACTTGACTTACGATCAATTCAGATCAATCACAACTCTTTATAAGACGGGGCATATGTCAACACAATGGCATGTCTCCAGGCCTCAAGAAAAGAAACAATGGTTTAACTCTTTATGTGTCAGACAAATTTACGCTCTATGAGATTTGTGTGTTTTTACTTGTGAATGGAATACACATGTGGCAGACAAAGAGTTAAACTAAACCAGAGGTGTCACTTGACAAATCCCTGCTTGTTTGAGCCTTGTACTAGTTTTGCATCTCGGGCATTATGCCAATTTTGAGTGTTTTTACCCAGTCGTGAGTGTAACGCATGTCATGGAACGATGGATGCAAACTGCAGAGGGGAGAGGTCTAAAAGCATGTACGCATCTTTTGACCTCAAGCTTTTTTTTTTTTTAACCCTGACGCATTTACCTCACCTAGCATCTATCATGGGCTGACGTATTTGTATTCATCCCAACCCACAGGAGGGGCGAGAAAGCTTCCACTCTTTGCACCTCTTTACACGATCCCCCTTCTAATGGGACTATAGGGGGCAGTAGAGCAGACACTTACAATAGATGACCCAAAACAGACGTGTCAGCGTTGCGGCCACGACCCATCGCTTGGCAAAACTCATCCCCACTGGTTTACTCACAAAACACAGCTGCTCGGATATGTCTTTTTTTGGTCACGTGGGATTAATTCATGGAAAAAAGGAAACGGAAATAGCTTCCAGAACAGTCGTATACGGGTCTTTTCATAATAAGGGTGCCAATTTGCAACATTTTTTGTGTCCCTTAGGAACATGGAGCTGATTTCCCCCTATGCATAATTTCTTCTCGTTTTAGTTGATGCAGAGGATGATATGTAGTACTACTAGTATCATAAATTAGCCTACATAGGTAACCTACATATGTGACCTGTCACCACAAAACGACCAATAAGTCGGATTTTTTGGTTTTGGTTTTTTTTTATGCAGCTTTAAAGCCTATATTCTAAGCTTTAAAATGGTATGTAACTCAACTTGTATGGACCAAGTTAACCCTTTCAAATTACAGAGAGAATGTGAAGGTGTCAGACGCACTAAAGAAAGGGGTTCATTCAAGAGTGCTGAACCGTGCGCCATTGTCCTTGGCACAAAAAGGTGCAATTAAAACCCCGTAGCAACCACTATGAAGGAACAATGGGTTTGATCTGAAACTTGGCCCAATTTTTAACAAGGTATCAATCATCACTACTACAAAGTTTCAATGTCTTCAAAGTTATGCTCAGTTGTTTGAGAGCTTGATTATGATAAGGACAATCTCAGCAAAGTGACATTTTTTTTCAATGTCCGAAAAAAGATATCATTTTAAAACCAAACAAAAACACATTTTTATTTATCATTTCAATCTCAAATTTTGACAGATGGAAGATCAAGAGTTGTGCTTTTAGAAAATACCAAAAACCCAAAATCGACTTTTCCATCCCAACCAAGCTAGTTTTAGGGTTGCAGCTGTTTACGTGGAAACTCCCATTGCGACTTATTGGTCGTTTTGTGGTGACAGGTCACATATATATCAAGGGAAACCAAAAATGTGTTCTATTTAAACTGATGGTCTTTCTATATAGGTGTTTGCTGAAGCAGTTTCCCTGTAGTTATTCAATCTGTCATGTTTGATTTCCTGAGTTACACAAAATATTGATGTAATATAGGTTCAAATTATTATATTTCACAGGGAACAAACGATATAGTCTCTTTAGGCATGTGGGCTTTCTGTACAGGTGGTTGCTAGGGCATGTTTCACTTTGCTAATGTAATCTGTTGTGATTTATTTACTGAGTAAACTTAATGCGCTAAAAAGGGGTTCATTGCGATGTAGGCCATAACATCTCTCTTGGAGGCATTAATGTACTTCAAAGGCCATTTACCATCCCGTGAGAGAGGGGTGCGAATTGAACCCCGTGGCTCATGAAAAAAATCATGAGCTGCGTAATGTTCTGCCTTCATTGTAAAAACATTGATGAATGAGTCTTTAAACATGAGCAGGTCTCATCATTATTTGCACTTCTCTCGCTGCATTAGCTGCTAAATTTGATGCCATGCTCGGAGGCCCTCGTCCAATAAGTGTAGCAGTGGTAGTAATCTCAATGGTGTTGTTTTTTGTCTAATCTTCATCAAGAAGGTATTTTCAGCAATTAAGACCCCCCCCCTCCTTCTCTCTCTCTCCCTCTCTCTCTTTTAACTCTTAACCTGCCGCTGTTTTATTTTTGCAACTAAGGGGTAACGTGCCGAGAAAATGGTAATAGAGAAAACCTCTGGCACAGAGGAGTTTTACCACCGGCAAGTTGAGAGTTAAGGCCTGTTCATAATACCTTAATAGTACTGATGCACTTTGCTATTGAAGTTTCCAGCAAGCCTCTTAAAACACTGTTGATATACATTGAAAAAGCCATAACAGTGTTGTATTTTGGATGCGGTAGACTCTTCTTCATACTCCTTACTACAGAGAGTATACAATGATGACATATTCTGTTAAGCAATACAAGTGCTAAGATTTAAAGCAAACACAGGCCAGAGTAAGATGCATAAAAAAGCTGTAACATTTATTGCTATTTGCAGACACAATTTATAAGATTTACCTACCGCAATATTACAGTATTTTCCGCAGGTCTCAAGCTGCTTGATAGTAGCAAAATAGCCAGAATAAAGGAGGAAGCAAATACCTCATTATTTGAGTGACTCCTGTTCATCTACGCAGTTATAGGTAAGGTATTGGCAAAGTTCCTGCAAATATTGCTCTTTATTTTGCAGATAGGTGGCGTATGTGAACAGGGTCTAAGTCGCGTCCAATTTATCTTTAGTCAAACGCATTTGCGCAGGAGAACCCCTCTCCCAGTGTGTGTGTGTCAACGTCATAAATAATGCATACAAGTTATTGTGGTTGAATTCAAATTACCTGCTATTTTTCTTATTCCACAAGCATCATGTCTTTTTCTCAGTTGGTTTATATAATGTCTTGATATATTTTGACCTAGATGTAACCTTGCCCTTTTCATTTTTGGATCTATTTTTGTATATCCAAGATCATTGCTTGGTTAGGGTTAGGATTAGAGTTGAAAAATGTTTCGTGTTGCTTGTATGCTTGTCAGAATCTTGATAGATATACCTGAAAATTTTACATATTTATCAATGCATTGGAGGTACCATGTAATTATTGAGATATAATTAGTATTGTGTGTGTCTCTATATTCATTTATAATGAGCTCGTATCATGTATTGGTACCACTGACAGTGAATTAAACGATTCTCTTTAAAAAGTTCTTTCAATGTTTCCATGAAGAGAGTGTATTTATAAATACTATTAGAAAATGGTAAAGCATTCTGAAAGAGTGCAACCACATGGTTTTACCATTAATACTATTTATTAGTACACTCTCACCATGGAAACATTCAAGGAACATTTAAAAGTGAATTGTTTAATACCAAACTTGTGATGCATCTTACATCAATGTTTGCCTTAAAACACACCTCTTAAATGAGGTCTTTTTAAAGAGTTTCTACTAGTTCACGGTTTGTCTAAAAATGTACACTCTTTGTATTAATTAGTTTTATATTTGTGATATGTTTTAATATCAGCATAAGGAATTGACAGCTAGGTTCATATAAAGGGGAAGGGACGAAGGGGGTAGGTATTTTAATGATATGACCGTTCTACTCTAGATATTTTTAATGAGTAGATTTTAGTTTTATGCTCGACTGGTTCCTGACCCGCCTCAAAGGTGTCCGCTACCTAATAGGATTCATGGGATGCTAATAGAGAGGCGATTGGTATCAGGTTTAGACGCCTCATGGGTCGCAAGAAGGAAGTAAGTGAGAAGAAGTGTGTTTGCTTCAAAGATGAGCCGTTATATACAACAACAAATACTAGTAGTATGTGGTACCCAATTAGTGTGTGAGTCTTTTCTTAACCCTTTGTGAGCCAGATAAAATCGTGAAAGTGTGAATAAATTGATTGAAAATTAGAATTTGGCACTCAAATACTTATCATTCTTGGCATTAAACAATCCAGATATTGTGCTATATGACTTTTTGAGTGGACAACTTTTGAACACATATGTTAAATTGATACTGATTGTGCTTTTTCATTGAAATTATGTTTTTCAACTGTTTTTCTACTTTTTTGTGAATTGTATTATATAAAAATGGAGAGAATATCACAGAATTGAAATAATCAATATTCAATTCCAAAACTGATTTAAATGCTGTGTAAAATGATCAATTTGTTATGAGTATCAAGAATGGGAATAAGGGAAGCACAAGTTTAGCTGGGATATAAAATCCCTTTTACTCATACTTTTGTTACGCATAGCACTGTTAAAGGATTCCATTTGAAAATGGAAAATCAGCATCCTAACATGTATTACTGACCTCATGCTCTTCCAACTAAATCTTCCAAAAAAAAATATGAAGATACTGTAGATGTGTAATATACATGTCTGCCTGTACATTGTGTATAACAATTTTGCTCATGTTAAATCTTTAAGAACACATTGGATCTCATTAAATACATCACCTGCCTCCTTTTGCCAGTCAATCAGAAGATTACCCCTCTCTTGGGATCAGAAAATAGGCCACACTTTCCCCTGGTATTTCCGGATTCCTCTGTCCTATGATGATATCGTTAATCCTATTTCCTAAAATACAATTCTGATAGCATCCTTTACTCTGGCTGCTATCTGCTGCTGACCCATCTTTCCGATTCTTAAGACGATACTGTCCGTAGATGTGAGGAAGATGAGTGCCGCATCCCTTGGGTGGGGAGATGTCTGCGCTTAGTGGATTATCTTGTCATTTTTTTCTCACCCTCCTTAACTATCTTTTCCTTTACATATTCTGTTTGATTCCTTACAGTTCTGTCTGTCTTTCTCACCATCCACTTCTCTACCATTTCCTTTATTCTAACCAAATTCATAAAAGAAACAAAACACCATGAAGGAAAAGCAATGAATATCATCTTTACATCTTATTTTTTGAGCATTTTCCATTAGTAGATTACACCTCTTTCACTAGTAACGTCTGTCAGATGTTGGTCGGACATTCTCTAAAACCTGTCAGTTGGCACCGTACTGGAGAATCCCCTTCTTCTCTCCCAGCCACCTTACTCTTCCCACATAAAAAAGAAAGAAAACAAAAAGGAGAAGCAATGAAGAATTGATGCCTTCTCTGTCTCTGCTCATAATTTGTCTGTGTGCCCTAAATAATATCTCAGGTAGATGTGAAATAATCTGAAGCCAATTTGCAGTAGCTTTCTTTTAGAAGTGAAAATGTTTCACATGTATTTGTATTTTGTTTTATTTAACCCTGTCATTACCATCGAGCTAATTTATGGCGCTATCAAATGGTCTTTTCAAGCCTTGGTACTAAATGGGGTAACCTCTCATTACCATGGGCTCACTTACTGTGTTAACAATCAAGGGTTTCTTCAAGCCTTGGTACTAAGAGGGTTAAACCTTTCATTACCATAGGTTCATTTTAATACTGTGTTATCAATCAATGGTCTCTTCAAGCCTTGGTACTAAATGGGGTTAACCTCTCATTACCATGGGTTCATTTAATGTGTTATCAATCAATGGTTTCTTCAAGCCTTGGTAGTAAGAGGGTTAAACTCTCATTACCATGGGTTCATTTAATGTGTTATCAATCAGTGGTTTCTTCAAGCCTTGGTAGTAAGAGGGTTAAACCTTTCGTTACCATAGGCTCATTTTGATACAGTGTTATCAATTAATGGTCTCTTCAAGCCTTGGTACTAAATGGGGTTAACCCCGCATTACCATGGGCTCACTTACTGCATTAACAATCAAGGGTTTCTTCAAGCCTTGGTACTAAGAGGGTTAAACCTTTCATCACCATAGGCTCATTTGAATACTGTGTTATCAATTAATGGTCTCTTCAAGCCTTGGTACTAAACGAGGTTAACCCCTCATTACCATGGGCTCACTTACTGTGTTAACTATCAAGGGTTTCTTCAAGCCTTGGTAGTAAGAGGGTTAAACCTTTCATTACCATAGGCTCATTTTAATACTGTGTTATCAATCGATATTCTCTTCAAGCCTTGGAACCAGAAATGGCTACATCTTGAGTGAAGTTCCCCTGGTGTTCGTGTGTATTACTTTATACAAGAATGAACGTGGGTGGCATCGGAAATGAACACAGAGACAAGGAATAGGAGGAAGGTGAAAGAAATGAGGAAATAAAGTGAGGTTTATGGAAAGATATAATCGGAAATTGTCAATGTTTCTAAGAATCCTTTGAAGTAAAAGCAAAGCATTCAGCATACCAAATGGCATTTTTATCTCTTTGCATTCGTGACATAGTCCTCATCAAAAATTCAATTACCTAATTATCACATAAGTAATCACTCTCAGCTCTTTTGCATCCTCTGGTTTCCATGGAGACAATTCCCCAGAAGTTTCAAAAGTGATTGCGGCACCACTTGAACGATGCACTTAACAGCGGGATTGAACAAGATGCGAGCTATTAAATGGAATAATTGAAATGATAGCTGTGGGATATATGTCTCGCTAAGAAAGGCATCCACTTTCATTGGACTTGAGTGTGAGTTTGCTCTTATTGTACCAGATACGCTGCTGCTCTTTCGACTTTGTGCAGGTCATTTGCGTAGAAAGAGCACACGTGGAACGCCAATAGTTAATGGGTAAATGCACATTGGAGAGAAGGAATGAAATTCATGAGAAATGAGGCTTTTTTTTTTTTTTTAAATCTCTTTTTGAAATACACAAAGTAATGCATGACAAGCATATGGCCATATAGTTTGTAAGGTGTTGCTCCCGTGCAAATCTTTAAACTTGGATGAGATTGATAAACTCAACATTGATATTGTAATAAAAAGAAATGGTTCATTTTGCCTGTGGTAATAGCTTTCATAAAATAGGTTTTAAGTTTTATTTGAAATGTTTAACACAGCACAAATAGTCCCTTTTAAAAAAACAATTTCTGTCTACCTAACTTGGAATTCTCCACTATTTGTTCTGATTGTTTGAATAAAAATCTTGTTTATTGACTGTGTCAACTTTTATGGTGTCACACTATTTGGGAATGTATATATTTATAATAATATTTATAATATATTTATATTAAAATTAAATCATGCTCCATCCTCAAATGAGTCAATGCAAGCTACACTATAGGTCAAAGGAATTGGCATAGGGAAAGGGAAAGGGAAGAAAGGGAATGGGCCGCAGTTTTAAACCGAGGTATATTTTGTCCAGTTCAGCATGAAACACAATGTTTTAGCCTAAAAAGCACTATGTTTCGTGCTGAACTGGACAAAATATACCACGGTTTAAACTGTGGGTCCTTCCCTTTCTTCCCTTTCCCCTTCCCTATGCCAATTCCTTTTAGCTGTAGTGTATAAATTTTCTACATGATACATGTAGGACACATACAAGGAATTCAGAATGCATATGACAGATCTGTTTGTCTTGATAATTAAAAAGAAAGCCAAATGCTCAGATGTATGATGTAACTCCTATGCCCATGAACGGTGTGTTATAGAGCTCTGAAGTGGTGTCGTGATATCCTTTGTGATGTTGGTTGCTGGTTCTAAACAACATCGCTCAAGTGAGAGTTTCACTGGTCTGACATTGTCTAGTAAGTCAGTGTCGGACACTCACAACAAGAATCTCCGCTATTATCACCAATGTTTGCTGTACTTACATAGTTTAAAACAAATTGTCATTACAACATGCCCATATGTCAATACCACTGTGGTACTTGATACATATTGCTGATGCAGAAAGGCATCATCCATGTCTACAGAGATAATGCCTGGTAACTAAGACCTGTATCAGCATTCTGACTGAATACGGAATTAATGACCTAGACCCAATCCGTGCATGAGCCAGACACCTAGAAGGCATCGTCTATCAAATCTGTAGCCCAAATCAAAAAGGAGTTTCAGAGTGAAACCATGGTTTACCCAAATCTCATTGCGTATAATCAGATATGTGCACTTAATTAGTGTGTATACTTAAAAAAAGAGTGTTTTACATACACTACAGCTCAAAGGAATTGGCATAGGGAAAGTGAAGAAAGGGAAGTAGCCGCAGTTTTAAACCGTGATATATTTTGTCCAGTTCAGCATGAAACATGATGCTTTAGCATATAAATCATCATGTTCCATGCTGAACTGGACAAAATATAGCGCGGTTTAAAACTGCGGCTGCTTCCCTTTCTTCCCTTTCCCTTTCCCTATGCCAATTCCTTTGAGCTGGAGTGTAGGGTGCTAAATTCACCCTGGTTACTATGGTTTGGTCCATGGCCTAATTTAATTAATTTGATAAAAAAAACATGGGCTGAACCATAGAAACTACTGTGAATTTAGCACCCTATGCAAACGCAAGCAATCATTATTGGACCTTTTTTTAAGAATGTGCGCTAAATCAAACACACGTTTCTGATTTCAATACTCACCATGAAATTTGCGTAAACCGTGGTCTTTATCTAAAACTCTATTGTGAATTTAGACCTTTATATGGCACATATGCAGGTTGTTGATTGTTTTACGATGAATACACAAAAATTTCATGGAGCAGCATTTCTCTGTCATACAAGAGGCTAAGATGCTAAAATAAAATGGAGTTCCAATTGGCTCTAATATTTGCAACCCTTTTCCAGACAAGATTTTTTTTAGTTAAGTCATATGAACCTATTTTCTCCATCTAGCTTTTAATAAAAATGCTTAAAAAATGACTTGGCATCTAGTACCCATATCATGGAAACTAGAAAATTGCCCATTAGTAGGACTCTTTGAGGTGCTTTCACACCAAAGCAAGTTAATGCTACTGCATATATCAAACTTGCCTCTGTGTAAACACACCTCAAAGAGCCTTGATTACTTTCCTCGTCTTACCTCCTAATGCACAGATACAGTAGAAGAAAATCTGTAGAACGTGAAGCAAGAATCACTCATTTCTGAAGCTAGCTCGTAACAACAGATTGATGAGTAATTCAATTTTGTGGTAACTAAGTGATGAACCAGACGAAGAGATCTGATTAGGCTGTGCAGTAGACGGTGAGATTTAAGTTTCCAATTCACTCAAGTCTCATGGAAAACATTAATGTATCTTTTCTTTGTGACTGTGTTTCTCACCCCGCACTTTGGTGTTAATTTAGCTGTGGCCTCAGCTTTAAATTATTATTCCTGCATGGCTAATAAAGTGATCTTGAAAACAAAAATAGATATTGACACGTATTTAATGGAGCTTTCAGTTTCAACAGGAAACTGTTAAATTGTCGCTTGTTGTGTTTCCCGTTTGTGTGGAAATCAAGATTGTATGAGATGTCTAGATTATTCTTCTTTTTCTTTTAATTTTCACAGCAGTATGACTTAAAATAGTTGTCAAGTATAGTTGATAAGATATTACTCTTATATCTAAGAGATTTTTTACAATAATCTACATGCATACTTCTTTAT
This sequence comes from Arbacia lixula, assembly GCA_963669155.1. Lineage (NCBI taxonomy): Eukaryota > Metazoa > Echinodermata > Echinoidea > Arbacioida > Arbaciidae > Arbacia > Arbacia lixula. The sequence goes on along the minus strand of OZ022591.1, from coordinate 8,566,624 downwards.
ACATGTATTCATCATTACCATTACATGTACTAGTGCTTAAGCAATCAGTAGCCAAAGATAATTTTTTTTTTGTTACCGCCGTAATAATGAATTAAAGGAATCAGGCTCGACTAGCACTTGTGCTAACTTCTGATTCCTATTAACAACATTCACTTATGTATAAAATTGTGTACAATGCTGCATCATAAGTAATATGCTTTATTTCTACATCCATTGTTAGATTCATGCCAGTTTTATTTGATAATTTATTTCGTTCTTTCTTTGTTATTTCAGTCAAGTACATACAAGTTTTTTGTATTGCTATTGATGATGTTGAAGTTGTTAATAAATTCAATTCAATTCAATTCAATAAAAAAAAAAAAAAGAAGATATTCTGATTAGACCCCTATTGTCGACATATAGGTGCGACTTTGAACCACTTGTATGTCTGTATTATTCCCTTCTGATGTGATTATGTTTCCAGATGACAAAAATTTCCAAAAGTTTAAAAAAGGTGTTGGGTCATCCAGTCGAGAGTCTCTAAGGCTTTTATGATTTAAAATGTGCAACTCTCTCACTAAACAAATAAGGCACTAAATGGATTTATTGGTATCTGATGATTTTTATATCAACTGAATCTTAAGCTTGTTACACATATTAACCTTTACACCATCTGACTGTGTTGTGTAAATGATTGTTTTATTCATGTGATTGATTTATTTTTGTGTTTGAATGTAGTCCATGCTGCTTTTCAATGGCCCCCTGTAGAGAGTACAATTGAATTTAATTCATGATTTATTACCAAATATGAGACATGGTATATTGTAATACATGTACATGTAAATGCAATTATTGCATGTGGAATATTGGTAATGAGACTCTTCTAGATAGCAAGCGTTGTTATTTAATAAAATATAATGCTGTGTGACTTATATAATAAACAGAAATTGCATAAATACCGCAGAATACACTAATATGCTGACTTGATATTTTACAGTCATTTTGTAAATATCACATGAAAATTTAGGAATATTTACCTAACTTAGGATATGAAAGAGCTTGAAAATTAACAAAATAATGACAATTTTTGAAAAAAAAATATAGGATACAACAATACTCAATATGATAATAAAGTTAGTCAATGTTTTGATTATTTGGCTAAGTTAAACCACTTTGTGAATACGGGCCTATGAAGATAACATTACACTGCAACATGAATCTTGTAGACTTTCTACCGAGGATGTACTGTAGCAGTGATAGCGCACTGTAACAGTATAAATTCTTAACACATGTGACCATGCACTGTGCCCTACTCTGACAAAAGGAAGCAAGTGACAAATCACTCAAATCTGGGTTATTGGCATTCTTAGATTGTACAAACTCTGGACAAGAAATATTAATCTTGCTGCTAGATATTCAATCTAACATGATGTGGTGTTGCACTAATGCCAATGCAAGTGACAGATATATTTTGCTCATTTACAAGAAAAGTTTCTTTTGTTAGTTGCTTCTTTTTGTCAGATTAGGGCAGCATTGTATCTGGTGATGAGCAGGTCATGTAAACATGGAGTTGCTTTCATGAGTGTGGTGAGATCACAAAATATCATCAGCTGCTTCTTCCTAGGGGCTGTTTTCACAATCTCTGAGATATTAATATCATTATCTCTTCCTGCTGTTGGAAGCCCGGGGTCAAATATTTCATTTATTTGAGTCAGAGGAAAGAAAGGCTATCAAGGATTTTTGGGTGGTGGTGGTGGTGGTGGTGGTGGTTGGGGTTGGGGGTTGGGGGAGGGGGGAGGAGAGGGTGTAACATCTCCATCAATTTATTCCACTATGAGGTAAGTTATTCATCCCCTTTGCAATAACTTTTCGGTGTAGGTGACATTTTCTCACTAGTATGCCCCTTGCATTTTTCTTGTAAGGGGGCTTACAGCCAAAAAGGGATTTGAGCAGACACTGTCGCTCTGTACATGCTCCACCCTTTTTACCCTGATTTGATCAATTCACATTTTTCATAGAAGGCTACTGTGGCAGATATACCGTCTACTAGTAATGGCATTCTCCTTGGAAACAATGTAGACGGTATGTACACAACAGCTCAAAAGAATTGGCACAGGTAAAGGGAAAGGGAAGTTAAAGGGAAGGAGCTGTAGTTTTAAACCACGGTATATTTTGTCCAGTTCAGCTTGAAACATAATGCTTTTTAGGCTACAGCATCGTGTTTCATGCTGAACTGGACAAAATATACTGTGGTTTAATACTTCAGCTCCTTCCCTCTCTTCCCTTTCCCTTTACCCGTGCCAATTCCTTTGAGCTGTAGTGTATGTTACAAACAAATGGCCTTCTATGCTCTAGTTGTTACAACAAATTTCATTTCCACTGTCTGCTTGAGCTGTGACTTATTCGTTTACTTGCAAATATGAAAGGAAAGAGAAATCGGGGGCACCAAAGAATAACGTTTCTGCAGAGCATTGCAACATGGACTAGGTTGAAGAAGATTGAGTTTCTTAGACTGGCAATGGAAAGGAAAGCCTGGCATTTCATGGTCGCCAACGTCACAAGATATGGAACTTGAGAGAGAGAGAGAGAGAGAGAGAGAGAGAGAGAAATATGCTTACCAATATTCAATTCTCTTGGTTGATATCACATGATAGATAAATACAAAAAATTAACCTATGCACGTAAAAAATGTTGAAAGATTCAATTGTCATTCTAAATCTTCAAAAGGCATTTAAGGAAAAGTCTTCCCACTACGTTCACATTTTGTTTGCAGTCATATCTGCTTCCAGTCTAGTGTTTAAGTGTATGAGACATGAAATAGATTTGACTGCAAACAAAATTGGTGTGTCAATGCGAGGTGCATTATGGGTCATTATGGTACGATTTTCCGCTATATGCGGTATGAAAAATTGCAAACTTGTACATGTATTGTTAAAAGACATTTTGGACTGGTTGATTATTTTGTTTGTTGTCTAGATTAATACATTTTTCTTGTATGTATAACCCATTGCATCCTTTGTTCTTAATGCTCGTATTACCATGGGCTCATTCACTGTGTTATAAATCAATGATATCTTCATGCCATGGTACTATATTGAGGGTTAACCCTCTCACTACCATGGGCTCATTCACTGTGTTATAAATCAATGATATCTTCATGCCATGGTACTAAGAGGGTTAACCCTCTCTTTACCATGGGCCCATTCACTGGGTCATAAATCAATGGTCACTCATTGCCTTGGCAATGGTAGGGTTAAACAGTAGCATATATTGTGAACATAGAGATATCCCTTTACACTAATGATGAATGTACCAACAACCTTGCAATGAAACAGCTCATTAACTTCCTGCAAACCATTTCTACTTGTGTAAATTACTTACCAATACTCTGCAGTGGAAAAGTTATAGCTTTTGGCAGCTAATACTATGTATACACCTGTTCACATGGCCTCACATTGCCTTCAAGACGCCAACTAAGATGGATGAAACAGAAAGCGCTATTAAAGCAGGTGTCTAAAAGTGCCTGTCTCAAGGATTTTAAGAAAGAAAGCTCAGTTGTTTGAAAACGATGTAATGTTATATAATGTGAGGTTATTACGATCTGTGTGACACACTTTAACAGTCTTACCACCTTTTTTTGGATGGGCTGTTGCACTGAATTGAAATAAGAAAGACTGTCATATCATTTGCAGTAGCTCATCTATCATGCGTTGGTGTTAGCTAGGACAGTCTTTTGGAAATTCAAGAGCGGTAACTTGCCATGACATGGTCATACGTATATTTTGTAAAATCGAGTTGTGGTGCATGATTTTTAGTGATATCGCATAGAAATCATATTTTACTTTTTGATTCAGAACTTGTACTTTCCTGGAGATTTTGTCCACAATATCTTTGATTTGTGGACTATCATAGTGCTTAATCGATGTCAACAAACGCACTGCTAGCCATGGTATGGGCGTGCGTCAGTGTGTGAAAACAACGTTTTGAGCTTTACAGTTGCAAATATGTTGTATTAGTATGTAACCTGAAATTGAGACTTCAGTGCAAAATTGTGCTATAAAAGAAAAAAAATTGTGATTTTGATTACGTAGCTCATATGTTTTCTCTGATGATAGTCGCTGAAAGCATTCCCTTGTTTCAGCTGGTTGATCACAATATGTAGGCATTAAATGGAAACTTTTTCCTCTTGATTCATCCCCCCGCCATACTTTCTCGTTTTTTTTTTCCAGTTGTGATGGATAATGTGTAGCCTCACATGATCCACCGGGAGATTAACGACTGGAAACTGAGTCTGATGACATCACCGCAATGGATGATCCCATGCACCTGTCTGTGAGCAGAGACTCGACTGTAGACTCCACCACCTCCACCAACTCTTCCCTAGATGATGCTGCTCAGGACCACCACCACCACCACCCCCGTTGCTTAGAGACGGGATGCGAGGAGCAGAGGTCTCCAATCCACCACGGCTCCACCACGCCCGATGATAACGAACGAGGAGTCCCAGGAGGAGAGGGGGAGAGTCACATTAATAGAACGGATAATAGGAAACCGTGTGTTGGCCTGCGAGAAACGAGGATTATCATCAGTCAAGATGATGGGGGCGTGGTGGATGGGGAGGGGAACATGGATGGGGATGGGGATACCGGTGGTGAGGATGAGGAGGCCAGAAAAAGGGCGGAGTCACTCCATAAGCTCCACCAGCAGCATGCTCTAGACTCTTGGGACCAGGAGGGTAAGTAGCAGCAGCAAGGAAGAAACTATAGTTCAAGATATTTAAGGGGTAGTCCACCCTGAAGTTAAGTTGGTTTCAATAAAAGCAGAAATGTGAAGGAGGGGTATTAGTGAAGGTTTGACTAAAATCTTTCAAAGGATAAGAAAGTTATGATCTTGTGAAATTTCCATTTTTTTGATGTCACATGTGATTGTGTTCTCCCATATGTCGTTTGCTGCATGATTCCATCAATTGCTCATTTTTTCTGTTTTTGATGAAGAATTTTTTTTCATAGAGTTATGTGGTTAAAAATGGGTTTCTAATAATGTGTCAAATTTGCATTCAAGTAAAATGATGCATATCCTTTTGAGAAAATGGATATTTAAAAAAATTGTACAGAGCACCTCGCATGTTTCTCTCTTTCTTACATTGTCTGTCTATTCATTCATCCATCTCTCTCTTTATCTTCCTATCAGGTGACTCAGCTAGCTCCAGTAGCCGGTCCTCATCCACCACCAGAGTGTCGCCGCGCCTCTCTCCGTCCCCCTCTCACCGCACCCATCACCCCCATGGCAGCCCCTCCTCCATTCCACCCAACATCAATAGTAAGTAGGCCCAGGGGAGTGTTTCACCAAGCTGTTCCTAAGCTATGAATGACTTTAAGGACGACTGGTGTCCCTTTCTTGTGCTAAATGAGAACATGGAATTACTTTCCAACAATTACATTTAACAAATCATAAACTTTGCATTCAGACACTTGTTAACAACAAGTATTTTGATTTATAAACATCAGATTTGAACTTGAGCTGATGGGAATCAAAATCATTGAGAATCTAATTCAGCACAAGAAAGGGTCACCAGTTGTGCATAAAGTCATTTTTAGCTTGAACAGCTTGGTGAAACACCCCCTGGTCATATGCCTAGCCTATCAACCTATAAATCTAGATTAACTGCATGGGGTACAAAATAAATCATCTGATTGCTGTCACAAAATCATTGATTATCATCACAGAATAACACCATTGGGTGATTTCATTTATTGGCCGTAATTATTATGTGGACAATCTCAATATACCAAAGTGATTCCGAGGACAAAAACAATCATATTGAATCAATAATAATGTTTTATGTTGTGTCATTTTAAGTCCCAAAAAGTTAGTCTAGGTTTAGGACATGCATTAAGTGAAAAGTATGTTTCAATACAGGCCATACTGTTCTTATTTTCTGGAGCTATTCCAAACTCAAGCGGCAAGGCAAGACATTCATCTAAGATGCTGAAACTTTCATCTTCATATAAATATGTTATTATTCATTTCCCTATCAGACTCCCTCATGATGTAATATCCAAGTCCTTCACCTCCTCCGTCTTAGATTTGGTTGGATTGTTGTGTCTTGGAAGTGCAATCAATAAAGATGAAGCAGCAAGGCAAGACATTCACCTAAGATGCTCTAACTTTCATCTCCATAAACAAATGTCATTATTCTTTCCCAAATCAGATTTCATGATGTAATATTTGAACTTTATCACCTCCTCCCTCTTAGATTTGGTTGGATTGATGTGTCTTGGGAGCACCGTCTTAAAGGTGAAGAGACAGGGCAAGACATCATCCAAGATGCTGTACCTGGACCAGACCAGGACCTTCATCAGGTGGAAACCTTCCAAGAAAGGTCACAGAGCTACAAGTAAGAAGAAAGGATGATCTAACTCTTAATGTGCCGCTGTCGCATTTTTTAGACTAAGGGGTAACGTGTCGCTGTTGCAAATCTGCGACCAAACTGTAATAGAAAAAAACCTCCGGCACAGAGGGGTTTTACCCCGGCAAGTTAAAGAGTTAATATTCAAGACTCAATTTTATGCTTTTCCCCACAAAAAACAACAATGCATACAATTTGGGTACAATACATGTTAACACCAAACAAAACAAAACAAAACAAAACAAAACAAAATTAACACAATTCTTTCATAGAAGTAATATTTTTTTGTGGAGGGGTCAAAAAAAAAGAAACAAGGCTTGTGAATATATTGGACCTTGTATGAAAGCCTATAGATATACAATAGAATGCAGTCCTACAGAATGTTGACATGAGTATGGATTCTCATATTTTGTGTATTCAGAACACACATCTGTTAATTTTTATCTCTTAACCCATTGTCCACGGTTAGATTTTCGGGCTTCACGAGTCCTGGACCAGTTATAGATGTCAAAAGTGTCCATGGAACTGCAGTAAATAAGGGGGTGTGGCCTAATTGGGGCCTATAAGGAATTTGAAGCTTATTCATAGCCTGTCGTCTGTGTTCTGTACAGCAGATTGTGCGGGAGTCGAGCTGCTCATTATCTGAGTGGAGAAAAACCAGCCTGCAAAATACACGGGCCTAGCAAAGAACGGATTAAGTGATTTTCAACAAAGACATTACTTTTCAAATCCATCTGATATGCTTACAAAGCGGAGTGCATGCGACAGTTTGAATACTGGAATGAGTGAATATTATACTCTTTCTATGCCACTTTATTTGTTTTACCAGTTTATATGAAAAACATCTACAAGATGAAGAAAGGTTTGAGAAAATTTTATTACGTTTTACCATTTCATCAGTTAATGTAAAGAACATCTGTGTGGGTGCATGTACGGATACGAACAGATTCTTGAGTTACTGAAGTTTTCAATGTTCCCATTAACTCAGTCAACGTGAAGAACATCCGAGAGATTCGTGAGGGAGCCTGTACGGACACGTTCAAGCGCCACCTGACGACCACGGCGGGCCAGGCGCCTGCCCACTGCTTCTCTATCATACACGGCACCGGCTGGGCGTCGCTGGACATCGTGGCCGGGTCACTGGACGAAGCTCGAGCCTGGGTCAGCGGCCTGAGGCATCTCATGCAGCGGGCTCAGGAGGAGACGGAGCAGAGTGACCAGCTCAGAGACTCATATCCTTTCTTATGTGTGTGCTTCATATCGTTACAAATCATATCCTGTAATACGTACCTTTACGGTTCTTGTTTCGCAAGGCATTATGGGACGGAATTCTAGTACGCGAGTGTTCAGTGATCGCTGCGGTATTGTTTACAACGTCATTCTCATGTTACAGATTTGTTACGTGGAGCGGTTCCGACATGATAATTTTCAGTAAATCTGAATTCTCCCTATCGCATATAGCCCTCCGAATCTGAACGTGTGTGGCGCTCTAATTATTTTACCTTTAATTCTTGGGATACGAACTTCCGGTCCACGTACATCCCGTACAATAGGGACCACTGTTTCCCACTAATTTTATGAATTTTAACTCTAAAGCTAACCCTGACCCTTACCCTAACCCTAAACCTAATTCTATACCTAACCCTGACCATAACCTTAACCCTAGATAAATTGTTCACTGATTAATTCATCCAAAAAAAGCGATTTCTAGATCACTTTGCGCCGACAACAAACTCTTATCGGAAGTATATGTTCCAAGAGCAATCGATCAGATATCGGTATCGCGAGGTGATATCGCTGGATATCGGCTATATGCGATAGGGAGAATTGTATTTTTACAATGAGAACTTTTGATTCGTATTATTGTATCTTAATAATGATTCATAAAGGGTTTGTTGAGAAAATAATAAGCAAAGAGAGAGACCTGCGAGACGTCGTTGAGACTCGGGTGGTAGTCCCATATGTGCAAAGATTTGTGTGTTGTGATGTGATGTGTGAAATTAAGTAAATAAATAAAATGTACAATAATACGAATGAAAGTTCTTATCGTTAAAATATGATTCAGATTTACAGAAAATTATCGCGTCGGAACCGATCCACATAACAAATCTGTAACATGAAAATAACAATATTGAACTTCGCGCTAGCCGCGGCTAGCGTCATGAGGGTTGTCAACAATGACTGCACGGCGATCGCTGAACGCTAGCGTACTAGAATTCCTTCCCATCATGCATTGCTATGCAAGAACCGTAAAGGTACGTTTTATGTACTTAACCTTTCATGTGCCACATTTACATTACATCACCATCAATACACGCAAATTGCATAGGAACGCATTCTGTCTGGCACACAAAGGCTTAAATACAGTGTAGCCCTTTTGCATGAGGTCAAACAAATGAAATTTTGCCCTAAAATTCTGCCAATTTGGCACATTAATGCACTGAAGTCTGTGGGTTTTGCAACATTGGTCGCAAATGAGTGAACACACAAACTCCCATAGAGACTCAAGCACAATCTGGCTGCTACTCATGCAAATTTATGCAAATATATGTCACTGAGGAACATTTGCTAGAATCTAGTTTATGTCTGTCAACCAATCAGGTAACAGGATTATCGAGCTGTATTATCAGGAGGTTTTGAAATATCATGAATTCAAGTACGCACAAACATATCAACCAGGAAATTTACATATATGGGTATTCAATACATTCTGACAATCAACAAGGAGTGAGTGAAGGGTTCTATGAGGGAATATGATTTTCAATTACTCACTACAACATTTTCACAGTGGAAGTTAAAAAAGGTCGCAAGCCTTCCATCCTGATATCAGATAAGACATAATGTTTATCATCATGGATACGCCAAGCTCCCTTGGGGAGCTTAAGTTGTGATGGGCCGCCCCTTATCTTCCCCTTCATCGCTCTCTTGGGTCTGGTTAGTATGCAGACGGTGCATCCCGCACTGTAGCTGCTCTGAAGTGCTTCAACCTGCCCGCTTTCATTATTAACACTTTGTGTGACAGACAAAATGGTTTGTGTGTATTGATAGTTAGATAAGTTGCACATTAAGGGTTAAAGAACAGGAAAGTGTGACCACTGTGAGTTACTCTCCCCCAACCCACTTCCATGAACAATAAGCAAACTTGGAAGATTGTTGTCATAGCAAAGATATGAATTGAGAAACAATATAACTGGGAGCTATCACATGGTGCAATTATGTGCCACAAGTATGATGTATGCAATTCATCCATCCAAATAATAATTGTATTACCAATCAATCAAAATAAACTGCCAGTAAATGAGTAATTGAACAGTATATGATTGAATATAAGTATTCTGTAATATGATATCTTTGGTCTCATTAACAGCCATGTATCATCCAGCAATATTAAGATCTCACAATTTAAAAACACACATTGACACCCATCCCATTGCATGAATTTTGGTATGTTGTATAGCTACATTTATACTACCATTGTCTATATATAACCAGGGATGTGTTATGGAAGGATATGAAGCAACTTTCTCTCTTTGAACCCATGTGCCAAGCCGCTGAAAAGTTATGGTGTTCTCGACAGGTGCTGTTCAGGTGTTTGAACAATTATGAACATGATTGCGTGGCAATGGCTTCTCAGAGAGAACAAAAGAAATGCACAGTCTCATTTTGCTTGTCCTGTTCTGTTAATGGAATTAATACTTCCATGAGCATAACAGGTATCAGCAAACACAAATAAACAAGATTTTCAAGTAAAATATCTCCGCTGCACGCAAACGCACACAAACACCGTTTGAATGGATTATGCTCGAGTTTCTTCTCCTCCCTAACACCTCCCTGATATAACCTAATTTACATCTGTTCTGTTACTGGGGTATTTCATGCATGTTATGCTTTCTATGTATTACGGGTACTGCTATGGTAGGGTATGAAATGCAGGGTATTATAGTGAGACTGTATAGAAAGACAACTCAATGGAGAGAAAATATGTGGTCTTTATAAACAAGTGTTTTTTTCTTTGCAGGTTATACAGGTTTCATTGAGAAACATTGGTCAAGGAGAACAAAAATGTTGTCTTCATAGACAGGTGGTCTTTATGTCCAGGTTGCTTAAATTACGGTTTCAATAAGAGTGACCTATATAGGCAGATGGTGTTTCAAGAACGGTGGTCACTAAATTAGGTTGCCTGTATAATGACTTTGCGCACTTGTGTATATTTCATGAAAGGCTCATTATGTATCATTGGATGTGTCATTGGTAGAGCTAAGTGAGCCAACCTTGCTCTGTAGCAGAGAGAGAGAGAGAGAGGGAGGGAGGGAGGGAGAGAGGGAGGGAGGGAGAGACAGACCGACAGAGAGAGAGAGAGAGAGAGAGAGAGAGGGAGATAGAGACAGAGAGAGAGAGAGAGAGAGAGAGGAAGTGAATGAGAGACAGAGACAGAGGAAGAGAGAGAGACAGAGAGAGAGATAGAGAGAGAGAGAGAGGAAGGGAGAGAGAGACAGAGAGAGAGAGGGGGGGGGGAGAGTGAGAGACAGAGAGAGAGAGAGAGAGAGGAAGGGAGAGAGGCAGACAGAGGGAGAGAGAGAGAGAGAGAAGAAGAAGAGAGAGAGAGACAGAGAGAGAGAGAGAGAGAAGGTAAAGTGCAGAGGATTGTGAATGAATCCCTCCACGTACTGGTCGTTATCCACCACTGATCTCATTGATCCAGCCGCATGGCAGCCAATGGAGCCGATGTAGCATGGCGTGAACCAATGGGGACTGACTCTTGTGGCCTTGTCAAATCTAGTAACATTAATCAAACGTGATATTGATATTTCCATCTAGTAGCTTTATTCAGGCTGTTCAGTTGTAGCTGGATATGTGCGTTTGCGAAAAAGTAGACGTGTCTACATGGATGTGCAAAAGTCCTAGTACAAATAACAGTTGAAATATACAGTTAAACTGCTATCCCTACAAAGCTGCTGTTTGTTTTAAGAGGGGGGGTGCAAGTAGGGAGTCTTGCATTCAGATTTCAAAGGGATGTCTATACAGCAAATTGCCTCCGTTTCCCTTCATTACATCAATAATGGGAGTTCAAAGAATGAGCTAAGCAGGAGTCGGGGTGGGGAGTGAGGGATGGGAGGGGGGCAATGTGAAGGGATAAGGAGGGGGATAAGGATGTGATTAGGAGGGGGGATCAGGAGGAGGGGGATGAGGAGGAGGGGGAAGGGTAGAGGGTGTAGTTGAGCCCTGGGAAAAGGTTGGTGAGGAGGGAGGGGGGGGGGGTGAGGAAGTGATGAGAAGGGGGATATGAGGAGGAGCGGGAGAGGGAGAGGAGGTATTTCAGACAGGCAGAGGCACAGAGTATGTGATAGAAAACCAGCTAGATGATGGTAATGGTACTGTATTGGTTTATGTTTTGTTATTGGTTTTGGCACTGGTATTGGTGCTGCTCATTGTGTGTTAATACTTTGCGGGGTATTGATATCAATATCAAAAACAGTACAATAGCAATTAATTTTTTGATGCTAAATTCCTGGCTGATATGTTTTTAATTTAGTAATCAGTACTGGTACTAGCATCTAGTTTAAGTGTTTAATTCCTTGACTGCTGTGCACATGGCTGAAGTCTGTCTTTGAGGCAGCCGATAAAAGTGGGGATGGTCTCCTGAGTATGGACGAGGTTCTTAAGCTGCTCCACAAACTCAACGTCAACCTCAGCAAACGGAAAGTCAAGCAACTCTTCAGGGTAAGATGCACTGGCTTTAATCCCTTCTCGTCCCATAGGTGCGTGAAACATGTAATAAGGCAAAAGGGTTGTCCTAGCTTGGTACTGCTAGTACATTTGAAGAGAATGTGGAGGGGCCAATCTTAGAAGTAGAGCTTGTGAGTTGAAAGGCCCCAGAGATGGCAACATTACAATATGTAAAAAGAATTTGAAAACATTAATTCATAAACGTTATTAAATATTGTTAGCATATCATAATCATAATTTTCCCTAAACAAGCATTATCAATCAATTATAAAGTTTTATATAGTTTTATATTGTCAGGTACCATAGGTGTGTGAAATGTGTAATAAGGCGATGGTCTTTTCCTGGCGTGGTACCGAGAGGTTTAACTCTTTGCCTGCCACGCACACTATCTCCCCTGCGCCACATTAATTTCAAGGTGCCACACTCAGAGGGGTTTTGCATGCACTGTCTTATTCCACTTCCAATAACTTTTTATTGGTTTTCGTGATGAAAACAAATGTGTAGCTAAGTCTAAGAAAAACTTATACTCATGCCAATGGTATCATTTTTTAATGTATAATATTATAGATTCTGAGAATTATAACTTTACATTCTGTCTCCAAATTATCGTTTTGGAGGCTATTTTATACCTCTTTTATTCAATATTTCCTAATGAAGGTTATTCTCTATGTTAGTTCATAGAAAAGATGCGTTCTTTAGCTTTCATTACATACCAAACCCATTTCTTTATGGAAATAATGAGTCAAGCAATTTAGGATTTAAATGGGGCATTCAAAAAGAGTAAGCTAACAATGAACTAAACTTCTCTATTGAAATTGACCCTGGGTATTTCTCAATAGACTTCCTGTCCTCAGAGACTTCCTGCCTATTGATACTTTAATCCCCTTATTGTTATATACGATGCAATACAAGCGTCACTTTTGTATGTGTGTGCGCACAATACAATTAAATGAGTTCCGTATGCATTGTGCGCGAAATATGACTTGAGTCATACTTGGCAGCCCGCTGTATGTGCCGTGAGTCGAACGAAGTGGGCTAAGAGTTAACCATCCTGCTACTATAGGTGTGTGAAATGTGTAATACGGCAATGGGCTTGTCCTAGCTTGCTACTGAAACGGTTGAAGGAGAATGACACCATGAAAGTGAATAAGAAAGAGTTTGAGAAAAGTCGGTATTATGAGGTATATGTGAATTATGAGGAAGTTGTGAATTTTTGAAAATCGTCCTTTTCCCACTAGCACTGATTCCTGATCAATAGCCATCATGGAAAACTCCATCAGTCACAAACGACATACTGTATGGAATTGTCATTGTGATTATGTCCGTCTTTTTCTCACAGAAAAACTCAATTTGACATAATTGTGCCTTTTCCCTGATTTATCCCAGGAAGCAGACACAAACATCGATGAGCACCTCGGTAAGCTTGACTTTGACGAGTTTGTCCACTTCTACAAGACCCTGTCCATGCGGCCGGAGCTCTATGCCCTGCTGCGGGAGTACAGCTGCGGAAAGGAATACATGGCGCTAGACGATGTGGACTTGTTTCTCCGCACCGAGCAGGGCGCCACCAATGTCGATGAGGAGACATGCCGCAATTTGATTGAGAGGCATGAGCCGGTGCCCGAGAATGTCTGTGCGGGGCGACTGGGCATTGATGGTAAGAGGCTTTTGAGGGCTTGGTGTCTGTCCTAGTGTTCATTCTTTTTTTAAGATTTTTTTTTCTGCCTCATTTTTGGCGTCATTCCTGTTTCCTCTCTTGTATTTTTCTCTCTCGCCCTCACTCCCTCTCACTCTCACCCTTTCCCTCTCACACTTCTCTTTCACTCTTTCTCTATCTCTGTGTCCTACTCACAGTCTCAGTCTCTCCTTCTCTTTTCTCAGTATTCCGGGGCCATGGCTTAAACCATATGGTGCGCGCTGGCACCCTTGTTGATATGGTGAAAGGAGGAAAGATATCAGTCACGGTTAGGCTGATTTGTGTGCAGGAAGCTGCATTGACATCACTCAGGCCCTACGTTTCTGTGAATGTTCACATTACACAGCTCTTACGCTTCTGTGAATGTTCACATTACACAGCTCTTACGTTTCTGTGAATGTTCACATTACACAGCTTTTACGTTTCTGTGAATGTTCACATTACACAGCTTTTACGTTTCTGTGAATGTTCACATTACACAGCTCTTACGCTTCTGTGAATGTTCACATTACACAGCTCTTACGTTTCTGTGAATGTTCACATTACACAGCTTTTACGTTTCTGTGAATGTTCACATTACACAGCTCTTACGCTTCTGTGAATGTTCACATTACACAGCTCTTACGCTTCTGTGAATGTTCACATTACACAGCTCTTACGATTCTGTGAATGTTCACATTACACAGCTCTTACGCTTCTGTGAATGTTCACATTACACAGCGCCTATGTTTCTGTGAACATTCATATTACACAGCATATATGTTTCTGTGAATGTTCACATTACACAGATCTTACGTTTCTGTGAATGTTCACATTACACAGCTCTTACGTTTCTGTGAATATTCACATTACACAGCTCTTACGTTTCTGTGAATGTTCATATAACACAGCTCTTACGTTTCTGTGAATGTTCACATTACACAGCATATACGTTTCTGTGAATGTTCACATTGCACAGCATATACGTTTCTGTGAATGTTCACATTACACAGCTCTTACATTTCTGTGAATGTTCACATTACACAGCCCCTACGTTTCTGTGAATGTTCACATTACACAGCTCTTACGTTTCTGTGAATCTTCACATTACACAGCATATACGTTTCTGTGAATGTTCACATTACACAGCTTTTACGTTTCTGTGAATGTTCACATTACACAGCTCTTACGTTTCTGTGAATCTTCACATTACACAGCTTTTACATTTCTGTGAATGTTCACATTACACAGCTTTTACATTTCTGTGAATGTTCACATTACACAGCTCTTACGTTTCTGTGAATGTTCACATTACACAGCTCTTACGTTTCTGTGAATGTTCAGATTACATAGCCCCTACGTTTCTGTGAATGTTCACATTACACAGCTCTTACATTTCTGTGAATGTTCAGATTACACAGCTCTTACATTTCTGTGAATGTTCACATTACACAGCTCTTACGTTTCTGTGAATGTTCACATTACACAGCTCTTACGTTTCTGTGAATGTTCACATTACATAGCCCCTACGTTTCTGTGAATGTTCACATTACACAGCTCTTACATTTCTGTGAATGTTCACATTACACAGCTCTTACGTTTCTGTGAATGTTCACATTACACAGCTCTTACGTTTCTGTGAATGTTCACATTACACAGCTCCAACATTTCTCTGAACTTAAACATTACACAGCTCCGACGTTTCTGTGAATGGATTTATGCACAATTAATACTTAACTTGCCAGGGGTAAAACCCCTCTGTGCCGGAGGTTTTCTCTATTACAGTTTGGTTGCAAATTTGCAACAGCGGCACGTTACCCCTTAGTCTCAAAAATGTGACAGCGGCAGGTTAAGAGTTAAACACATATGTGATCAGCTACGCTTGATCTCCCCACCTAGATATTGATCTAGATTAGTCTTCCCTTTGTCTTCCTCATTATGTTATTAGTTACACTGATGATTTGTGTGCAGGTATTTGCATACACATTACACAACCCCTATTTACGTGTGAACAAGTTTTTGCACAATTTAACACAGATATGATCAGCTACGCATGATGTCCCCACCCAGATATTGATCTAGATTTGTCTACTCCTGGTCTACCTGGTATCTTATTAATTACGGCCAGCGAGACATGCCCAAACATGTCACTCAAATACAGTTGCATGAACGGGTGTCTGCATTAACGCAGGTACGATCAGATATGCATGGTGTCCCCACTTAGATATTGATCTAGCTTAGAGTCTACCCTTGGTTTAGCGTATTATCATTAGTTACTGTCTGAGAGACGTGACCGGACATGACACTCACACTATTGTGGTTGCACATAGGCATCCGTATTGTTACCATGGTTACCTTGGTCAGTCATCCATCATATGTTTATAAGAAAAAAGTAGGAATGTGCTCCTTTGAGAAGAATATGCCTTTCTTCAGCCGCATTACATATCTCTTATTTTAATTCCTATTACTTGATTGGTTGACAGTCATGAACTAGATTCAACCATTCTAGCAAAAATACCTTATTTGCATGAATAGTAATCAATAATACTTTAATTTTCATAAATTTGCATAAGTGCCACCCTGTTTGTGCTTCAGTCCCTATTGGAGTTTGTGTGTTGAATCATTTGTGCAGCCAACATCGAAAAACCCAAAGACTTCAATGTATTACTCTACTGATTCACACAATGTAGTAGCAAACTGCAATTTTTGATGAGATGTCTAACATGATAATATAATATAATAATGAAATATTACAGCCCTTTCAAAAACATTTGATTAGTTTGTTTACTAACTATGATTCTGGTGGTGCTCACGAAATAATGTTATCATCGTTACAAAAATATTTGATGAGTTTGTTTACTAACTTTGATTCTGATGATGCTGAATAGGAGAATAATAAGAAAGATAATGTATGGGCTCGAATATAACTAAATTTCTGTAAACTTCACTATTGCTGTGCAGTTTAATGGTCTCCTTCAGCTAATGTTAGTTCCAATGACGCCAGCGGAGGATTCCTTTCCAATCATCATTAGTGAACAGTCAGGCTCCATTGACAAAGGGAAATTAAACGTGGGAGGAGGATGCGAGGCATGGAGAGAAAATTTGATCATTTTCGAGGTTGATGCCAGAGCAGTTGTTATGTTCCAGCATTGGGGAATGCTTTTCTATCTTAACGCCCTGTATTTACGGAGTGTTCAATATTCATGACCTAGAAGGCGGCCATATTTTTTTTGGCCATGTGGTTGTTAAATTTTGATTTGTTTCAATGTTTATCCTGGACAAGATGAGATGTAATTCCATTTATGGTAGGTGATGGTGATCATTAGCAATCTCAAAATATTACATTTATTACTTCTTTACCAAAATGGTCAGTAATAAAGTAGCGAAGTTGTGTCGTCATACTGAAGGAGCATGTTGACAACTGGTTCTGAACAACATCACTTAAGTGAGAATTTCACTGGTACAACATTGTCTATCAGGCTAATGTCGGACACTCTCATTGAGAGATCCTGCTATGATCACCGCTGTTTGCTTAACAGACATAGGTTAGAACCAGTTGTCTTGACAACATGCTCATAAAATGTCACACTTTGATACTCTATGGCCAGAAATGTTGGTTGTTCTTTCATTTTGGAACTACTCCTTGCAGCTTATAAATACTTAAGTAAGAAGGTTAACATGTTAGATGTTGACATCATCTTGTTCATGTTTGTCAATTATTTTAGATCCTATATTTCCTCTTAGCTTACTGGCACAAAGTAGTCTGTTTCCCAAATATTTGGGAATGAGTTCATCTAGGATTCAATACCTTTTCATTTGTTTTTGTTTTTTAAAATTTGTTTGCATCTCTAAAAAACATACAAATTTACAAGTGTAAAAGCATTCAAATATAATGTTAAAAATTTAACTCAGCGGCCTATTTCTCTCTGTCTTTAATCATTTTCCAGGATTGATGAGATACTTTCTAGGTGAGGAGGGGGATATCTTCAACCCCGTTCATCGGAAGGTCAACCAGGACATGACCCAGCCGCTGTGCCACTACTACATCGCATCGTCTCACAATACCTATCTCCTTGGTGACCAACTGATGTCTCAGTCGAGTGTCGATGTCTACGGGCTGGTGCTGCAAGCCGGATGCAGATGTGTTGAATGTGAGTATCATAGTCAATATATATCTTAAGTTCAAAGGTCAAAGGTCAAAGTTCAAAGGTTAATGCCACACTACTACATCGTATCATCTAACAGCAAGTATGTCCTTGGTGACCAACTGATGTCTCAGTCGAGTGTAGATGTCTATGGGCAGCAGATGTGGTAATTGTGAATACAAAGACCAAAACAAGGAAAATATGTGCACCTTTAGGTCAAAGGTTAAATTCATATGGACTCTCAATATACTCCATCGCATCATATCTACTATATATAAGTGTACTTGAATGTGAGATATCGAGGTTCATACGTGTACGTCATGAAGACCATTAATCAATATTGTGCAATTGCTTATGAATAACTTTAACAATTTCTTGGACATTTAACGCGAGGATGGACAGAGGGCTGAAACACAGGTCAAAGGTCATAGGCTACATGTTGTAGACACTTAAAGTGCTCTAAGCAAAGGAGCAATATGTGACTTATGTTGTATTCACAAACAACACATTGTGACAGTATGTACTCATTGCTATCAGCAGTAGATGTGAACACATTTTTTGTCGAAACTAGCCATAGATATAATCCTTCAAGCTAAACTCTGGTGAAGGATTAACATACATGTCTGAATATATTATTCGTGATTGTCATCAAACAGAGTTTAGTCTTCATTGGGCTACTGTCTAGCAAAATTATGATTATGGTGATAATATAAATTGATAAAACATGATTATACAATGTACATATCAATGATATTAAAGACGTTATACAAATATTATCAAACTTATGATAGTGATGATAAGTAGCTATTGTATTAAGAGTAGTTGTATTATCTATATCATGAAACACCGTTCAAACAGAATAGTGAAGACATCATAATCACCATTCCTCTCCACTGGTTTAAAACAGATCTTCACAAACTTGCCTTGTATTTTGAGAATCGACTACAGACTTTAATGATCCAATTTTTGCAATGTGATAATTTGATTTGGAAATAGTAAACATGATTTTAAAAACAAACAAATAGTTAATGAAAGTTGAAGTAAGAATGATTGTTATATGATGTATTGGTTAATATTACTATGCATAATTGTGAATATATTACTGTGATATGTATGGCAAAGTTCTTCTGTACTATGTAATGCTGATGATAGGCAAATTTCCATGTGATTATTGTGGTCAATAAACACATTCATTCATATTTCCTTCCCTTGTTTGGTCACTTCCCTTCTCAGTGGACACGTGGGATGGCAAGGACGGAGAGCCGGTCATCTACCATGGTTACACGCTGACCACAAAGGTCAAGTTCCGTGATGTGATCACCGTGGTCAACAAGTATGCCTTTGTGTCCAGCCCCTACCCGGTCATTCTGTCCATAGAGAACCACTGCAGCCTTGACCAGCAGCGCAAGATGGCATCGTGTCTACTGGACATATTGGGCGGTATCCTTGGCAACCAATCGAGCTATTTCAAACATTTACTTACACATGCTGTTTTATAGAGGATTGTATGGTATAAGATTACACAACTTTTCTATGACATAATGATGTCAAATACGACAATATAATATCAGTTTTGGATATATTTACATAATTTAAGAAAGTTTCATGTGCTCATGTAATATACAATGTAGCAATGACTATGTACCCATTTATGGTATAGCATCCTACTATTACTTATTTCTTATACTGCACTTTTCCTATGAATCCCAAGACTGCTAACAATACATTCCAACAGTTATATATGAATACACATACATGCTGTACAAAAAAGAAAATCACTCACAAATTGATAAAAGATGTGGTTTTAAGACCTTTTTAAAAGCATTTAATGATGATGACTGTCGAAATTGTAAGTGATGCATCAGGGTCAGTGATTTTTTTTAAGTAGATACAGAAAAAGTCACCGGCCAAGGTGTAAGTACATGGGTCCTACAGTATACTACAAAACTATGAACCTGCGAATGACAGATGTTTATCTATGCATCTGTTATATTGTTAATCATCCTTGACCTGGTGTTGTTACCAGACCAGCTAATCATCGCCATTCCAAGTGACACGGAGCAAGATGGCCTTCCATCCCCAGAATCCCTCAAGTACAAGATCCTCATCAAGGTGAGCCAAATCTTGGAATCACAGTTCCATGCACTCATTTTCATGTTAAACAGTCCCATATACTTGTTTTTTAAGTGTCAAACAGTAATTTTTTTGTCAGATAAGTGAAGTTGAGTCCCATGTGCTTGTATTGATGTATATTGATTCATATTGTCAGTAAACTGTCTCATTGCCATATGCACACAAATATGTACAAACTGATCACATATCAGCACATTTATGATTTATTTGGCTAGGTTATGGAATGTCGCTCTACAGAGGACTACGTAGTTAATAGTGATTAAGTTTGTCATTTATATATATTTGGGTTCGAGTGCATTATTCAGGCCAAGAATCTTCCGCTACATGCTGATTACATGAGCACAGTTATCATTTATTTGGCTAGGCTATGGGATGTTGCTCTACAGAGGAATAGGTAGTTAGATTGATTAATTTTGTCATTGAGATAAAAATGCTGAAATTCTTGTGCATTGTTTAGGTCAAGAAGCTTCCAACAGATCTGACTCAGAGCTGGATGCTAATCAATATCAGCACATTTATGATTTATGTGACCTGGTTCTAGGATATATACTTTAAAGAGGATGAGGCAGTTAGATTGATAAGTTTAGACATTGAGACATAAATGTTTGATTTCCTGTGCATTATTCAGGCCAAGAAGCTTCCACTGGATCATGACTCAGAGTTAGATGCGGGCGAGGTCAGCGAGGAGGACAGTGCGGATGAGCTGGACGAAGACTTTAAGGTGGGCTTTATCTTCTTCTTCTCCACCTTTTTCTTCTTCTCCTTCTTCATCTGTTTATTTTCACATCTTCTTTTCTCTTCCTTTTCCTCCTTCTCATTCATGCATTGTCGTATTATTCCTAATTTGGTTTTATTTATTTGGTCTGATTGATTTCTCTTCCTTTTCCTAATTTGGTACCATTCATTTATCTTCCTTTTTCTCCTTCTCACCCATGTTCTTTGGTCTCATTTCTCCTCTTCTATTTATCTTCTGAATCTGCACTTTGCCATTTCTTTTGTTCTTATTTCTTATTTTCCCTTAACATCAATAAATGAAACTGAAGGATGATTATTAGATTAAAAAATAAGGCTTTAATTTTTATACCAACTTATGATGTTATGAAATTATAATTTCCTGCAATATTGAATTCTTTCTTTTTGAAAAAAAACCCGGCATACACAGTGGTAAGAAAAGCATGCCCCATTGTATAAAGAAAATTTGTACTGTTTTCTATAACGACAAGAAAAGACCAACAATTAATGAACATGCACAGTCCTGTAACATTGTTTGATTAAAGTAAAGTAGAGTTTACATTTTGTCTCTTTCTTTGTTTGCTTTTGTGACCAAAACCAGCTTGAGAAGACAGAAATGCGGAGTAAGTTTGAATCCATCGCCATGGCGCAGCTTGCACTGATGAAGAAGAAACCCATCTCCCCGTCCCAGCAGGCTTGGCAGAAGATTGCTCACAAGGTACGTTGACTCTCTCTAAAGACAACATCCATCTCTTCCTTAACAGCTCTTAACCCTTTGTGTGCCACATGCGACTTTATTTACAAGTAATACACACAAATCACATAGAGCAGCAGTTTATCTGGCACTCACAGGGTTGAAGTGGAATTTAACTCCATCATAAGTTGACTTAAATAAAAGCAGCAAAATTACAGAAACAGATGAGCAAAAATTGGAGAAAATTCATGCATATCATAAGAAAGTTATTTGTTTTTTGAAAATCTAAGGACAATCCCTGCAAGTTTGCTCTCTAAATTAAAGATAGGCAAGTGATGCTGTGCGTATTGTCTTGTTCACGCATGTTACACAACAAAGGTGAGAATTCCATACATAGTACATCGTTTCCTACCAAGGGAGTTACCCAGGAAGGTTGGTGACGAGGCATCAGTGTTAGTATTCATAATTTTCAAAAGTTACAACTTTTTTTTATGATATGTCTGAATTATCTTGGACTTTTGCCAATCTAGTTTTTCTAATTTTTCTCCTTTTATTCTTTTTATTAAATTAGATTCATTATCAGGGTTTCATCCTCTTTTAAAAGTGTGTTCACATAGATGCGGCTCACTGCTTTCACCAGCAATGAGAACAGTCCTTTCATATGGTTTCTCCACTGTGGTTAACCCTGATCCCTTTTATGTGCCAGACACAAACTGCTTCTCTATGGGACTTGTGTGTTTTAATCTGAAATGATAAGGGTTAATTTGCCACTTGTGGTTTATTTCACCAGTACATGCAAATCCCATAGAGTAGCATTTTGTTTGGCACACAAAGGGTTTACCAGCAAAATGCCTTTGCATTAATACATTAGAAACACATGTCCATTTTCTAACTTAGTTCCAGCAGGAAATTGCAAGTGCCAAATTACAACCAACAAATGGCGGTTACTAACACAATCCTATGTGAACACACTGAAGATGTAGCCTAAATAATCACCATCCATAGGCAATCTGACATTTTTTGAGGCACACCGAAAGATGTCCAACATTATACATGTCAGCAATCACTCTGAATTTAGAATTGGAATCTGTGAAATGTTGGCTGCATGAGAAAGAGGCTCTATCACGTGCTCATCCAATTTCACTCATACCTTGTGCCTTAACTCTTTATGTGTCATCGTTTGCATCATCGCACCAGTGATTACACACATTTCCTATAAAGCAGCACTCTGTTTGGCACTGGAAGAGTTAAGAGTGGTAGACCTGCACATGATATTGGATTTATCATAATTACTGACTTTGAGCTTCCTTCAAACTCTTTCAAAACTTCTTTAGAGGAAGAGAGACTTATCATTTGCACTCACAACTGCTTTATGTCACTGAAGATTGTTAAAAATAGTTGTTGTTTTTTTCTTGTAGAGGAATTAAAATTGCCTGCGAGGACTTTGCTATATTATTGAATGTTCTTTCGCGCTATGATTTTAAATAGTGACATGTAAGAAAATAAAGTGTGTTTCCATGATATTTGATGTCAGATCTATCGCAATTTGATTTCTTCTCTTTCGATTCATTTTTTTACTCAAGCTTGGAAAAGCAGATACGCTACCTGAAAAGCGAGTTATTGGCAGAATTCTAGAAAATGTGAGACGCGGACGGGTCGTCTTACAAAATGAGAGAAATAGTGGCAGATTTGCATAGTTAGCCTCCAAAAAAAAATTAGTTGAAGAATAGATTACCATGCGTAGATGTCTTTTGTTGCAAAAAGCATAGAAATAACGCATTAGGTGAACCAAACATATATAGAAATATATACCGTTCCTTTGTGTTGTTGGTTTCTGTGTGGCTAGGTTCTTCTAGCTGAAAAAATGATGAAGAAAATTTGTGGCTAGAGAGTGCAAAATGACATGCTTCAATTGAGCTCTCTTGTGAAAGAAATAAATAGTAGGGTAGTTGTAGAGTTTCAAAAGTGTCTAGATGGGTGGAGTTTGTTATGGTCTGTATGTATAATATACAGACCTGTTTGCACTGGTCAAAATGGGATGAGTAATTCCTCTTTAAAACCCATAATGTTTCTATTTGGTACATATTAATAACAGAAAGCACATGATCAGAAGGAAAATAATATGTACTTCTGAGAAAAAGCACATGAGCAGAAAGAAAATAATATATACATTTGAAAACAGGTAGTTCTTCGATGTTGTATCTGAGTAAGCCCACCTTCCATAGCAACGGGGAATTCATCAGAGGCGCAAAGTTGTCCCTGTTTTGTTGCTTCTCCAGATTTGATATAATCATCTTTCCCTTCTTCTAGATTTAGTGTACATGCATGATTCAAACCTATAGGAATGTATATATTTCAGCAAAAGTAGCAAATGTAGATAAAAACCCTGTTATAACTTTGCGTGACATATATCACTAGGCACTAAGTGTATGTCTACTTCCTTGTGAGTAAATGCAAATATATATATTCTCTCAAAAAGCTTTGCTCTGTAAATGACCTTCTTTTCTTCTCCCTTGTGCAAAATCTGACTACTACTACAAATACTGATTCTGAGAGCAGAACATAAGTGTGTTAATACATGTCACTTTCTTTAAAAATATTTTGGATGATAGTTACAGTGATACCTTGTAGCAAAGCAATCATAGACATGCTAGCTGGCAAGGTTTCCATTGTATCTTTATTGTGAAAATATTTTCAGTCTTTTCTACTTCGATATTGATTTTTATCAAATGGTTAATGCCTAATTTGAAAATCACATGATACAGCACATTAAATAAATCGGTCAGGAATGTTTGATATGGTGTTCATATTAATGCTTTCTTTAGGCATATTGGACTCCTATTTTACATTAGTGTAAAAAGTAGCTGGATTCGAAAGTACTCAAAATCTTCTTTTGCTTCAAATCTGAAGCCGCACTTTGTTCATTTTTTTTTTAATTATTGTGAGTTATTAAAAAGGTATCAATTTCTGATCCGATTTTATTTAAAGTCATGGAAGGTTTGATGTTAAGGTTCACTGAAGAATTATACTTATTCCCTTGCAGTAGCAGTCATAATTCATGAAATACCAATTTCAATTGAAATATCCTGAAATTCTAATATGGTTTTACTTGTAGTTATTTAGGTATTATATTTATTCTTACATTGGTATTTCCCGCTACCTACCGGTACTATATGCTATCTATCATTCTTTCACTATTCATGTGTAGTTTCTTCTTGTTGATCATATCCATAATGTGTTCTTGTAGAAATAGATTTCATGAATGAAAACCAAATCTCTTTTCTTTGCTATTTATACTTTGTATTTATGAAGAAAACAAGAGTGGGTGTGAATCTGCACTGTATAATTTATACAAACTCTTGTGTATCTATATATGTTCTCTCTCTCTCTCTCTCTCTCTCTCTCTCTCTCTCCTTATTCTTCTCTCTCTCTATCTCTTTCTCTCTCTCTTTCTCTCTCTCTCTCTGTTTTGTCTCTATATTCATACAATTTCAGTTGTCATATCATCTGTTTCACCCCTTTTGTCTTTATCTCATCTTCCCTTCTTTCCTACAATTCCTTGTTCACCCCTTTTCCCTTCAATTGACCATTTGCCATGTCTCGATTTGCCATCTATTGATCTACAGTGTATCTATTCATCTATCTATCCACGAGTCCATCTATCCATTTATATATCTACTAGTATCTGTCAGTCTATCTTTCCATCCATCTATTCATCTAGTTCTTTATGTATCTACCTACATACATACATGTGCCTACCTACCTACCTACCTACCTACCTACCTACCTACCTACCTACCTACCTACCTACCTACCTATATATCCATCCATCTATCTATCTATCTATCTATCTCTCTATCTGTCTGTCTACCTGTCTGTCTGTCTACCTGTCTGTTTATATATCTATCTATCTATCTATCTATCTATCTATCTATCTATCTATTTATCTATCTACATCTACTTGTTCATTATGTGTCTTTCAATCTAATTATCAGCCATCTACCATGTGTCTTTCTATCTGCTAATCATCACTCTACTGGGTAGCTATCTATCTCTTTGTCTTGCCACATCACTGTAAATGTTGTATTATTTATTGCACGCAGAGATTAGAGAGGTTAAAGGCCTTATTAGACAACAATGAGGTTCGTATCACTTTCTCTGTCCACATATTTTATCCTTGCTTGCTTTTCTTTGCCCATCCTCTTTTATATAATTGTAGCATAAGTCACAGTTCATTTGTTTTTTCTTAACACCATTAACACAACCTTCAGCTTTACTGTTCAAGTACTATTTATACATAATGATGGCTGTCGTTTATACTAATACTAAAGTCTTGATATGATGTTAACATTGGATGTATGAATCTTCATGTATGTATGTATATATGTATGTATGTATGTATGTATGTGTGTATGTATGTTTGTGTATGTGTGTACATGTATGTGTAAAAATATGTATGTATATTTTCATATGTGTGTGTTAGGTATGAATGTGTGTATGTGCATATGTATGTACCATTGTATGTATGTTTGTGTGTATGTAGTAAAATGTGTTTATGTTATATAGAGTGTGCGAATGTATGTATGTACATACATGTATGTGTGCTTAAATGTATACATATTTATGAATAGATATATTTGAGGTACATGTATGTGTGTACTCTTAGAGAGGAGCAAAATTGTTGAATATATGCTTCAGTGTTCCATCATACCAGCTAAGCCAGAGATGTCGTCAGATAATATTTTGTCTTGAGTTATTGCTTATTTGTACCTTCACAAGGTACAGTGTATGGAGAGGGTGGGAAGTGGGGGGGGGGGGGGTTGACAAGAGGGGAGGGGGAGGAGGGATTGTTAAATTTCATGTTATGTTGTACAAACAAGCATACTTTTCATTTATGGGTTTAAGTGAACAAATTGTGAACAGATTACTGGGTTAATGGTAGGTCAGATAAGGAATGAGTGGATGGGTGTTTATATGGATGGATGGATGAAAGAATGGATGGATGGATAGATAGATAGATAGATAGGTGGATGTTAGTTTAATGAATCTTTGGACGGCGAGAATGATAGATAAATGAGAATGAACATAGTGCACGAATCACATGCATGTTACATAACAAACTTAACATAAATTACCACCAGGAAATGTGTGCTGGAAAAGACATTCACATTTCTATCGTGAATTAGCTTGAAGCTCTGA
Source organism: Arbacia lixula (assembly GCA_963669155.1). Lineage (NCBI taxonomy): Eukaryota > Metazoa > Echinodermata > Echinoidea > Arbacioida > Arbaciidae > Arbacia > Arbacia lixula. The sequence goes on along the minus strand of OZ022591.1, from coordinate 8,539,931 downwards.
AGGACAAGGCTTAATTAGAAATAAAACAGAATAAATGTTGGCTGTTTCATGATGAATGTTGACTGTTTTACAAAATATATGAGTCTTTTATATATTTATATTTCATTTGAGTTCAAAATTCATGACAGTCTCAAATACTAGATGATGTATAATATGACAGTGATGAACATGGATGCCAGCAATATGAAATTGCATAATATTGGAAAAAATAATTCAATAGTTTAATATAAAAACAAATCACCAACAAATCATATTTGAGAAAAAGTCTTTATCTAGTATAACTTTGTGCATAGAATAAAGATACATGTAAGGTACATTTCTCACAATTAATTTTGTATATGAAGGAAACCCCTTTGGAAATCAGTGTAGTACTAGCTAAGAGTGCTGTTAATCGTTGATAATGAATACTAACATATTTATTGCATTTTACATGAGACTGACTTCAAATGGTGCTTGATGCATGCATATAATTATTTCAATGCTATCAGTTATGGTGTTTCTTGTTTGTGATAAAACAATGTATAAGCTAAATGTAAAAGCATGAATTTCTAGCAGCAATTATGAAGAGTGCTTTTGTTGTACTATGCACCCTCAAACTTCCCTACATTTTTCTACTATAATCCAATTTCAATTTTAATTCTTTATTAATTTAACAAACAAAACAAACACATTTTCATGAACAATGAATTCAAGGTATTACCAGAAAGTTGTAGGGTGTGATGATTTTTAACCTACAGTTCAATCCTATCCTTCTTTGTATTTTGTTTACATTTGATATTCTCTAAAAAGCATGAATTCATTCATTTCCATCTATATTCCTGCATGTATGTCCATGGCTTTTTAAGATCGTCCTTGAAATATTGTGTACCATATTGATCAAATGGACTAAAAATGTCTGAAGGTGAAGAAGTTTAAGATTTTGATCTTTGAGATTTCGCGGAATTCTAGATGCTTTCATCCTTGAAGATGCAGTGGACAATGCTGATTATGTCAGTTTAGAGATTTAAAATGCATCATAGAACATTTCAAATAATTCCAAACTCATTTACATGATAGGACAAATTATTTTAAAGAAGACATTTTTAGTCCATTTGATCAATATGGTACACAATATTTCAAGGACGATCTTAAAAAGCCATGGACATATTGATCAAGCATGAATTTCTAGCAGCAATTATGAAGAGTGCTTTTGTTGTACTATGCACCCTCAAACTTCCCTACATTTTTCTACTATAATCCAATTTCAATTTTAATTCTTTATTAATTTAACAAACAAAACAAACACATTTTCATGAACAATGAATTCAAGGTATTACCAGAAAGTTGTAGGGTGTGATGATTTTTAACCTACAGTTCAATCCTATCCTTCTTTGCATTTTGTTTACATTTGATATTCTCTAAAAAGCATGAATTCATTCATTTCCATCTATATTCCTGCATGTATGTCCATGGCTTTTTAAGATCGTCCTTGAAATATTGTGTACCATATTGATCAAATGGACTAAAAATGTCTTCTTTAAAATAATTTGTCCTATCATGTAAATGAGTTTGGAATTATTTGAAATGTTCTATGATGCATTTTAAATCTCTAAACTGACATAATCAGCATTGTCCACTGCATCTTCAAGGATGAAAGCATCTAGAATTCCGCGAAATCTCAAAGATCAAAATCTTAAACTTCTTCACCTTCAGCTTTTTCATGTTAAACATTTTTAATTACTATCCTGGGCAGCTCCTCGTTTATCTCAAGAAGCATGGCATAAATTCTAGAGCAATTTGTGAGATGTAAAATCATTAAAGATTGGAGAACAAAACAACCCATATGGCAATAAATTGGTCATATATCTATCACAGTTTTATAGCATGAACACTTTGTTGTAGTACTATTTCATGCTTACCTGCATGCTGTTAGCTTCTTAGTACATGAAAACATAAGTGAGTTTAATTTTACAGGCTGTGATCCTTAAGATAATTGTGGTCAGTCCCGCTTAACTATTACTTTAACTTATTATTGCAATTGTATATGAAGCCTAGTAGAAAATCAATGTTGTCAATTCTTTGTAATTGTGACGTTATTTTGCATAAAGTGTGTATTTTTTCATTTTAAAAATCATTCTAGTGATTTTGTCCCGACCCATATCTTGCAAGCATTTGTGCTTTTGAATACCTATCTGGCTTATTTTGTGTCTGATTGGATAACAGGACCAGGTAACCATGGTAACACCTGTGTGCTAAATGTACTCTGTTTATATTCATGTTGTTTTAGATCAAAGAATCAAACAGCGAGAATAAAACTTCTTCCAAGAATGGGCGGACGGGTTTGTCTGGGACCTTCCGGAAACTCAAGTCAACACGGGTATGTCAATTATCTTAATGAGTGCCATTTATCTTTTTGGCTGTGTGTGCATTTTTCCCACTGGCCTGTGTGCATTTACAGATTGGATACATGTGTCTGATGGTGTTCATAGTCATGATATTGATGTTGTCAACTGTTTGTGTCAACTGGGCAATGTTAAGTCATAGTTGATATGTTGTTACATTATGTCAAAATGTGAAAGGCAAGTCCCTCTGGAAGAACAGTGCTGAAAAGGGGCAGCCCTTGGTAAATACTGTTAATAGAAAAGGAAAAAATCATTTATTCAGGAAGCATAGGCAAACAGTTGGTATATACCCTACAACCTCTGTAATAACTAAAAAAAAATGCGTAAGTAATTATTTGAAAATATGTGCAAACAGCAGTATAACTTTGTTGAATTAACCAATGTTTTCATTTTCTTCTCTATTTTTTATTTGATGATAAAAGTTAAAAGTTTATTAATGTTGCTTGTTGGCATCCAAAGCTGAATCGCATGGTCATTTACAGTTTGAAAAACATTAAAATTGTAGTAATATACAGTGTACTTAAATGATATAACAATATAGATATAACCTGATATGACTTTTTTTTCTCCCAGAGGAGAGCCAAACTTCAGCACTCATCCGAGTCAGAGAACAGCAGCATGGAGTACGACCGCTCGTCTTCCCGGGATGACGACCTCGAGGGTGGGCCCAACGACAGCCCCAACCAATCAGAGCTCCGCAAGCAGAGACTGTCTTCTGCCAACAGGAAGAGGGCGTTTGTCCTGTCCAGGCAGCTCTCGGATCTCGTCAAGTACACACGCTCTGTTGCATTCAAGGGCTTCCCAGAAAACAGTAGGTCCTTCAGATAATTTGATCTTACTTAATGTACCTCCATCTCAGTCACTTTCAAATAAGCATTTACAACCCCGTTCACAACTTTCTTGCCTATAAGATTGAGCAGGTAACTTCGAAGTACCCAAGGTGAACTCAAATCAGCGTGCTGCAGTGAAATGCCTTAACCTGTTTAGTACTGAGCCCCCGTATATGAGGGCTGGCTTTCTTCTGTTTAGATGCCAAGTAGCATGACTCCCATACAGCTGCTGTTTGAACAATAGACAACAGGCTATGAATAAACATCAAATACCTTATAGGACACAATTAAGCCACACCCCTTTAGTTACTACAGTTTCATTGCAAATGTTGACATCCTTACTGGACCAGCTAGGCTTACAAAGCCAGAAAATCTAACAGAAAGCAACAAGTTAATGTGATCTGAAAATGACTTAAGCCATTTTATTCTGCTAAGCCAAGTGCTATGTACATGTTGTACTGAATGCAAGTATTTGATTACATCCCGGACCAGGAAATTGTGGCCATGTTTTCGGCCTCACATATGCGATTATTTGCATTTTGGACAGGCTGATACAGTAGTTTGTTTTCTTGCATTTTTTCTTGATACCTTCATTCTGCAGTGCCATGGTGGGAGCTGCCCTCGCTTGGTGAGATGCGTGCCAACAACCTGGCAGCCACCAGAGCGAGCGAGCTGGCAGCCTTCACGACCCACAACCTCTGCCGTGTCTACCCCTCGGCCTACCGCATTGACTCCAGCAACTTCAACCCACAGCCTATGTGGAACTGTGGCTGTCAGTTGGGTGAGTGGATGGAGCATTGCTACAATTGTGGTGGGATTAAGTGGTGGCAGCGGTGGGATTAAATGCCTAAGGGTGCAGAAGGGATCAGAGCTGGAATTATGGTCACTTGAAGAGTGGTGGCAGCAGTGGGATTAAGAAACCAGGATGCAGAGAGGAGCAGAGCTGGAATTCTGGTGGCATTTAAACTCTTCATGTGCCTGATAAAATGCTAATCTACAGGATTAATGTGTATTACTTGAGAAAAAAAAATACAAAAATGATGCATAAAGAGGTCTGGGTGTTGGCAGCAGTGAGGTTCAGAGGTCAAGACTTCAGGGAGCTCTCGTCCATCCCCAATTAACTTCCACAGATTCATTCTTAATTGAATCAATCAGTGATTACACATGAATACTGCTTCCACACCACAGACACATATTTGGTAATATATCGTATTGATAAATTAGTGATAATCTTGATTGCTTCTGTCAATGAAATTACAAATTAACATTCTAGAAGATATTATCAGGCCTAGGGGCTTTGTTCCCTGGGACATTACTCATCATTTTCGAAATGCTTTTCATTGGTACCTTTGACCTGGCCTACTAGAATGTTTATTTATAAAAGATCGCTTGTGAAATACTACTTGATTTAATTCATGTGTTCTTTTTCCTGAATAATTTGCGACTTTAGTTGCCCTGAACTACCAGACGGAAGGGCGGGCCATGCAGCTCCAGAGAGCCAAGTTCAGGGTCAACGGCAGCTGTGGCTATGTCCTCAAGCCGCACATCCTCACACAAGGTCAGTGGTTGTCATGGCGATGTAGCTGTATAAGCTCTTCTTTTCATGTAACCACTACAAACAAATTTCTCGCTATGTAATATTAGATGCATTTGCAGCACAAATCTATTTGGAAGAAACGTTCATCTGTGGTCTTCCGTCGCAAGCTATCTCTCAGTCATGGGGTATGAAGTGTTGAGATCACATGACATCTTGGGGAGGTATTATTAAGATTTGAGTTTACTCTGTATTAATGCACAATGAATCACTGGTTGCATGAATTTACACTGATAAAGCAAACAATAAATTTTTTTTTACCAAAACATAGAGCAACTAAAAACCTTGTATAGTAGGTTATTTATCATTATTGTTTATCAGTACACAGTTCAAAGACTCACCGTTCATTTTGTTCTCACTCTCCTTGACTACAGACCAAGTGGGCTTTGACCCCTCGGCCACCAACCCAGTCCCAAACGTCAAGAGGAAGCAGCTGACCATCCACATCATCAGTGGTCAGCAGCTGCCCAAGCCGCCCCAGAGCTTACTGGGCGAGCGAGGAGAGGTAAGGCCAATGCCTGTCTCCTGCCCTGGTCAAATGGCTACTCCCATTCCTAGACCATGATATCTGTAACCCATTTCTTGCGGTTCAATTTTTGGGCTTTGTTATCCCTGGTCCAGTTAGGATGTTAAAATTTATGGAACTGCAGTAAGGGGCATGTGCCTTAATTTTGAACCTTATAAGGAATTTGATGTTTATTCATAGCCTACCATCTATTGCCCATACAGCAGATTACACGGGAGTCAAGCTGCTCAGTATCTGAGTGAAGAGAAATAATAAATAACTCTCCAGTTAAGAGATAGGGATTTGACCCTGCAATTGATTCGGATCAATCACAACGCTTTAACTCTCCAGTTAAGAGAGAGCTGTTTGACTCTGAGATTGATTAGGATCAATCACAACGCTTTAACTCTCCAGTTGAGAGATAGGGATTTGACCCTGCGATTGATTAGGATCAATTACAACGCTTTAACTCTACAGTTGAGAGATAGGGATTTGACCCTGCGATTGATTAGGATCAATTACAACGCTTTAACTCTACAGTTAAGAGATAGCGATTTGACCTTATGATTGATTTGGATCAATCACAACGCTTTAACTCTACAGTTAAGAGATAGCGATTTGACCTTATGATTGATTTGGATCAATCACAACGCTTTAACTCTACAGTTAAGAGATAGCGATTTGACCTTATGATTGATTTGGATCAATCACAACGCTTTAACTCTCCAGTTAAGAGATAGCGATTTGACTTTATGATTGATTTGGATCAATCACAACGCTTTAACTCTACAGTTAAGAGATAGCAATTTGACCTTATGATTGATTTGGATCAATTACAACGCTTTAACTCTACAGTTAAGAGATAGGGATTTGACCCTGCGATCGATTCGGATCAATCACAACGCTTTAACTCTCCAGTTAAGAGATAGGGATTTGACCCTGCGATTGATTAGGATCAATTACAACGCTTTAACTCTCCAGTTAAGAGATAGGGATTTGACCCTGCGATCGATTCGGATCAATCACAACGCTTTAACTCTCCAGTTAAGAGATAGGGATTTGACCCTGCGATCGATTCGTATCAATCACCACGCTGTAATGAAACGGGGCTCATGGGCAATAAGATCTCATGGGGAATTTAAATCTCTCCTATGCAGGGATGTCAATCTTTTTTGATCGTTTGCATTTCTAGATCATCGACCCTTACGTTGAGGTGGAAGTGATTGGCCTATCAGGAGACTGCACCAAGGCGCAGACCAAGACTGTCCAAGACAACGGTAAGATATCCCATGGATTCTTAAGATCTTTCATTACCGGGCTTTGGAAACGGCATTGGCTTTCTACATATCTTCATGCCAGTAGATAAGAATGAGTTAAAGGTCCCCTGTCATCAAAATGTATGTCGACTTATGTTGATGCAACATAATATGTAGATAACAAAATCACTAACTTTTCAATAAAAATATGTGTCCTATATTTTAAAATAATTTCTATTTATTTTTTGCTCAGCACTGATAAGCCCCACCTCCAAAATATCCTCCAACTCAAGATTTCCCCTGTGACATCATCAAAGGTAGAAATTAGCAGGATAATAAGCAGAATTTATGCACAAATTAAACATTGCAATGACTACCTCCACCTGCCCACAATAGCGTCACATGTCTTCACACAATACCATCTAACAACCTTTCATGTGGGAATAATCGTTTCCTTATGTCAGAAATGTGCTAGCTATGTGATGCTATTATAAGCACTTGCAGGTAGTCATTGCAATGTTTAGTCTGTGCATAAATCATGTCTATTATCCTTCTAATATCTACCTTTGGTGATGTCAGAGGGGGAATCTTGAGTTGGAGGATATTTTGGAGGCAGGGCTTATCAGTGCTGAGAAAAAATATAGAAAAAATTATTTTAAAATATAGGACACATATTTCCATTGAACAGTTGGTGACTTTGTTATATACGTATTAAGTTGAATCAACAGAAGTCAACATATATTTTGATGACAGGGGCCCTTTAAAGGAAAAGTAGGAGGAGTGTTTAATTTATGAAGAAATTAATCAATTAAATGAATTAAATTAAATGAATTGATTCACAAGTAATACACACAAATCCCATAGAGCACCATTTTGTCTGGCACTCAAAGGGTTTAGGATGTGTAAGAACTGTTCTGTTGTCCTCACAGGGGTTCAGATTTTGTTTGATTTACACCATTTTATCATTTTGAGATCATATAGTATTATGCAAATCAGCATAATGTTTTGCTTCCCTTTAACATTTTGAATTCCTTGGATCTTCTTCCATCTCCAGGGTTCAATCCGATGTGGGACTGCATCCTAACCTTCCCAGTGACCCTGCCCGAGCTGACCATGGTCAGATTCCTGGTCTGGGATGAAGACCCGATAGGGAGGGACTTCATTGGTCAAGCCACCTACCCATTCAGCAGTCTCTGTGAAGGCAAGAGTTATTTCACCCTCTAATCACCATGAATTCATTCACTATGTTATAAGTCAATAGCTGCTTCATGCTTTGGTGCTGAGAGGGTTAACCTTCTAATCACCATATTGTACAGGAATATACAGAAAATGTGTACTTTGATTATTCAACTTTGTACCTAAAATCTTCAATTAAAAACCAAGCTAGTTTCTGCATGATTTAGAAAATAATCCCCCGGGTACTCGCAAATCTACTTCTTCTTCTATGAACACATTATGTTTAAAAAAAATGCTTTGGTAACTGTCTTTATTTTGGTGGGGATGGTATTTTGTTTTTTAAACATGGATTATTTATTGAAATTTCGTTTTTATTTTCTTCAGGTTACCGCCACATACATCTGGAAGGGCTGGACCATGCAACCATCTTTGTGCACGTCTCAATAGAAGACTCCATGGACAAGGTACATTTAAAGACTTTTCTATTGGTTTCTTTGCTCAGGTAACCTTGTGCTATTTTTTTTAACTGCTCCGTGCTATAATCTTTGACAAACTGATCTCTTTTTTTATAAGCATACATTTTCAAATAAAATTGCAAGATATACAACTATCACTTATTGTTTTTACCATGAAATTGATTTTGCAATGAGATGATTTTTTTTATTTTCTGTACATTATCAAAATTGTAAAAATTGCAGGACATGTTACTATCAGTTGTTGTTTTTACCGTGAAATTGATTGTTAATCAACTTCAATTTTAGTTTTCCATATATTTTCAAAATTTTCAAAATTGCCAAATTGCAGAATTTAAAATGTATCAAAGTTTTTCTGCTTCTTCAGCAGAAGTATGTGAAGAACAGCCGAGGGCTGCGGTCCACCTCCATCACCCGCAGTACCTCCTCCCCCAGCCGATCCCGCACCAAATCCATGGACACGGAGATCAGCCTCCTGACGGGGGGCAGCGCGGGGGGTAGCCCCTCCCACCACGGGGCCTCGCCCAAGCGCCGCACCTCCCTGGCCGAGCGGCTGGGCATCCGCCGGCGCCACAGCACCACGGCCTTGCTAGTGGAGGGCATCCTGACGGTGGCCGGTGGTGGTAGTGGTGGCAGCGGTGGGACGAAGAGTGGCGGCGGTGCTGGTGGTGGTGGTGGCGGCAGCGGTGGCATTAAGAGCCCAACCTCACCCACGCACACCCCGACCTTTGGCCTGCTCAGGCAGAAGAGGAGGAGCTACGAGGGGGAAATCAGGAAGGGGCGCTCACAGGGCGACGAGGAGAACAAGGAGGATGGTAAGGGTGTTTCTCGTGTGGACTTCAAGGGTGTTGAGGGTGTGGTCTGTATGATGGATTTGGATTGCAGCTCTGGAAATATCATTGGACAACTTGCTGTATTTTGCCAGTAATAGTGAGTGGTTATTTTGGAAGAAATGAGTACATTGTACTAAACAATCATTATTGGACTATTTAATTCTACTACCAGTAGGTGATCATTACTGGACAAATTACTACATTGTACTTACAGTAAGTGGTTATTATTGGACCACTTGCTATATTTTACCGGTATACCGGTACATATGGACCACTCAGGAAATGCAAGCACTGGCCTTTATGAGCAGGTGGTTTATGTACAGAAAAAATGTGATACAGGTTCCATTTAGAAACATTTTTGAAGAGGAATACCAAATGTGATTTTTATAAGCAAATAGTCTTGATATACAGGTTGTTGCTTGAACAGGTTCAATATAACAGTACGTGGTCATTTTTGGACAATGAAGTATATTACACTCTGCTATCTTGAAGCGGTCATTATTGAAAGAGTTTCTGCATTATCTTAACAGCAAGCGGTCCAATAATGTTTCTCCAGATCTGTATACTCAGCATCATGTTAGTTGCATTGTTTATGTTTATATCATTGTGTTTATCATTGTTATCACTTTTTTTTCACAATCCAATGTAACCCCATGAGGTCAAGTCTGGTGTATAACAAGCAAAAAAAGTTGTGCAATATGCTCATGCTGCTCACACAATATTTATTCATATTCTGAAGGTTTCATTTCTTTTTAAACCTTTTACTTTCCCTTTGCAATAACCAGATTTGAAGTGCCTGTCAAATATAGCCTTTCATTGATTCAAATATCCATTTAAAGATATTATCATGGATGAGTGGAAGGATAGCTATAGCTTGTTATCGGTCATGATAAAGCAATGTTATAAGTGAAAGGCACTCCACTGTAATATTATAAACATTTGCCTTGTATATGCTTATGCTGGTGGCTTATGAATGCCGTGGAGCTCTGTCTAGATTTTCATTGCTATTTGAATTGAATGCTTTGGGGGCATGTGTTTCTATGTGGGATGTTAGGAACTGCTAACTTTATACTACGGCATTAAAATGCACTGAATTGAATTGAATATAATGGCACACGCACCCTATCAGAGAATGGTCTGTGGTGTTTTCGGGTTTGATTTTCATTATATGTGCATCATTTTAACGGTGGAAGAAACAAAGATAAAGTGATGTAGTGCAAAATCATTCCTTACATTTTCAATAAGTTTCTATAAAGTTCTGCAAAGATAACCAGTGTAACAACCATTTTTAATTGTTAGTGTTAACATTGGTATAATAAGTATGTAAGAAAAACTCTTCATTTTGATATTCATTCAATCTATATTTCATTTAATTTCAATTTATCCATTTCACATTCTAACTCATCACCATTCAAAAGGATCTAAATGACAGGTAAAATGATATTGTGAACCTGTGTTGTTATTTGTGGTTGCATGTCTTGAAGGTGGTGGTGTTTTGAACAGCTTTAGGGAGGTCATGTTGCTAAAATAAATAATAAATAAAACTTAACCCAAGAAGACATATTCAATATCATGTTGAAGCTTCATACTGTAGGAAGACACATTCTAGAAACTATGAGACACAATTGTCAACTTGACCTCAAAGAATAATCAAAGCGGGAGCAGAAAATTTGCCATAGTTTTTGTTATTATAAACTGTTAGAGCTGAGAGGTTGTGAAATCAAGAATGTTTTTAACAAATGAGTTATGTTAAATTTTGTTTGCAGGAAAAGATGACAAGCACACTTAAATTATATTATTTGAGGTTTTGAAATGATTGCGTTCCAGAAATGCCACCACTTTTTTCCATGTAACCGTACATACGTATGTATCTTGTCATATCAAATTTGTTTTTTGATGTGTTTGGCATGGTGTTTGGTAGTACATATATATTTTTCTGGTAGTATAGTGTTTTTGTGGCACATTTTTCCCCCAGTTATCAAACATTTTGCTGCAATAAATTGTGTTTCTCTTGACAGGAGATGATCATTCTGCTCTTTATTTATTGTACCTCTTTTCAAATGGCTGAGTTTGACAGCCAAATTGCAGAATTAATTTGCCTCAAAATCCATGAAAATAACAAATTTAAGTTGACAGTGATGAAAGTATAGTGATGAAAGTGACAGTAAGAGTATATTTTTATAACATTAATATGTTTATCTAGTGTGATGCCCTTCTCTCATGCAATCACCCCTCTTTGCTAAACAAATCCTGGTTTGGCAGCAATTCCTTCTTTTTTTTTGGCTACTAATTATTGCATATTCTTTTCCGCTCACACATACTGTGTCTTTCCTGCTTTCCTCTGCTAAAATGTCTTTCATACCTTGAGTCACTTGCTGATCTTAACTCCGCTGTTAATTTTCTTTTTAATAACAATATCTCTTCTGGAAAAGGGATTGCATAATTGTTAAGGCAACTGTATAAACTTATAAAATATTGCACATCTAGAGAAATGTCATTCTGAGGTACCCCTTTTCAGTATATATATGTGTACGCTAATGCTATTTGACAGTGGTATGAACAATTTGTCATGGATTTGTTTCAATTCCTGCAAATATTTGTTTTTCAAGTTCCTAATAATTCTAGTGAAAGACCAATATCTAAGCAGATGTATACATACATATTTTGATGATACAACTAATTTTGTATTTTGTTTATTTTTTTTCAGTGTTTGGTGAGGAGGAGTGCGACTTTATTCCCATAGACTGCGAGGCAGTGATGGAGCTGATTACGTCCAGTGATGTTTCTGTAGAGCTCGAGGCAGATGGTAGCATGAGCGCCCCTCTTAATGAAGTCCCACTTATCCTCAAGCTCGGAATCTCCCCAGCACAAATCATGCAAGTCATCCAAGATGGCCTTCTTAGCTTCAGGACTCCATCCATAGAGCCTCTCCCCATCTCCAATGACAATAGCTGGGACCACAGCGAAGAGAGCCCTAACACAGAAATCAGTAGGTTGGACCGGGATGAGCCTAATGCCAACACGCAAACTAGTAAGTGGGACAATGATAGGAGCACATATGAGAACAGCCCGCCATCGGACATTGAGGATGGTGGTCTGGAAGGAGGACTTCCGGAGATGTGTGTCGTCCATGACAATGACGTATTCCAAACAAACAACAATGACTTCTCAACAGAGATAGAAGCGCTGTTGTCAGCCCGCTTCACCAAGCAGAAGCTAGCCTACATGATAGGGTCATGTGAAGAGTGCTCTTCAACAGAAGAATGCTGCTCCAGCCTGGGTTCCATGGAGGATATCCCAGCAGGAAGTGATCCAGGAGGTCCTGTGACCGATCAGTCAGGCGATTACTACTCTCTCGACGGTGAGCTCAAGATTCCAGATATCCCCTCTACTCCTACAAATCAAGCTTCGGAGATGAAGTCAGAGTCAGCAATGCTTGAAGGCAACACCTCAGCTGAAACTCAGAGCAATACTTTGGGAACCCCAGACATTAAGGACGATGTAAGTGACTATGATAATAATGACTTTTATGATGCGGAGGAATCTGAGGTACTGCACTCAACCCAAAGCCATGTGTTCCTTCCAGACCGTAACACATCAACCCTCAGCCCAGTACAAGAGAGCCCTTCCTCCTCCAATGGGATGGAGATACCCGTTTCACACTGGAAAGGTAATCCTGCCTCAGATGTGTCTGGGATGCCTTTGACCGAAGCAGATTCTGCCCAGACACATCTTGAAACTCTTGCCAAGCAGACTAGCCTTGCCACAGAGGCTACTAATCTTGACCACCCAGATGGACAATGCATTGTACTTGATCGTGTGCAACCTCAACCACAAGGTCACATACAAGATCAGCTCCCATGTGAAGGTCAAGATCAAGGGCATTTGCAACTGCCAGCTAAAAGTGTTGCCCAGAGAACATCAAGTGGTGAACTCCGTGCCCTGTCCAGTGTGGTAGACTCCTTGTTTGATCTAGCAGCAAGTCTGGCTGCAGAGGAGAGGGAGCTTCAGAACAATGAGCAGGAGCAGGACAATATAGGTATGTCCAAGGAGATGGATGATAGTGTCAAATCAAGTGATGAGGAATCATGTATTGATGATAGCCTTGCACGCAATGAAGCATCAAGGGAGAACTGTCCAGAGAGCATTGATGTGTCTGAAGAAGCCACTGGAAAGGAAGAATGTGAAGCACTTGCATCTACTGAACACACCCCAACCAAAAGGAGTGCTAAAGGGTCTCTGGAAGAACAAGTAGATGATGACCCACCTGAGTCCTGGAATGACCAAGCAAGGCCTCTTGTGCCAACAGGACTGTCACCTGAAACTGCCCTGCTGAGAGGTCAACAGTCATTGGACTCCACAGCTGATACTAGTTCAAGAGAAAAGTTGTTCAGGCAAAATAGTTCTCCATCAGATACCATCCACAAGATCCCCGATGACAGTGTCCAAGAGAAATCTGGGAAAATTGCCTTCAGACGGAGGTCTCTGGGAAAAGTCTTTAGCAGTCTGCTTCAGAAGTATGACCTGTTTGATGGGAAACGCTCAGAGACCTTTGGGAAAGGCATTCGATCTTCATTGAGAAGGAAGTTTGTCACCAGGAGCGTTCCAGATATCAGTAATATGATCTTGAAGGATGGAGATATGGTGGACGAGAAAGATAAAGCAGACTCTTGTGAGAGGGAGAGGTCTTCAAGTAGCCAGGAGATCTGGGAAGCAGAACAATTGAGCAAAAGTTCTGACAATCTGTCTGGCATTTTGGAGGAATCTCTCACCTCAAGGTCATCCAGAATATTTACTTCTCTGGAGGACTTTAGTGATATGACCAGCAGGGAGTTCCATTGTAGTCTGGGAGATTCAGATGGGGAGACGAGTAGAACATGTCTCTATTTTGATGAATCCATTAACATTCCTCAGAGGCAACAGGATAAACCTTGCAGCCCATTACATGCCAGGAAAGTCATGAATACAGAGAAAGGAACTCAAACTGAAGCAGAACCACTCTCCACACATCATGTTGACAGCAGCCCAGTGGTTGGGAGGTGGCACCGCAATGGCCATCCAACCCGCCCCCTCAGCTGTCCAGTCTTGCCCCAGCAAATGAGTCCCGATGCCAACAAATGCAGGATCGTGTACTTCCAAGAAAATCCATCAGTGACACCACCTGACTTCCCAAACAGCAAAACTGATCTCAACTCGCAATGGGAAACGGCAAAAGTGATCTCTGAGGAAGCGGAGGAGACCTTTCTGACTGTGGATGACATGCGGGAAACGTTGGCCGATGTTTCCTCTGACGACCCTGAGGTGGAGGATGAGAACGACTCAAGCCACATATGTGTGGTGAAGGGATGTAATTGTGCAGTGAACGACCTCTCTGCACTGCTGGACTCGAGTCTTCTCATGGAGACCTGCTTCACAGGAGAGGAGGATGTCACGGGTAAAGACCCTGAGCACAGCACTCCAAAGGGTGCTAACCAGGAAGCATCACTCAAGGGCAAACATCATATCCTCAAAGATGGCATTGTCACAAAAGATGAGCACACAGATGTAGCTGCAACATTGTCAGAGAGAGATTCCGTTGGAGATGGGAGGAGATCAGATGTTGGTCACGCTATATCGTCTATTCACACACACTTGGGTGGCAAACATCGAAGCATAGGGACTTTCAGGAGTGAGTACAATCGCAGCTTCGATGAAGACAATGGCAGCAGTGGTGAGGGATCAACGTCTTCTCTAGAACCTAGCCCACAGAAGGTAGAGGATCCCAGCAAGCTAACCACAGAGGGGGATGCACCTATCCCTGAGCCTGAGAAATCATCTAGTGGGGCGGAATCTGCATCTGGGAAAGAGTCTGATATCTTCAATGATATTCTTAGTCTCGGTAGAACCATTCCACTTGCTACCATAAGTGATGAGTTGCTGTCCTCGGATACAGACACGCTATGTCAGGTTGCTGACCTTGAAGAAGACAGCCAAATTCTTACTCAAGACACTGACACGAGCTTGCCGATGTCTTGTGCCACAGACCTTGAAGGGGACAGCCAGATTCTTACTCAAGACACTGATGCAAGCTTGCCAACATCCTGTGCTGAAGAAATGGATGAGAAGGATAGTGACCCAGACACAAATTCGGTAGAAGATGCGAGGACCAAAGATTGGGATTTGTCATTTGACATGGTCAAGTCCTTGGAAGCATTGTCTACAGCGCTGGATGTGGAATTGTCACAGCGGAAGAATGAGACTGAGGACTCCATCTCAGAATCACCCAAACCTGATCTAGTTGACACACCCACATGTATTAGTCCAGGCTTTAGGATACCAACCAGCACAGAAGTTCAGACAGAAAATACCCAGAGCTGCGAATCACAGACCAAAGATGACTCATGCACTATAACTTGCCAGGAAGTCTTGCACCATCCTTCAGAAGGAGCTCCAAGTACGGTCCTCCCTACCTGTAAGAAAACAATGCCAAGCGCTCTTGAGGGTACAGTACTCCTGAGGACCAGACACAGAAGCCCTCTACGTAGACCAGAGATTGGAAGTGCAATATCAGTCAGGTTCCTGAGTCAAATCCCACGCCAGATGTCTGCCTACACCTACAGCGACTCAGATTCTGACTATGACTCAACAGCAAGTGGGTCTTCTCAGGAAACTGTGGTTGAAGTCATTGCCACACACCCGCTTCCCAAAAGGTCAAAGGTCAAACCGCCTGTTCCTCCCAAGAGCTACAAGCTGAAGCAGCACATCATTGCCAAGCGTGCCGGGTCTGGAAAAAAGCCTGCGAGACCCCCAGTACCACCAAAGCCAGCCAACTTAAAAGCGCTGCTTGCTGAGAAACGGGCTAGAGAGGCCTCAAAGAATGGAGCAAAGGCTTCAGGGACAGTTCCCACTGCCAAAGCAGCTGACACAGTCTCCACCAGTGTGCCACCAGGACAATCCCCAACGAGTACAAGTGCAATACATGAAACGAAACAGAGTGTTACTGTTAAAGAGACAATACGTGATAGGAATCAAGGGAAAGTGCCTGGTGGACATTTAGGTCAAGATAGAAACTCTGCCAGGGGTAAAGGTCCTGTAGAAAAACTGTGCAATCAGCAAAAAGAGTCAGCAGCATCAAGGTTATCATCCCGTGGCTGTCTGCAGTCCAGCATGGACACCCCTCAAGGAACTACCATATCACCGATGCCAGTCCCTCATCGTTCCAGGACAGGATCCTCTTGCGAGGATAAAACAAAAACGGAGATAGACGCGATGTTCCTTGCAAATATAGGCAGCAAGTACAACGTGACCATGAGGAAGCGCTCTGCTCGCCCAAAGCCCAAATTGGAGCACAGACACAGCACAGGGTCCCTGTTCTCTTTTGCCAGCCTTCCGGTGAGTGAGGGTCAAGCTGCTAGAACTGTTGGCCAAAAGGTCTGCAGGGAGAGGGGCTACCCTGACCAATGGAACCAGCCTCTGGCAAGCTGGTCACTTGACCGCAAGAAGCGATCAAACCAACGGGTCTACTTCATGCTGAATGTTTAATGTGTGCTCATAAGGTGACACCATTGATGAACCAGGTGACTGTGACAGTCCAAGTGTGTGACTGCCAGACATTGTAGATGAATCCAGTGCAAAACTTATGTTCAGTGTAAAGCTTTGTTTATGTAATACACTGCCAGAAAGAAACATCTCAAATGTCTAAGATTTACATCGATGTTTGCAAGTTAAACCAAAATGAAGTATGCTTGAGTCATTCTGTAATTTCAAGCATAAATTTTTGAATGGTATTGAGGCAAAGCAGTTATTCTGTTGAGGCACTTATGAATAACAGACTTATTCCCTGTTTAACAGAAAACCCCAAGTTTTGTGCATGATTCCTCTAACATAACAAATACATACAAGTATACTGTATATCAAGTTTTGGATAGAATTGTAACACCCCCAAAATGATATGACTAGACAATTTTGGAATAAAGGAATGTCATCCTGCATTTATATTTTACCTTCCTAGAATATGAATCGAAATATGTGTTATTGATTTTTCTTTGTTGGCAACTAAAGGCTGATATTTTGCCAAGGAATGGATTGATAATCATTGCAGAATTCACACTCAGGAGGCTAACTTGCTTTGACTATCACAATATTATTCTTGTTGTTATCATGATGCTTTTATTTAAATATATTATTTATGATTTGGGATTTAAGTTTGGAGGCAGGGAAAGAAAATGGACATGATGTGTTCCCAAAAGCAGTGCCCTGTCTTTTAAAGAGTTGCAATTGACAGCAACTTGACTTGCGATCAATATCGATTATAACTCTGTACATTAGAGATTGGGGATTGGATATGCGATCAATGCAGATCAATGGCAATTCCTTATAAGATGTAGCCCAGATAAACATGTCACACGGCCTATTTCCACCATGGATTAGTGACTGCATGTGAACGTGCGATTTGATTGTCTTCACAAATCACCTAACTGCCAGAAGTCACCATTCCTAGATGACGAAAAAATTATCACGATAATAATGATTTTTATGATAATGATTAGTTTACCCAATGTAGCCTCCTCGCTATGAAACCTGCTTTCTATTAGATGTGTTCATGTTTGTATTTAATACTTCTTATAAGGTGTATATATTGCGACACATTTGGTTTGATTCAATACACTGTACTCCTTATAAGATGTATATAATGAGTCTATATAACAGATAGACTCAGATGGATTACAGTCATGTCATCTTTAACAACTGTAGCAATTACTGATCTATAGTATATGATTGCAGAGTATCGAAGTGGCGTTGTCATATCCATTGTTATGCCAGGTTCTGGTTCTAATTTACACCACTCAAGTGAGATTTTTACTGGTCCAATATTGTCAAGCGGGAGAGTGTCGGCCACTCCCAACGAGAGTACCCGCTATGATCATTATTATTTACTCTACCCTCATAGAGTTGAACCTGTTGTCATGACAACATGCTCTGAGGGTATCGCACTTCGGTACTCTATTGATACTTGGACATTCTAAGATACAGATGCTTTTTTGCAGCCAAGGTGGTGTATTTTGCGTCAATGATTTTGTCACAAATCATTGGGGGAAAATCTCAAGATTATAATGATAGATAAATGTTTTGCTATTTCATTTATCAAATGACATTGAACTGTTCGCTTTTCAATTACATAAACGATGTGATGGAAATGTTAATGCCACTGATGTTGGGAATAGCTGACTGGACTACTTGAGTGGTATTCTTAAAACTGAATTCAGTCAACAAATGTGCCAATAGAGTGTCTGGGACGTAAGTCAAAACTTCACTTCATTATCAGAATACCAACTGACTAAAGGCAAGACAATTTTGGATTTAAGTTTCTTTAGAATACCCTCCCAGGTGTTCTGTCTCTACCAGCATCTGCTATATTCGATCACTTGGAGGAGAGTTAGCGCGTTTCAGATATTGTCATGAAAAAAAGATCATTATCTCTTTCAAATGATTATCAGTAATGGAACATACCATATATGCTCTCAATTGTTTCCAAAGTTACAGGAATTGGGTAGACATTCCTGTTTGTTTTAGTGGGGGAATAAGTGATTAATCAAATTTTGATTTCTTAGTGATTAAAACGATGGAGCTGAATTAGATTGAATTAAATTGTTTTGTATAAGATAATGTAGGTAGAACGATTTTTTATTGTATATTGACAGATATCATGATTATGATGACTAATAACAGTACAGAAATTCTTTATGCAAATATTTGTTGCCATAGTGTATCATTTTACCATGTTCCATTATGCTGCAGATAATGGAAGAGGTAGAGGTACTTTCTAGTTTCTTTCCGGCCAAGCTTCCACTATAAATGTAAAATTATTTATGAAATGTATCACAGATTAGATGCATTATATGTATTTTGATTAATATGTAATTGAGGAATCAGGGGAGGGACGCAGAATTATCACTCTCTAGTGTGGCTGATTTTAGGAGAAATTCCTACAGATCTAAAATTGCAATTATCAGAATAGTCTAAGGTTATTAAAAGTGTATTGACACTTTGTTTTTACCCCCGCCTCTTTTTTCTTCTGTCTGTTATGTTTTCTATCTCACCTTCTCCCTCTTTCTCTTTCTCCCTTATTTTTTTTTATTTACTTGTCGCCTTTTCTCCATCAATTTGATACCCCAACCCCCCGCCCCTGCCCTCTATATCTTCTGCTCTATCTCAATGTCATTTGATGTGTGGTAATAACTAAAGTTGTGCAAGCCTGGCTTAAGTTTATCATGTAATTACGATTGTAAGTCCAAACTATCAATTTGATTTTACTAAGAAAAACAAATATGTACTTGAGAATAATACAATGAAGATTGGAACTCTACCGCACTTCATTTCCGTACTCTCCTGAAATTTTATTTATTGATTGATTGAAATTGTGCAATTGATTACTTACAATATGTGATATGTACATTTCTTATCATATTACTGTGTATATGTGTATGTGCTGTCGTTTTCATTATTGTTTTCATTTATTTGTGTCATAATCTTAAGGTTGAGTCTCAAACTTGAATAATACCCCTTTCGATTTTAGAATGAGTTTTGATGACGGAGGTCATTTGAAATATTCTGATAAACTATATGAGCAAGACTAAATTGGGCAAAGTCAAATGTGTCAGGTTTTTCTCTACCGTGAATTATGTTCAATCAGTCACTTGAGATAAACATTATCTGTGATTTTTCTTTCTTCGTTTTTATGCTATAAAATATTATTTGTATATGCTTGTAAAATTCATAATGAATTAAATTATTATTGATTTGTTCTTTGGTTATTATTTGAAATTAGAATGTATATTTGAAGAGTTATGGGTATACGCAGTCTCGTGAGATTTATTTATTACAAATCCTTCTAGCTACTTCTGTGACCTTTTACAGCTGTTTCATTAGAGAGATCATCCCCATTATATTTTTGTAAATTGCCCTATTCTGCCAAAAGGGCATATAAGACATAAATATCTAAGTAAATGTATTATTTGATCATTTTTTTGATAGCCTGATTTCTAGGCTCTTGGACATTTCAAATAAAAGGAACCAGGCTTTCCGACAAGAGAATATTCTTGATTTGACATTGCCATAATGAATGTACATTTCTGATGATTTTGGTTTATAAATATCTAATAGCCTAGAAACGAAGACACTTTTTTGGCAGCATTTTTAAAGCAAAAATACTGATTGCATTTAGAGATATTCCAGTATATACAAATATCCTGTGTGCGTTGTGCCGATGTAAATGATTGTCCTTTGGGGTAATTCAAAATCTCGCTTTATCTGTTCTTTGAATCTCATTTTATTTTGGCTTGCTATTTTTGTCTTAAGGTGGTAGTTTTTGTTTTAAACTCAATGGAACCGTGCATAGTCTGTAGTTATGGTAGTTATAATACGTAAAAAATATGTATCATGAGAGGGATTTTGGTATTAGGAGATCTTTGAGATCTGAAAGCGCTCTTCTTGACGGACACTTCCTTGCATCTTTATATGTACTCGATATTTGTATTTTTATAGAATGATCATAAGTGTATACATCATTAGAAATAAGTTTTGTGATCAGCAATGTGTTGATTATTGGACAAAATCACGTTTAATCACAATGGCACACGAGTGAGATTGAATCTTTAATCGTGTTTGTTAACTCACTGTATAAACACGCACTATTTGTATAAAGTGTATATAGTGTACGATATTAAGCATGTACAAAAAAGATAACCATTTGTAGCATTTATTAAAATTTAGAAATTTGATTCAAATTTTGTTTGGATGTGTCTTTTTTTTATATTGCGTAGTTAGACAGTATAGTGTAAAGAATTGAAAATACTTCAAGCTACATGGTAATAGTTTGGATTAAGTTCTTTGTCTATTGATTAGTTTCACCTGTCATATTTTGTATTTAGAAACGTAAGTTATATTCAACAACTTCCATGAGAATTTAAAATTCCCTTAAAGATCGAATTTACGATTTTCCATAGAAAAGGTGCTAATATTTGTATTAAGTATTGGGAGGGTCCAGTGTACGTATACCAATGCTCATTTAGAATGTTATGAGATGAACCTACGTGTAAGCGGGGTAATCTAATGAGGTTGAATGAAAGGGACGAGTGGGTCGTTTGGAGAGAAAGAGAAAGATGCTACAAAGTTATACATTAAAGGTCACCGCACACGACACGACTAGAAATGTGACGTCACATTCTTGCACAAATCCCATAACCGGGTCCTGTGATTCAACCAATCAGAGAGTGTCGTTCGAATGATTGCATTGTGTAGTCTGTGGTGGCTTTTACCGAGATGAAGTGTGATCGGCTTATTGGCAATTTTTTTCTCTTTTTTTTTCCCCCTTTCTTTTTTTTTAAACTCTTGTCAGTTTTTGGAATACCAACTGACAGATCTAAGGCAGTTAAGTTTCTTTCAGCACACCACCCAAGCCGTGATCCGTGATGGAGGTTTCCTCGCACACTTTTCCCATCCTCTGAAAACATGCTGTCGCCCCTGTTTCATTTAATGGTAAAGTCTATGCCAAGTAGGTTTGACGTATGTAAATGATATTTTACCTTGAATACGTTTTATAAGCTAAACGACAAATGATAAGAACAGATTAACCGTGCATAACGACGATTTATTCCATAGAGATTCTATACAAATTTGTTTTACACATCACCTGTGTAATCAGAGTTTACATAACATTTCCATTTATTTGTGGCTAATTCAGCAAACTACATCGAATATTATTTTACAAAAAGATATTCACACACGTGATAAAGCAGAACGATATCCAACTATGATATCGGTAAAATAAAAAGAATAAAAAGGTGATTTATTCATATAATTGTTATTTCAAAAACTTCTTGGAAGTTAAAAGGAAGAATGAGGGGGAAATTAGCATCGTAAATACGTTGCACAGAATATTCTCAAGGTGAAAGCCTCTTGCATATGAAAAAAGGAACTAGAAAGACTACAAAATACGATTCAGAGTATATAAGCCACTAAAGTCAAGGTGAAATGATCTTAAGTTTGCGGTGAGTTTTACAAAGAATATACATTTGAACACCTTGAAATTTGAAATGCTTAAATCGTTTTGTTTGGACGAGAAAGACTTTCAGCTCAAACCTCACTTTGGAACATCGAAGTAGTCAAATTTAAAAAATCCTCTATTGATTTTTATAAGCTCTCCCTCGTTTTCCACACAGTCTCTAAACGCCTTCCTTTCCTGTTTTGACGTAAGCATCAAAATTGAATTTTGTACGTCAATGTGATTCACATACAAAAGCATCCTGCATAGTGTGCATTTTGTCTTTGCCATTTTTTGTTTGTTTCTCACTACTTTAATTGAAAGTGTGTACTTACAGATAATATTCAAAATAGATTTTTTTGTTTTTCAGTAAAACATAAATACGCGCATAGAAATACACACATATATAAATTATGCATATTAACAAAAAGAATAAAATATCTAACTTTGGGGCTATAGGCCAAAGACTTACGCGTGGTGAAAGAGCACACATGTTAACAAGGTGGGTTTCAAAAGGTATTAACAGAAGTTTTCAAGTAGATCACAGTGAGTATGAATATAGACATATATAAATATATAAAAACATGCAATAAGGTATATATCTTCTCAGAAATATATAACATGAAGATCATCATCTGCCCTCTTGTCACGGAAGTGGAATGTAAAGATAGGTCAAGCTTCTATCCCGAGGACCGGCCGAGGATCAAGTTTTGTCGTTTCAGTTGTTGTTGTTATCATTCTCTTCAAAGTACATGAAGTCCTGGAGAATAGAGAAAACGAAGGTAACACATTCTCCGTTAAAACTTAATCTCCCCCGAATCAAATAATGCATGTTACACAACATGCGCACGTTGAACCAAAATTTGAAGTAAATATAGACTTTGATCAATTCATGATAAAATTTCACCACATCGTAATGATATTGCTGACAATTTATTCCATCAAGTTTAAACTCTCGTGAACTACGAACCTCCTAACCCCTTTAAAGTGTTTCTTGTGCACAATAACGGACAATGGATAGAAAATGTATTATATAAGCAATGACCACGATTACATAAGTAATTATACAACTGCTCATGTCATCACAACTCTAAAGGATATTACATTTGCAAACTATTATCTTTCGTGCTTACGTAATAAAGATAATAGCGATGTTGTATCCAATGAATAACACGTTTACAAATCTGGACGATGACTGAATACGCACCGCAGCACAGTTAACAATTCAAAAAAGAAATGGAAAGCAAACTCACAATGAGGAAGACTGCTCCGAGCATGACAGCCTTCATCTTCACATCCAGGTCCATGGGAACTGATAGAGGAAAGTGAAAACAACAAGAAATAACAAGTTAGAAATAAGATTTTTTTTCTAATGCTATTGTCACAACCTGTCGTGCGTGTTTTTGTTCGTGTGTATCCGCAACTTACGCGCCAACTTTTGCGATCCCTTCGGTGCCTGAATATACGCACACATCTATGTGTCCGTATGGCAAGCTGTTTTAACATTTATTCCTATTTCTTGATATCACGAATTCGATTTCTTGATATCAAGAATTCGACTTTTTGATATCAAGAATTCGATTTCTTGATATCAAGAATTTGATTTCTTGATATCAAGAATTCGAATTCTTGATATCAAGAAATGGTTTTGTGTAGTTAAGCAATGGCAATTCTTGATATCAAGAAATCGAATTCTTGATATCAAGAAATCGAATTCTTGATATCAAGAAATCAAATTCTTGATATCAAGAAGTCGAATTCTTGATATCAAGATTTTGATTTCTTGATATCAAGAATTTGATTTCTTGATATCAAGAAGTCGAATTCTTGATATCAAGAAATCAAATTCGTGATATCAAGAAATAGGAATAAATGTTAAATGGCTTGCCATACGTCCGACGCAAGGATTTTCTGAGAAACCCGACGCAAACCACACGCAGAAAGGTGCACGGCCGGTTGTGACCATGGCATAAGTGTATATTATCTTTTAACGTTCTCCACCGGAAAAGTTTTCCATGCATGATCTTCTGCTGGCCTTATTGAATTAGACTGATTTTTTTACCCTTGCAGATCTAGCTGCGGGAAACAGAGCCCAAGGCTATATTCGTGAATGCTTACTAAGCCTATAGTTAGTCACTAAAACGCATACCACAGCATGCATTATTAGTAGTGAACTAGGCTACTAAGCTTTCTAACCAGAAGGCGCCTGGACACCCACATTTTCTGAAATTTCAATATCAATATGCTAAATCACTTCCCAGGGGACAATATCATCCCCGGGTATTTCTTGATAATATGCGTCTTCAAAAAAAGAATAAAAAAAAACTTACTCGAGGAAACTCGAAACCTGTCTAAAAAGACAACCACAAGATAAATTTGGTCTTCATAGACAAGTCTAATTAAATGTAAAATGCCTTGATAAGAATCAACCTGAATGGTCTTTACAGACAGTTGATCTTCAAAGATAGCAATACATATTGGCAGGTTTGACTGTATTGTGAAACACAGGTGTTCAATAAATAAGTTTAACTCTTAACGAGCCATATGTGCATGATTTCACCATCAATACACACACACATACACACACGCGCGCTCGCGCGCGCACACACACACACACACACAGATATCCCGAAGAGTTGCAGTTTATCCAAAAAGAAAGCTTATTAGTGAGAGAGACAGAATATACTCACAGGAGACACCGAAGTTATCAGCCTTGGTGTAGAGTTCCTTGACGAAGCCGCTCCACTGCTTGCTGATCTTGCCCACCTCATTCGTCATGTTGACATCCCACACCTACACATCAAGGAGAGAAGGTGTGGTCGGTTAATCATCAGGGCCCTGTTGCATAAAACTTGACATTGGTGGTAACTTTACTACAAATGGCAACTTTAATGAAAACCATGACTTTGGCTGCTACCATGGTTGTTGCTATTGATGACAGAGTTACCATGAATGGTAAGTTTTATGAAACGGGGGTGTTTCACCAAGCTGTTCGTAAGTTACGAACGACTTTACGAACGACTGGTGATACCTTCTTGTGTTAAATGCGATACCACACTTTGTTCATTGAGAATCTGATTTAGCACAAGAAGGGATAACCAGTCGTTCGTAAAGTCGTTCGTAACTTACGAACAGCTTGGTGAAACACCTCCCAGGTGTGTCCAATGGTAGGATATAGGTTCCAGCTATAATGGCTACCGTCGTCTGTTCTGTAAGTATACCATAGTCATTTTGTAAAGTATTGGGGTGCCAAGTACACACGGCACCCTCCTCTCTCTCTCATTTACACACACACACACACACACACACACACCAACAAACACACAAACACACACACAACTTACCTTATGTTAAAAAATTCAACATCCAATCAAACTACACACTTTAAAAATTATATAGTTCATTGATTTTATCGTAATGGGAAGAGCATGTTAATTTATTAGTGGTGTAGATATTCTAAATGAAATACAATAAATGGAAATGGCCATCTAAAATATTAAATGCATACCTTGAATTCCTGGTCACATGTACAGCACGCCCCTTGACAGATGCAACAGGGGCCTCGAACCTTCAACACACAGTTCCGTGAAGCATCGAGGATGTTGTAGTTGGGATACCAACCACTCTGCCTACAAGGCGGAAAATGAATAAATCACAATGTATGGTTATTAGGACTATTTTGCTGGTGTTTAATTTCAGTTGTCGGTGAACTCTATTGGAGAACCGATGAACACGGTCTGCAATGCAAACAAGAATAACGCGGAAAAAATAAAAAGGAAACTACTGAAACAATAGCATTACGAAAAGGGAGAAAAAGAGATGATTTGAGAAAAATAAGCAGAAAGATGAAAGGGAGGAGGATAAAGAACGAGAGGAAAGAGCAGGGAGTGGTAGAAGAGCAAAAATACGTGAAAGGTGGAGAGAAGGAGAAGAGAATGAGGAGGACGGAAAAGGGAAATGGGAGGAGGCGAACATGACGAAAAATGCACATGAACAAGGATGAGAACAGAGAGAAGAAGAGTCCTACTAGAATTAAATTATCAAGAAGAAGAATAATATAGTGAGGAGTTGAAAGGGGAGGAAAATAACAAGGAGAAGAAATATAGGAGGAGAGAAGTTAGGAGGGGTTGAAATAGAGGGAGAGGAAGTAAAATTGGACTAGGAAGGGGGAGGGTGAAGGAGGAGAAAAAAAGACAAAAGAAAATGAAATAAAAAGAAACAGGACAGAAAAGGAGAAAGAAGGCAAAGATGAAGATGCAGAAAAAGGAGGAGAAGAAGACAAAGAAGACGAAGAAGAAGAAGAAGAAGAAGAAGAAGAAGAAGAAGAAGAAGAAGAAGAAGAAGAAGAAGAAGAAGACGGAGAAGAGGAAGAAAAAGAAGAAGAAGAAGAAGAAGGAGGAGGAGAAGAGGAGGAAGACTACTCACGCCTGCCTGACATATCCCATGACCTGGCCCACGGGTGCCTCCACGATCACCTCCATCCCGCAGCAGTCGATGTTGGCACACCAGCAGCATCCAGCACAACACTTGAACTCACGCGTCACCCGCATCACTTCCTGTTGCCGTGGGAATGAGATGGGGATGATTGTTAACTCTTTCTGCGCCACAAGTAATACACACAAATCCCATAGACCAGCACTTTATCTTGCGATGCATGATTTTCTTTCTTTTATAATGTATGCTTTTCACCGTTTGTTTTAAATCAATACCGTGTTTTTATGAAAATTGAAACTTGAAAAGTGAAGTGATAAATGTACCACAACATACACGTATCATGACAAATCCTCTCTCTCTTTCTACCCCCCCCCCCCACACACACACACACTCTCTCTCTCTCTCTCTCTTTCCCTCTCTCTCCCTTTCTCTCTTTACATCTCTGTCCGTGAGACTATAATTTCAACAACTTTATTTGTTCGTGTTTTCCTTCCAATCACAATTCACCTATTAACTCTATCTCAAATTCTCACCAGCTATCGTCTTCTATATTAAGCACTACCATTGATTCCTATGCTAAGTGTGCAATCACTAAAACGCCTTACACATTCTGCCATTATACTCTAGCAAACGCATTAGTGAATATCAGACACTGACTTTATGTTAAGCCTTGGCTGCTAGTATGTACATGAAGGGTACATGTATGCCTATGTCACAAGGAAAACTGACACCATAGGACTACATATACCCTACAATACTGACGGCCAAGGCATGACAGAAGCCAGTGTCCGGTATTCCCTACATGTACCATAGTTTAGAGCCAGTTGCCTCAAATATGCTTATATGACGTCACACTTTGGTCCTTCTATGCATAGTGCCTCGCTGCGACTATTTTTACACACCGATCACGAATCTCGATATCGATCGACCAGCATCCTCGTCACATCACTTTCTTTGTGAAAGGGATTAGAAGCCCCATCAATAGCAAACATTTGAGCCCATTCAAGTCGCAATGCGTAGGATCCTTTTCTGTACCCTTGTAGACTTTTGTCTCATGGAAACGGGGACGTGTTTTTTATTTGCAGGCTCGACCGTTTTATCACCGTCTATTGTCGAACCAGACTCTACTATGCAATGCAAATATATGCTTTAGCGTGGCTCATTCTACGGGAATAGACCGTGTAGACAGGGAGATAAGACTTCGTATTGCTGCTTAGTGCCATTTCACAGATGTTGAATGCTATTTTTTAAATACATGTAACTTACTATTACATGTATCTTAACAACACGAAGCAAATTGGACACCCTTATTAGATAGATAATTGCAAGTTAATTAACAAAGCCCAATCAAGTGGTACATTCATTCTAGCTAATACACTATTGTCACTTAAGCGATTGAATGACTCATTTCAGGATATCTACGAACTCTTTGTGTCGTAATTTTAATGGATTACACTTCGAAACGGTCAGCAAATCAGCCATTAGAAAAGAACGAATCCTAATATCCAACATCTCAATAGAACATTTAAACAAACGAATTTCGAGGCTGGTTAAAAATTGAACCATCAATTAACATCTTTGAGTGCAGTTTGGAGCGTTATGGCGTCTTAACTAGTTGTGTGCTATGTGTGCATATATTCTTAAAGTAATTCACGCAAATCACAGTGTCATTTTGTCTAACGCATAGAGAATTAACATATAAAAGGCCCATTTCCCCAAAGGTGGTTTAAGTTAGACCGCGTACTAAACGCAGACTTAATTTACGGTACACAAAATAAATCATCTGATGCTGTCACAAAATCATTGACTTTAATCACAGAATCACAAATGTGGGTGATTTTGATTATTCGCTGTATTATGTGGACAAACCCAATGTACCATACTGATTCCGAGGACAACGTCAATGATTTTCAATCAATAATAATGTTTTATGTTGGCATCCCATAAAGTTAGACCAAGTTTAATCCATTGTTTGCGTTTAACCTCTGTTCTGATTACGGGCCAAATTCATTTACTCAAATCACGCAGACAGTGTAATTTTGTTTAGCACAGAACAGGTTAAAATGTAAAGGGGAAAAACGTTTTGAGCATCTGCGGAAATAGAACATCCCATATATTCTACTGTTTGCGCCCCGAAAACACTTCGGTACGATGTAAAATTAGAACGCAAATCCGATTCTTTTTTAGAATATTGATTACGATGACCTTGCCTACCTGATTAGCATTGTCGAGAACGTGCATGACGAACCCCCGTGTGTTACCGCAGCATTGCCGCTGACACGTTTCTGACTCTATAGGGATAAAACAAGCAAATAAGTATTCTTAAATTGAAACACTATTCAATTTTCTTTTGATCTTTTCAATAAAATTTAATCTTAAACATTTATTTATTCCTTCATAACCATATTCTCCATACAAACTAAACAAACTTATTCATAATCACATGAGACACGTTTCTACAATAAAGGAAATTGTACGGAATGTGATATTCAATTCATTTCTGATAAAAAAAATAGAGATAATAGAGGTTTGGGGTAAACAAAGGGAAACAATTAGGTAAGTTCAGAAAAAGGTCAATCATTCTGGTTTAGGTACTATTTCACGAGGACGATAATTGCATCACAATTAATTCTTAGTACTTATTTAACACACAAAAAGCGCTCTGCAATAGAATCGGCATTCGCAGCGACGGTCGCTAGGCAACTAATCTATTTAAATTAGCGTTCAGATCGATCATCTGACAGTAATTGTTAGAGTCGGGAAGTCAATCCACTGTGCTTCATTTTGACGGAGGGGACCTGATAGTGAAAGTGTGGTCGCCTTTTGTGTGAATGTGTAATGCTAGCGACACGCAGTTGCCACTTTTCAGGAATACGGTCCATTGTCAATGACGTAATAAATATTTTAGCCAAACGAAAAATACATCATTACGGATTCAAACAAAAGGCTAGCAAAAGCAGTTGTTACTTTTTATGAATGAATTTATTACTATTCCCTCTCCCTGTCTGTCTTTCGTTGTCACTCCATCTCTCTCTCTCTCTCTCTCTCTCTCTCTCTCTCTCTCTCCCTCTCTCTCTCTCTTCATGCCTATATAATAGCTCTCTCTCTCTCTCTTGTTTCTCCACACCACCCTCTCTCCCGTTTGTATTCTCTCTCTAACTCCCCCCCTCTCTCTCTCTCTCTCTCTCTCTCTCTCTCTCTCTCTCTCTCTCACTCACTCTCCCCCCTCTTTGTCTCTCTGTCTCTGTCTCGCTTGTTTCTCCACACCACTTCTCTCTCCCGTTAGTATCCTCTCTCTCTCCCTTCTTCTTCTTCTTCTTCTTCTTCTTCTTCTTCTTCTTCTTCTTCTTCTACTTCTCTCTCTCTCTCTCTCTCTCTCACTCACTCCCTCTTATTGTTTAATTTCTCACCCTCCCTCATTACTCTATTCAAACTCTACTTCAATTCCTCCCTCAAAATAAACAAAATAAAT
The DNA here is from genome assembly GCA_963669155.1 of Arbacia lixula. Classification (NCBI taxonomy): domain Eukaryota; kingdom Metazoa; phylum Echinodermata; class Echinoidea; order Arbacioida; family Arbaciidae; genus Arbacia; species Arbacia lixula. The sequence continues at coordinate 8,509,956 of OZ022591.1, read as the reverse complement.
CTCGTACCTTCCATGGCAAAGTAGACCTGCTGTCCCAGACTGTTTTTGACCTGATATCTGTTGCACGTCTCCCAACTTGTAAACACTAAAGAAAGA
>OZ022591.1:8282360-8504860 GCA_963669155.1 Arbacia lixula | reverse complement strand
AGACCCCCCCCCCCCCATCACCATCCTCCCACTCAACCACTTTACAACCATGCGAGTGTAAAGCGGTCCAAATCGCATTAGCAGCGTCGACATAATTGGTGTCGACAATGATGCGCACGCTCACATTATTTAGCACTGGACTGCGTTATCGAGATTAGTATAGATTGCGCGGGAAGATAATGCATGATGGTAATCTGAGCGAAATTGAGTAGCCCTTTGAAGCCCTTTGAAACGGTTCTCTGCATCATATTGAGAGTCATTTTTTTTTTGTCTACACATGGGAATGGATCTTGGTTGGAATAAGTAACTTGTAGAAAGACTTTTGACATAGTGTGGAGTATTCGTCCTACTCCATGCAAAAATGGGAACAATATGTTGTATTCACATCTTGGAAAATGCTATAAGTCAAATTCTGCTTAATGATTTGATAATTGATTTCTAGTTTATTATTAGTGTCTACATATTTTATATGTCTTTCCGTTTATATGTAACTTGTTAGATGCCACATTTCTCATTCGTGCCAATGTATCATCTTTGTAAACCAGTGAAAATGAAATTTCTAATTAAACAATAAATTGCAATATCAATATCCATATCAATCAATAGGCGCATGAAGCATGCAATGAGTCAATGGGCTTCTCTTGGCTTGGTACTGATAGGGTTATAATGTGAAGTAGCGCTGTATATTTTGCCTACCGAAAACATATCGCCATGGAAGAATGATTGGTAGAACCTAATGTGCAATGACTTTATTGTCTTTCGGTTGCGGTTCAAATGCATTTTAGTCTTTTAGTAATTTAGACACTTAGATTGGCATATGTTCGTGTACAAACATTCATAATAAATTATCTTTTTCTCGGTATGTATATATATATATATACATATTTCGCTGGGCGCACTCCTTCCAGTAACTAGGTCTTCTACATACATATCATGTTTGAGAAACACTTATTTTTCAGAAATCGTATGATACAAAATTCATGTTCATCTGAAAATTTTTAGGGAGGGTTTTATGCGTACACAAATAATACAAATCCATTGCTTCCCTCTTTTTTTACACAATTTCCTCAGGTTATTGATATTTTTGTCTGCTATTTCTGCCCCGTGGTTTCATGCACCTTGTAACCTCCTGGCCGGCGTATTTGCCAATCAGATTTCTGTTGGATGGTAACGCGAATAAAGCGGTCTTCCGCATCAAGCTACGAACTAAATAGGATAATTAGCCCGTACGAGGCCGGGCCGAGTACAGCTTTGGCTTTGGGTAGCCATGGATACCGGAGCCAACACCTCTTTTCAAGACCAATCATTAGTCAACATGATGTAATGATGAGAGCTAAGTGTATTTGCTTAAGAGACGCCAGCGACTATAGCGAATGAAACTTGCCGGGATGAGGCAAATCAGGGATAATGGTATGGGGTAGAGCGCACCATGAGCGAGGTGGAATGAGGGTCTTGGGTGGAAACGGGAAGGGAAAGGGAGTAATTTGTAATTCCAGCAGAGACGTGTCAATAAGCTATATAGGTAAGGCATGGTGATGGTAGTGTGTGTATTTTTTTTTTCTTAATTTTCATCGCCATCGCCACCTCTTCCATTCTTGTTTGGTGTGTTTCATTTATTAATTTCTTGGTATATACATAAGATATAATACAAGCATGTATATACATTCGCCCCTACATCTTCCCTATAATGTAGGGAAGAGAGAGGGCGTATAATGACAGTCATAAACACCCTCTACCCTATACTATTCGACAGCCTTCTCGCTGTGCCACTTCCACGCTTAGCCCCTGCGATCGGAGCGCTTCGTCAATATTGTGATAATTTATGGTCACTTTGCATCTACTAAATGCTAATGTCATCCATGCGATTAAATAGGTCTGGCCTTGGCATAGAAAGTGCCGTCTGGACGACACCCCACCCCAACCGTCTATAGGCCTACATAATGTTAATTTCTGTATCATATACGCTTCTTCTTTGCCCCCCCCCCCCAAAAAAAAAAAAAAAATAAAAAAATAAAAAATAAATAAATAAATAAAATAAAATAAAATAATAAAAAAAATAAATAAAAAATAATAATAATAAATAAATAAATAAAAAATAATAATGATAAATAAATAAATAAATAAATAAAAAATGTGCATGTTCTCACAGTTAATACACACAATTCCTATAGAGCGGCCGTTTGTCTGACCCACAAAGCAAGGTTAAATTCAAGAGATCACTCTCTTTGCCCCTGATTGGACGGTGATGGGCGGTAACCACAGTCACGCAATTAGCTAATGTAAATCACTGACGAAAACACATTTTCTCCTCCATTTACGAGTCATTGCCACCAGTCTTTTTTTTTTCAAATCTAAATTGCCTTCCGTGATGATAGCAACGGCTCATCAAAAGGTCATGAATATGACTTCGCATCCAAATTTTTCAAATTAGAGGGCCTTCATTAGCGGGGTAGCGCGCGCAAATTGACTTATGATAATCACGTCTATATAGGCGGCCACTGTGCGCTTACAAATGATATGATTATTTGGACATGAAATGATCACGTTTCCCCATGATGGGCACGTAATACTTCGGTCATCAGTATATTCAAATGCTACTTACACCAAGTGCATTGATATCTGATATTTATTGATGGATAAATAGACACCAGTGTAAACATGGAAATACATGTGTATAATATTTATAAGTAGGTAATGGAAAGATAATTTTCTCCGTTGGGAAACGTTGACGCAATAATAATAAATTGTATTTTTTCAGCCACGTTTACTTCACCAGCTCGGTACCTAGCACTGGAAAGCACATTAAGTTATTATACATATTATGTTTATATAGGATTCAACGGCCACCATAGTTCCACTATAATGACTCATCTACAGGTTACAAATTCTCATGAGCATTGATATAAACATTAAATGATTCACTTAATTATGATGTTGGACACTCAAATTATGTGTTAATCCTTAATGGTATAGTGCGTCATTTTTGCAGACAAGTCTACATTTATCAAAATATGGCATGTTCAACAAGAACAGCATATAGATAGGTTTGTGAATTGTAAAACTGTCACGTTACAGTTATGATTTAAACACTGTTGTAGGTAACTCGCTATACACATCGCTGTTGAAAACTGGTTCGTAGTGGTAAATGATTACTGGCCTTATAATCATGGCGGAACTGTTTTGTTGACATTTTCGGGACCGGATTTTGTTAGATATGAACTATTTCACACTTTTGGGATGATCCCTAGTATACTGTAATCAAACAAGTGTGTGATCAATGGTCATTGAAGAAAGATGCTCTTTTAATTATATCAAAATACCCCTTCTACCCCTTTAAAACAGTGTTTAAATCAATATGGCGCCCGTGTCCCTTGGGAGGTTTATACCGATCCCTTCGAGATACTGTAATCGATTAATGATCGGACAAAATATGGACAGACTGATACTACACACATACACACATACATCCAAATGATAAAATCCTTGCTCCTTGAATTACTGCAGGCTTACTGTACTTTAATTTGGTTATTTAACCTACACCTTTTCAAGCGTACTGGTTGTTAAATAGATAGCAATATATATCAATTCCCGAGTTGCAGAGAAGCTACAAACTCCGCTGTAACTAGGCTCAATAAAATTACTGTGCACCTAAACAATGTGAATTAAAGGAAAACAAGTACAAACAGAATAGTTCTTAACGTTTCGTTGATTCATTCGACGTGAAGTGACGTCGGTCAATCTTTGATTGATCCCTAGCGGTTAATAATCGATCGAAGATCCTCTCTTCATGACCAACCATCATCGACGCATTTGTTCTTAGTTGCAAACATGCTCTGTACCTTCTCCGCTTTCCACCCATAACAAAATACAAATGCACTGAAAACGGATATCCATACAACCTGTCTCTCTCTTTTCACAACCTTGATTTTCAAACAGAGAAGGGAAAATAGTGGGGGGGGGGGGGGGGGGAGGAAGAATTTCGGAAGTTTAGAATGAGTATCCAAACTAAAGGCCAGCACAAATGACACGATCCAATCAGTCGCACGACTCTGCGACTGGCTGAATCGCAGGACCCGGCCATTAGATTTGTGCAAGAAATTGACGTCACATTTACAGTCGTAGGCCCTGACGACTGCAGAATCGTGGCAAATTGTTGCGTCTGCAGTGGCCTTAGTTGTGTTAGTTTTGAAAGTCATGAAGAAGACAGAAGATGTCCGCAACTCAGAACTCTGCTTTCACCCTTGCGGTCAGCCACTGGCTCTTCACCTGCATATTATTGACTACTGTGAATGTCCTTGAGATTGTCTTATGACGTTGAGGCTTTGGAGAATGATTAAAGGTTGCATAAAGGGTCGATGTTGGTTAGCTCATTAGATGGTTGAAGAAACCTTCAAGGTGCCTGGTATAGGATAAACTAAAAACCGTTGTAGGACGCTGTTTCTATTAGTATTTACGTCAAATAAAGATAGAGTGTGCATCAATGTACATTAATTAAATGGAGTCCCTCGTGCTTAAGCGTCAACATTGTTTAATCAACCAACATTCAATTCCTTGCCGAATGCCTTTACCACTAAATTGAGCCATATAATCATGTTTATGTTTTTATTGACATCTGCGTTGTTTCAGTAAGGATTTAAGTTCAATCTGTTTGTAGAAAAGGATCCTCTACGTTACATAATTACGGTGTATTATACACGGTTTGATTTAATTCCAGAATTATACAGTTGCGCTTTCATATTTCCCCGTGGTATAAGGGCGACTATGTTACTACCCTTGGGAGAAATATGTGGAAAGTGGTGTCGATTGTATGTATATACCAAGAGAATGTTCAATTCAACGCTTCCACATCCATGCTTACATAACATTGGTATTTGATCTAAAAAAAAAAAAACACACACACATTTTCTGGCAGCCTATGATCTTGTTAAGCCATCGCAATCCATTAATATAATCGATCATGGTCAATAACGCGCACCTCGACTGTCGATAAATTACGGTGGTCGTACCGTTGGATGAGCTGTCATTCTGCACACGTGACACAGTCTCAGTGTCGTGCCTCGATCCACGCTCAATTTCCCTTATTGATCTCAATATGTTCCGTCATATCGACACAAAATGATGTCAATCCATAGTTTCAGGTGTTGTACATTGTTCCAATTACTCTAGGTCACATTTCCACCTAGCTCCAACTTGGCACGGAGTGTCAACTTCCACCACCTATGACATGACTACTGTAAATTTATTTAGTTTGTGTGGGCTTTACCAGTACTTTCATTCAGGAAATAAAGTGTACAAACCCCCATATCACACAGCATTCCTGCACGGTATTTTCAAAGTTGAGAGTACACATCTCGAGACGGAATCACTTTCTCACATCGTTTCATACCGTATTTGGTGACAGTAAAATGATATTCAATATGATTATGGTATCAAGCAAAATGTCGTTTCGTTAAGAAATAGTTAGATTCAATTATATCGATGTAAGTCACTCCATAACAATATGATGGTTATCATATAGGGCACTATACATCTTCAGACATTGTTTTAAATATGCTACATAATTATACAGATGCTTGTGATATATTGGAATGTTTATTTTCTGCTTTAAGTATTAAAGATGATAACGGTGCAACCTTCTTCATCACACCGTCGGTTGATCTTTAAATTAAAGTGTTCAGTAGCTCAAGTCGTTAGATCCAATTATACAACGCTCCAACTTTAACAATTTGATTACCCATTATATTACCACGCCTTGAACATTCAGATTGCCCACAACAAATAATAATATGTAAATGATAATGCGTGAGTTTGAGTGCATGTACAACACACGGATACATAGCACTATAGATTGATATTCAAATCATGATTATTATGAAGCTAGATTTTTTTAATTAACTCATATGATGATCGTTGATATCGGCACAAGAGCAGTCACGTATAAAATACTACTGTCGCCAGTTTTGGGGATACAATACTCCACCTTTTGACAATAATGGGTATTACAGGCGACTCCTATCAAAGTGACATTACTCGAAGAGTCAAGTCATGGATCTAGTATAATAGATCTATGGTTATGTAGTAGATTAAGAAAAAAAAAGCATAAGGGATTCACAAAAGCAAAAAGACACGACAAGAACGGAATCGAAAATCAGTCATAATGCTTGTAACATTACCTTTATATGCGTTCGCAGGCGTGGGAGCAAATCGAACTGGAATAATAATTCAAACGATGGGAAAGTGATGGGGTTTATAGTGATCTCCTGTAAGTGATATGCCGTCTGCATGTGACCGGTATCTCATCCATGTACTGAAGGTGGTGGTAATCTGCGTGTCGGTGTCCTATGAGAGGGGTTTTAGCGACAGTGTTTGTCACACGTATCCGAAACAATGTCTGCGCCCGGTGAGAGCAGAAGAATAGCCGCATTGATTTTCACCTCGGCCGAAACCACTTTCTCTCCCCTGTTATTGCTCGCGGGGGCGTAACGGGGCTTCGTATGTATAGGGGGGGGGGGGGGGGGGTCAGTGATGGTACCTAGTCAATAGAGAAATACGGGACGTTTTTCAAGTGTTAGTTGCTTAAAAAAATGTATTATGAGGTAGATCACGCCGGGAATCTTTAACCCTTGCTCTGTCTATTATGATAGATATATATTTCTTCTTCTTCTTCTTCTTCTTCTTCTTCTTCTTACATTTCTTCTTTCTACCCCTTTCTCTCTCTCTCTCTCTCTCTCTCTCTCTCTCTCTCTCTCTCTCTCTCTCTCTCTCTCTCTCTCTCTCGGCGCTCCTCGATCTAAGCCAATATCAACGTAACATTAATTTTCTGTAGCGTTTCTATGGTCATCGGATAGTAATTATAAAGACTATAAAACTCTGCTCTCTGTACAGAATGTCAAAATAGTCTAGTTCTCAGACTGATGTCTTTTATCATCCAAATCGCACGTGCGATTGAATCGTAGCTCTTTACAAAAAAACAACAAAATAAAAACCTTTACAATAGGCTTATTCACAAAAACGCAGCCAATCAGAAAATCCTCAAATATATTTCCCCATAGTGGGAAAGACTATATTTGTATCGAATGTATGAATACTATTCATTGTTAGTGTACGTTATTGTTTATAGTGTGCCAATGTTGACAGCTGTAGGCTCATAACACATGCAATATATCTTAATGTAACAGGTACAACTAGTATGATAATTATGTCGAACGTAAAACTGTTGCTGTGCATTAATGTATTTTAGATTCAACTTCCCAGATTATTTCATTAGATTGATAAATCATTTTAAGCACTAAATTCTACGATTTACAGTTTTTCAAATTGTGTCGTTTATTGTAACCCCCCCCCCCCCCCTCGAATAACCTCTGTACACCATTGTAAAGTTCACATGAACCAGAACCGCAACCCCTATGGGTTTCGCCAAAAATAAACTTAGCAACCTGAAGCCCAGACTACAACTGTGTCGTCATCATGTTTGCTCTCCAAAGCAGTCTGTGGAGATAATGGAGTTTATTACGTCATTGCATGTCCTCTCTTCGAAACTGAGCTACCCGCTTGGTTTAGGTGGTTGGCACCGCGAGAGGGCGTTAATGTATTCAGAGGAGGGGGTGGATGGAGAGGGTGGTGATGCATTGTGTGTGTGTGTGTGTGTGTGTGTGTGTGTGTGTGTGTGTGTGTGTGTGTGTGTGTGTGTGTGTGTGTGAGGGGGGTGGGGGGGGGGGGGTCAAGGGAAGGGGCAGAGATTCATTCTACAAGAAAAATGGCCAGGTACCGGGAACGATGTTGCATAACTTGTTTGAACAAGATAATAAATATCATTCCTCGACAAATTGCGAAGCTGGCAAACAGCTAACATCTATTTTTTTTACGACATATCGGTGAATGTACATAATTCATGTAGTAACTTTCTACCACTCACATCTCTCTTTCATTATCTTTCTGTATAATTCTATTGGAAAAGTTTATTTTCATTTGTTCTTTTTGTTTAACCATGTTTCTTTTAATGGTGAATCATCATTTTAGTCTCAATTTGAATGACAAGCACATGGTTTTCATGGAGCCTTTCTGTATTTTAGATGTAACCTAATTCTAGTATCATGTCATGACATGTAAATGATTTTACTCTTTTTATACAATATGCTGTACATTTCCTAATGCGAATTCATAACTGTGCACTATCTCGTTACACGGCTACAATGCATGCAGGGTAACAGGTTAACAAATAAGATATAAACATATGAAAAAAGGGATAAAAAAAAAGAGTGAGAGAGAGATAGAGAAATGGAAATAACATAAAGAAAAAGAAATTGGGAGAGATATAGGGAGATATGAGAAAGAGAGGGAGAGAGAGAGAGAGGGAGAGAGAGAGAGAGAGAGAGAGAGAGAGAGAGAGAGAGAGAGAGAGAGAGAGAGTGAGAATTGGGGGGGGGGGGGTAAATGATTGATTATCAACATTATAACAAATATAACAACTATGTAGGCTAATGATAAAAACTGGTAAGTATTATGCGGCTAAACAAAAGAAGCGAGAACATAATTATACTCGCTGCAATTACCAACATGATCAACATCACTGATTTCTACAATCTTAACTCTCTGATTCTTCTAACCATGCTAATATTGAAAGTAGCTAAATTAAATTTCTGAATATGGGGCGCTATGAGAAGCAGGATAGGCTATGAGGGCCCATCCTGTGAATTTAGAGCAGTTTTGTGGCCTGAAATCTCAATAGTATACGTGCCTTATGAAGTGTAATTTAATTCCCCTAGATAATGAATCGAGATATTCCATTCTGTGTGGTTTTCATTTTTTTATTCAACCAAGAACGAATTCATTAAGATAGAGAGTATTTATGACAGTTAACCGTTTTGAGAAGCGACAATCAATATGAAGAATGAATCTGAAGAATAGTAGTGCAGAAAGAGGTTCTTTTTAATGAAATAGATTGAGAATTGTACAATTCTAGATCGCGTAGCTCTGTGGGGCAGTGCATGCTGCATAGCAATCGCCGGGCGACACATACAGTACATACAGCAAACGTACGCGTATGTTTGCCTCAACGTAAAAATATACGCGTACAGTACACACTGTGCAAGTGCTCACGACGACTTCACCTTTGACTTTGTGATGGCCGTCCCCTAAAACCTGACCTGACATATCATTAGCTGCATTTCTCCATTTATCTCGTTGCAAATTTTTAGGTGAGAATAAGCTGGCTTATGTTCTTATAATCGTGAACAGTCTGAACATATTTATCTGTCTGAATGAAATTAAAGCTGACTGCAGTAAAGTTACAGATGTGTACAGTGTAGTGTACAGTGTACTATTGATTGCGTGTCCCCACACTAGACATTTCGTGTTCGCAATCTGAGTTTTGTGTAAGGTTTGTTTATTTTGCAGATTAAGATTGAATAACATTGTTGCAGGTGTGAGATTACATTTTCAAAGTAGAACCAGGGGATCTTTATTTTTATTTTTTATATTTTTGATCATGCAAACCTGATTTTATGTTTCAACATTTAAAATACAATTAGGCCTAGAGTCTAGAGACTAATTAATGTTGCCTTGTTGGATCCTGATGACACAACGTCAACAGCACTATTCCCAGTATAGCTTCATGTAGCTGCTCTAACTTAGCTTAGCCTTAGGATGTAAATTGTTACATTAGAGTTGACAAAAAACAGTGTCTGTAGGATATTTGATCCATTAAGATTGCATCTGGCTGCTCTGAACATTGGGGGGTATAGTCCAAAAATATAATTTTGATTAAAGAATGCCGGGTGCCCTGAATGAGACGGTTATTACTGTCTAGGGTCGTCTTACTTTTATATTAAGTCTAACTTAATTATATGTACTTTTCTGACATTTAATCTGATATAAAAATTGCTCTTGCTTTATTTTGGACCAGTGTTAACAGTAACACTTAATACAGTTACTTACAGGTTGATATTGACCCTTTTTATATCTCTCTCTTGCTCAACACCAATCTAGTAGAAATCACCATTGTTATGTAGATCTAGCTGAAATAAATAGGATAATCTAAAAATAATAGACTGTAGATCTAATTGGTGCCTGCATTGTATTTCAGTGTGAGTTAGCCCCAGCCCAGTCCAGCCAGGGAAAACCGTCCAGACTCCAGCCATGGCTATGAGGGATCTTGTGGAGGGGGAGTGCGGGACCGCAAACCCCCTCATGCGGCTGACGTCCCACTTCACCCAGGACAAGTCGCTACGTCAGGAAGGCTTCCAGCACCTGCCCCGCCCTGGGGAGGGGGCCCAGCGGACGCACCCTTTTATGGAGGCACCGGATCAAGAGGTATGTAACCCATTGCCTATGGTTACATTTTCAGGCTTCGTGGACCCTTGTCTAGTTACAACACCAGTTGCTCACAGTTAGAGTTTTGGGCTATGTGTACCCTAGTCTAGTTGGGTTGTCATAATTTACCATGGAACTGCAGTTACAAAAGGAATGCAGTGGAATTGCATTCTTTAAGGAATTTGAAGCTTATTTATTGCCTTTCGTCTAATGTTTTTGTGCAGCAGATCACTCATGAGTTACACTCCTCAGTACTTGTTTGGTGAAAAGCCAGCCTGCATATATGTGGGCTCAGTAAAGAATGGTTTAACCCCTTGTGTGTCAGACAAAATGCTGCTCTATGGGATTTGTGTGCATTACTGGTGACAACAGACACACATGGCACAGAAAGAGTTAGTAAGACAACAACAAAAGCAACATGGAGTGCATTTATCAATTCTTATAAATCTAGTCTTTAATCAGGGTTTTCAAACATGATGCGGGCTAATGTTTGCAGTTGATGATCTACCCATGCTGTATTTTTGTGATTAGCTTGACCATTTTGAAATGCAGAAGTGTTCTTGATCCCTGGTAACTCTATTGTTAAATCGGTGTCAACCAAACATGCAGAAGTGACAAAGTCATATAAATAGGTAAATCACCTCATTATTTTTGTTGTACAAGACTAAATTTGAAGCCTGACTCTAATGCTTAAATTGAGCTGGGGTGGTATTCTGAAGAAAAAAAACACCCTCTCAGTCCAAAACAGTCTTCGCTCTAAGACTGTTTTGGACTAAGTTTTGGACTAAGTAGGTTTTTTTTCTTCAGAATACTATCTGACTTTAATAGGCTCTTATTAAAGTCATTCGGAAAATTGGAAACTGTTCATTAAAAACTGTGCCAGTAGGTCATTCACTCTTATGCTTTAGATATGTATTCAGAATACTAACACAGTTCAAAAGCTTGTCTTCCGAATACAGCCCTGTATCCTCATTCCTCAAAACATGCCATGTATGTATTTGTCTCGTTTCCAGCTGGTGAATGAGTTCCTGGCTGAACAGCATCGAGCGGGGCCGCCTCAGACGTTCCGCATGGACGCACTGCTCCAAGAGATGCAGGAGATTGAGGGAATCCACCACAGACAGTCTCTCGCTCAAGGTATCGGACCCTCTGTCCTTTTCCAAACAAGTGATTGCACGGGGTTGGAGCAATTTTTGTCACATGCCACAAGTACAAATCCATATCTTTTTCAAACCAGGCAATTACATTCCAATAATGTCATGAGCAAAAACATAGGGTCCCATCCAGTATTATTTCTCAAAGACCATGGCATATTGCAATTTGATAAAGATTTCTTGTCCATGTAAAAAAACAAAAACAATATGATGTCCATGTAACAGTGGTAGATTTTTGTATGCTTTTTGCTTCAAATCCATAAGATATTTCCAATTTTAACGTCTATTGCTGAGAAATGAGAGCAAATTTTCATTGACAGCTCAAAACTTAACCACATCTGAATTGATCTCCATGGTGAACTGCAAAGGTTGATACCTCCGTTACATGGACATTGCATGAAAACTTTGCCCCAACCCCATGGAATGACCCAGACATTTTTTACAGAGGGGCCATGTTAATGAAACATTACTGACCATAGTGAGCTACGGAAGTGCATTCTGCTACATGCATTTTGATCAACTAGCTAGGCGTGACAGGTTTCATGAGTTGGGTCTAGCATGCTAGATCTGAGAGTATTCAGTAATTTAACTTATTTTTCATCCTTTTTTTTTGTTGAATGGTGATTGGTTTCATCAAAACACTGAAATAGGGTTGGATGACTTTTCATGAACAGTTAAGAAAATATCAACAGGTAAAATGAGGGAATTACAAAAGAATGTCATGGTTTTTATATCCAAGTATCAGCCTTAGAAGATTAACTGGATAATCTCTACAGCTATTGTGTCCAAAAAGAAATAACCATCAATGCAAGCCATTAGTTTTTCTTGACAACTTTAAGATCTAGAGGTTCCATGATGCAAAATTCTTTCAGTTTTGAATCATTTGACAGACAAATGGTAAATAAACAAAATGTACGTGCAAGTGCTTAGGCAGCTGAACGCATCTCTAGAGAAACCATGTGAACTCCTCTATAAGATTGCCATTTTGCTAAGGGGTAGCGGCAATCTACTACATGTACATGTACCTTAACCCTTTGTATGCCAGGCAAAACGTCTTCTCAATTAGGTTTGTGTGTTATGTGTGCCAAAATGCATCAACGGTGCATAAAGAGTTACTCCTCCCCCTCCACAGCCCCTGGTATAGCAGCCTTAGCTGCCCAGCCTGACTGGGCCGCAGAGTTTCTAGATGCGGAGCAGCGAAAAGCTGAAGAGATTATTGACGACACCAACTTGGATTGGACCAAGGACTTCCTAGATTCACAAAGAGAAGCAGGTCAGAATACTGTTGTGTTGTTGGTAATCTTTCCTGATACTAACTATCAAATGAGGTGTATTATAGGTGATACAATAAATGGTGACTAGCTACATTGCGATTACTGTTGGCTTCCTCATCAACAAACTATTACATAGTGATGTGAAGATAACATCAACCAAATCAAATCAAATGTTAGTTAATACATGCACATTACATTTGAGTATCATACCTCACCGCCCCAACCTCCTCCATTTTTCTCTCTCTTCGCCAACTGCAAAACCAGTGTTAACTTGTTTACTACTCAATATTTTCATAGTTCAATATATCCTGTAGTCAACATGTTAAGCTATCCCTGTATTCTGATGTTGTTTATGCTCATACTTCTTGGTAACTAAATGAATGTTTGCATCATGTAACTCACTTTGGTTTGGAGTTGCTGTTTTGATATTCTCTGTGCTAGTGTTGGATGTATACGATTCATATTCCAGATTTCCCTAACAATGTTCAACAGAGAGGGAAAATTCACAGCACTGATGCCTCAATTTAAATCCTGTTCACTAGGGGTAGAACATGGTATTTTCTGTGATATTTGTCCATATTCATTCCTTTTATCTTGATATATGATTTTGTCATATTTCAGTTGGTCCAGACATCATACCTACAACAGATACTAAGTGGGCAGAAGAATACATTGAACAGAGTGAAGATAAACTATGGTAAATAGTTCTCTCACAGTGTGCTTTATTTTTTTTCTTTTAACTGCAAATTTTTATTGCAGTATTTTGATTAATTACTATAAAAAAATTAATATGTTTATATGTATGTGTTTATTCACAGCCACATATATATAAGAGTATATAAGCAAAACATAATTTGTTGTCATTAGTGAAGTAGGATTTGTTTACTGCAACATCGTACCTGGAAATGTTCAGATTTAATATTAAGTTAGTAATAAGTGTGCATATGAATAATATACAGATATCACTCCGATTCACAAATCCACACTATGATTACATTGATGATGTCATGAAATTGTCTCATTCAGTATGTTTAATCCTCATCAGTCAGGCATTGATGTGAACTGAAGTATGAAACAGATATTGAATACAATATTGGGTGGTGCAGTGAGACAGCTTTGACCTTCACAGCATAGCCATTGTTCTCTTTTCAGGTCAATTAGGGTGGATGAATGTCTAAAATGAGGTTAATCAAAAATGAATGTGTAGGTAAAGCTGGTATTAGACTCTCATAGGTCGAAGCAAGGGGATGATAGAATTCAGAAAAAGGATGATCTTCCTTTCTCATTGTCTATTATAAGACAGAAGGTAGGTTTTGAATGGGAGGGAAAAAACAGTAAGAAAACCATGTTGTTGAGGCAAAAAAACAAAAGATTGAATCTGAATTTAATTATATGGATGTTATATATTTTGATTTATATCACTTGTCATTACACTAAATAGTTGCACATTTCTGGTACTGTAGTTGTATTGTTTCTTCCTCTTGTTCTGACTTTAAGCACTTTTCACCACAATTAGTTATATTGTTGATGTGTTCGATTTCAGGACGGAAGAATTCAACCAGACAGAAGATGCAAGATGGTATGTACAGTTGCAAGAATTTTTACTTAAATTATGCAAAATGAAACTTCTTTGTATCGTCATGCGTGTGCCCTGTGCTAAAGGAAACTGGAAAGAGGACATAAAAAGAAAAGGGTAGGAGGCAGGGAAGAAGATGAAATGAAAGAAGAAAAAAAAATAAGAGCAAAAATAATAGCAAGTACAAGGAAAATTGGAAGGAAAAGGAGAAGAAGGAAGGGGAGAACAAGCACAAGAAGTAAATTACAAAAGGAGAAGGAAGGAATCAAGGGAGATTGAGAAGAAGAAGAAAGAGGAAGAAAAAAAACCAAAGAGAAGGAAGAAGGATAACATTGTTGAGGGAGATCTAAGAAGAGGTTATAGACCATTTTTGGTATCTATGCAAATTTTATTCACATCAATAATGCTAAATATGTTATTCACATCGTTCAAACAATGCGTTACTAATGGTAACCCCAAAGCTAGTCCGAGGTTTGTCGAGTAGCGACAACTAACAGATTCAGAGTGCATTCCAGCCATTGAAACTGAATTACCAAATACACATGAATGTAATAATGTGTTACTTCGGGATTGAGGGCAATGTTGTGAATACATTATGAAAACTGCTTATTGATGGAATGTCTGGAAAAATGTGCGACAATGGGTCCTCGGTCCTTTATTTTCTCAGGATTGATGAGTTCCAGGGAGCGCAGCAGTCTCAGGATGAGCTGGCAAAGACAGCTACACAGCTTCTTGGTTCCATGGATGACCCCAAGTTCCAAAGCTCAGAGGTGAGACCACAAGAAAATCTCAATGATTAGCCATATTTACCACATAATGTCATGCTTTATTAGGGCTATTTCATCACCTTTCATCTTATTCTAACTCCCAATTTAAACTGTTATTGAGGGTTCAAGGTAAGGGGTGGTAGAAGTGGTATAGACTACAGAAACCAAAATTAATGGAGTGCCATTCTGCAGACCTTGGGTTCCATTTTTGTTTGACTTCAGGGTACCAGGAAGGAATCAAACTTTACTTAAATTTAATCCAATGACTCTTCATGATTTCCCCTATTCATGGATTGTTGTTCATCTCTGGTGGTTATACATGATCCTTGAGAAATGCATACCTGAAAAAGGACAGTAGTGTGTGTGCAGTACTAGCTTATACTGGCTCAGAAAGAAGATCATGGGTATTAGACCAATGTCTGTCTATTCTGTTTGTAAATCAGTTGACTGAAGTAGCAGATATTACATATTCAAGAAGACTATTCCATAGATCGACCACTCTGCAGCCAAAGAAATGTTCCATCATATCAAGACTAGAGTATCAAAATGAAAAAATTTGTTGAAATTAAATGAAACGTGGAACTCCATGATGACTGCAGAACAGATCTGTCATGACTGTGAGCTATAGTCATTACCACTTCTAACCCTTCTCACACTATATTAATGTGAGCAGAAAACACCGCGGAGTAAAGCGGAACTGCTTGTACTCCTTTCAATGTTAACCGTCATGTAGCCACATGAAGAAGCTTGCTTTCCATTCTAATGACCTTGGATAACTCACAATGTGTTGCATTGTATGCATTTCAAGCATCAAACACTCATATGCTTGCTTGCACAGCCCAATTTTTGCTTTGAATTAATTGTACCAGTCAACATCATGTCTGTATCCAGTCAGTATTTATTTACTTGTTTTATTTTTACCTGAATTGAAAATTTAATTCACCAAAGAGTTTCAGATCTTGTGTCAGTCATTAAACATTTTTCAGTTATCTTCAAATAACCATGATAACTGATATCAGTGCAACCTTTGAATAGTTTGTGTATACATCATCTGGAGTATTACTGCATAACCGTATAAATGTATTCATTGCAAAGGTTGTGATATTTTAAGATGAACGAGTTGCTTTGTAGTACATTTTGTTGGATGAGAGCAAATGGGAGCAAACAAAAATTGTCCGCGTCTCTGTCTGTTCAGTTCTCGGAACGTAGCGACCATATCAGAACAAGGACTTTTGTAATGTAGTCATCTCTGGTTGCGTCATGAAACGTAGAGACTGGCCCAAAACGAAAACTGTCCTGTGGTGTTCTCTCGTTTACAGTTCATGAAATTTATCAAGAAGTTGAGCGATGGTGAGTTAACGGTTGATGGGAACGAGGTCAAGAGTAAAGATGGGACGTCAGTGGATGCCACGGCCGAAGCGTGGTCGTCAGAATTCTCAAAACAAGATCAGGTGTGTTTTCGTCTTTTAGCTCAATGTTTCACTTGTGATTTAGTCCAGTTTATAGTACATTGTGCATATTATTTGGGACCAAGGCCTTTTTAGAACAATACTTATCATTTTAGAAATAAATCTTAGGCTTACCCCCAGCAACTTGCTCTGTCCTGTAAGTAATAAAAATACAAAAATATTATTTGATGTTCACATTGGCAATGTTTTAAAATCAGATTTTTATCATAAAATGAAATGTGTGCTCTATCGCAAATTAACATAGACATTAAACATACATTAAACGTACAATTTTAGAGCAATGATTGTGCCAATTTCAAGAGGAAAAAGCTTGATTTCATCCTTATTGGCATATTGCTAATTTTAAGACTTTAATGATTGTCTTACCTTTATTTTGCTTTGAAAAATCATTTAAAAGGTTATCACTTAACAACAAAAATGTATTCTACTTGTGCAGATTTTTTTTCTTCATGTGACGCACCATTTATGATTTGCAATACTTGCTATCAACAAGAGTTATAGTCCCAAACCACATATTTGTGGCCTTGGTCCCAAATGGATTTAAAGTATGCAGTGCATGTATGAGCTCAGAAATTGCTGTATGTTGTTGTTTCATTGTTTGTCAGAGTTTGCAAACCAAAAGTTGTGATTTCATGTTTCGTTAACCTCTTGACACTGTTTCTTGAGATATGATGTATCCTAACTCCACTGGTACTGAGGACTCCTCACAATTCATGAGCCAATGATACGTTTGTCTTTCAGTTCCGTTAACACTTGTCCATAAATTTGTATCGTGCGTTACCTTCCTGTTAGTTTCTAGTTGTAACCAATCCTTGTGCATGTACTTTTTTAAGTGTAACATCCCTCACTTTTCCAGGTGAAACTCACCTCATACATGTCCTTTTCTATGTGTAATACATTAATTGTTTTGCAGAATTCCCAAACCAACAGCTCTGTATCATCGTCCATATTTAAAAAAAAAACAACCTTTTTTTTTCTGTGCATTTGTAGTCAATTACATGTATGTGATGAATTCCTAAGTATGTAGCCGTAACTCCCTTGTACATGCAAATCGTTTGCTGGATTCCATGGGCCTCAGAATTATCACTGCAATAGTTAGCTGTATGTTCCATGATTTGAGATCTGTTTAATTTGCACTGATAATGTATTGTATGTTTATGTCCCCCTGAGTTTGTAGTGCATGTATGACAATTTGACTTTGATATGTCATACAGTCAAACTTGTCTATAAGCATTGCCTGTCTGTATAAATGGGTGCAATTACATACAAACTATTCTGGGGTTTATTTTAAAGATTTACTAATGTAATCTTTGTTTTACTGGTGCTCAAGAGATGCCAAATATTCCTTTCTTTTTCAGTATATTGTACATTTTTCAAGTTCCAAATACATGTGACTTTGAGAAAAATTCCTCAAAATATTTTGTTTTTCTTTTGGATAAGTTTGTAAACACTTTCATTGAAAATGATTGAAAATGCCCTTTTACAAGTCAAAATACTGTTTTTCATCCTTAAAAAAAAAAAATCATTTTTTATTGGATTGATCAATCGATCTGTTCGAAAAATAAGCAGGCAGAAAGACTGGCTTTGAAATTCAAATTGAGTGGCCTTTACAGGCAGGTGATCCTTATACACAGGTTTGACAGTATAGTTCTTCCCTTGATCCTAACAATTAATATTCCAACCCTTGTTGTGTGTCCTTGTTTCGCTAATCCTTGCACTCTCACTTGTGTTTTGTTACATACTAGGTTCCGTCTTCCCCTGGGTTGACAGACCAACAGGTGTGTTTCTGTGTCCACTTTCATTTATAATCTGTTTAAGAGGAAAATTTACTTCATTAGCCACTGGGAACGTGTACTGTCTGGTGGTAAAATAATAACATTTGTGATAGTCTGGAGAAAGATGTCTTTGAATTCTAACATTTCAATCCCATTTGCACATTTCAGACATAAAATGTTACTAATTTATACTAATATTCATAACAATTCAAACACATACTGTTTGGTTTTAAAACTCCAAAGAAAGATCCACTTGTATTCAACATTTCAATCTCACTTGCACATTTCAAACATATGCTCTTACAACAGACTACTGGATCATATTCATATCAAGTCAATAGAACCTTTCATTCGTATTCATCCTATATGCACATTTCAAACATATAATCTTTCTTATTCTTATCATATATCTTATCTTTATAGTTCTGGTATCTGATTGGTTTACAGTCATGACATAGATTTCATCATGCTTTTCAGCTGGCGATTTTACCTCTAAAGCAAAAAAGCAATTTCTTGCATACATTTGCACTAGTAAGTGGTGCGATCTTGTGTAACAAATCCCTCAGGAAGCTTGCATGTTAAATTAATTATAATTGATGTAACAATACTCTTTGTATGTATGCCATTTGTGCATCCGGTAAGGTGCATACAATCTAAATTCATTGCATTTGATGGATGGGAAAGATAGTGACAGATTTATTTGGAAATAAATAGGTTGTTGGAGGCTCAAAACAAATACAATATGTATACAAAACAAATATAAACTGCTTTGATGTTCGAGACAAATATATACTGCTGAAACTGCTCTAACAAATGTATACTTCTCTGGTATTAGGGAAAATCATAGATCCGCAGTGATCTAAAGAAAACACATGGTACGATTCCTCAGGTTTTGAGATCACCTTGTGCCCATAATTTTAACCATGCCTGTCAGAGCAGGCTATATTTGTATACCAATATTCATGCCAATTCAAAGTAATTGTCATCAAAACATATAACTATTACATTGTAGTTTGCTTTGCTAAAATCCTTGTTTCTCTCTCTGCCATGCTAAATGCTGCTCTAGAGGATTTGCATGTAAGCTAAAGTTCAAAATCAAATGTTTAGTGAGCAACCAATAGTTGAAACGGTGAAAATGCTTTTAAAATGAAACAAGATGTTGTTTTTGCCATCACACCTGAAAATGCTAGTTACAAAATGGCTAGAAATATTCACTATGGTTTGTTATGTAACAATTCTTTGTACTGCGAATAGTGTTTTTCTTTGTCATGTAAAATAAAAGAAAGTAATTGTAGTTTCTGTAATACAAGTGAGTGGAAATTTTAAAGGCAATGCAACGTTTGTGTAGCATGTTACCATGGATGCGCCCACTTATTCCATGATATAGATTGTATAATTTTTGTATGGTGATGTTAGGAGTCTTTGTAAAATACAAAAGAAAGTTATTGTAATTTCTCTGATACAAGTGAGTGGAGATTTTTTTCCCATGTTTCCATGGATGGGCACACTTATTCCATGATCTGTTTTATTTTCCTGGGGATGACAGGAGTATACAGCGGAGGAATGGGCCAGAGACTTTGACCAGGAGAACACCATGCCAGCTGACCAGCAGTTCTGGGAGAAACTACAGAAGGAGTGGGAGGGCATGGCCAAATCAGATGTTGACCAGCACCCCTGGCTTGATGACTTCAATGCATCACAGGCTGCTGATCAGGTACACACACATACAGACAAACATACAGACAGATATTCTGAAAGACAGACACATGGATGTTGTGTTCAGGAAGTCTGATTGAATGGGAAGGATTGACAAAACAGATGTAGACATTCTTGGCTACATGGCTTCAATGCGTCACAGGCTGCCAATCAGGTACACACAGACAGACGGAAATAAATCACTGACATACACCCAAACTGACAAATGAATGCTGTGTTCAAGAAGTCTGAAAGAATGGGTGGGCATGGCAAAAGCGGACATAGAACAACATCCCTGGTCAGATGACTTCACTGTGTCACAGGCTGATGATCTACAAACACACGTACAGACAAACATACAGACCGACATATTGATATGCAGACATCCAGTTAAGTTGACACACTTTTAAGGATGTCTGATTGAATGGGAGGGCATGGCAAAGACAGACCTAAACCAACATCCCTGGTGAGATGACTTAATGTGGCACAGGATGTCGATCACATACACACAGGCAGACAGACAGACTGACATACCTGATACTGACATTCCAACTGAACATTCAGAAGATTTGGATGAGCATTGCCGGAGCAAATCAAGTAGAGTGTTTATGATTGCTCTCACCTTCATACACATTGCACATACATTCATGTTGATTTTGAATACTCTTTACACTTCTGTATTCGCATCCCATTTTTGTTGCAGGCGTATACATTTGAAGATGACAACCCGCTCATGGATCATCCGTCCCCATTTGAAGAAGGTCTGAAGAGGTTGAAAGAAGGAGACATAGCCAATGCTGTACTGCTCTTTGAAGCGGAAGTGCAGAAAAACCCTGAACACATGGAGGTAAGTGGAAATATAAGTAGAGGTAGTTAAATCCTTTCAGGTCAAGTACAAGACAGTGTATTGCCTTTGGGACTGAGAGAGATGAATATGATGTGAAGAAGGTCTGGAGTGATTAAGTGAAGGTAACTCGGCCATTTGTTGATTGGCTGATCAAAGCTGAAATGTATGTGTGAGCATGAATGAAGAGGAAGAGAGAGAGAAAGAGATGGAGGAAAAAGTGGTAGGGGGAGGGAGGGAGGTAGGTTAATGAGAGAAAGACGTGGATAGAAAGATATATACAAATGGAATGAGATAGAGAGAGAGATATATAGAAATATATCGAAAAAGATCGGAGGGAGCAGTTCTCATTGGCATTATATTCCCTAATGTATGGAGATGCAATAGTCATATGTAGGAAAGAACATATGACTATTGCATCTCCATACAATAGTCATATGTAGGAAAGAACATATGACTATTGCATCTCAATACAATAGTCATATGTAGGAAAGAACACATGGTCTGTATTTGTTTTTGTACTGTCTCAGTGAACTACATTACCCTTTTCCCTTTCCTTCTCTCCCCTCCACCACAAATATCTTTCTCTTCTTCTCTCTGCTCCACTCCTGCTCTATTTCTGTTCACATAGAGATTAAATATCCATAAGACAAGAAACACAGATATTTGTTACCTTTCCGACTTTTGAGATGTCATATATCAGTGTTATTATTTTGTGAACAGGCATGGCAATATCTCGGCACCACACAAGCAGAGAATGAGCAAGAACAACCAGCAATATCAGCATTGAGAAGGTGAGAGATTCTTCATAGGTCCTATTGAGTTGTAACTTGTAACTTGTTGTTTGTTTTGCTGTTTCGCAGCGTTACATTCAGAGTTCATTTTCATGGTCAAACCAATTAAATATTTTTCTTTCCTTGTTTGATGTGTTACTTGTTATGAGATTCTTTGAAACTAATTGATTTGCATTAAGTTAAATTAAGTTGAATCAAATAAGATTTAATTAATTTCAATTTAAAATGAGGTTGAAATAAAATGAAACACAAAATGAAAATACAAATTAAATTAAATGCAATTGAATTGATTTGAAACAAATTGAATTTAATTGAATAGGTGTTTAGAGCTCAGCCCAGACAACTCTTCTGCCCTGATGGCGCTAGCTGTGAGCTACACCAACGAGGCCATGCATAACAAGGCCCTGGACGTCCTCCGCCAATGGATGGCAGCAAACCCAGCCTATGCGGCCCTCATCAAGCCGGGGGCGGAGGGCCCAGAGGGGGCGTCGGCTGCCAAGGCCCAGGAGTTGACCTCACCAATCATGTCTGCGTAAGTAGCCAAGGGATCCTCATATTTCTTTTTGTATTGAAAGGTTTTATTTGATCAAATACCACAGTGCAAAGGGAAAATTGCATTCAGTGTACATTGATTACATGTATAGATAAGTTGACACTCAATTTTAATAATACATACAAAGCTCAGGTACATAGTAAAATGGAAGTAGGAGCATAGTAAGAGATATAACTGTTAGTAGGCTCATGCCTTTTTTACCAAACTGAAAGATGGAAGATTGCAGCAGTACCTTCTAAAACATGCTGTTTTTTCCCATATGGTGAATGTAAGGATTTTTATAACTTACATCGTCCAAAGGATTAAGTTTAGAATGACACCAAGTGATCATCTTTCTCATCACTTTTGTAGATTCTGTGGGATTTGATGTTACATTTTCTCATGGCTCCTTGTTCTGGGAGCCAATAAACCATTTCAAGTCAATAAGCCAGTACGTAGTTGCAATGTGCGCATTAGCACATTATTGCTGGTAGATATGACCTCAGGTCAATCGTACTACTCACAGAGTTAGATGGAAATGTGTTAGATGGTCGACCACGTTCATACCCATTATCATGCAGATAGGAGAACATCTATTCAGTTCTGAGAAGATAGTGCAAGAATGTTTCACCATGTGCACCTGCTTCTATGGTTGTTATGGGCAAGCTGTAAAATGTCTTTACATCCACCACCCAACACAGCTTCATGAACACATCCCAATCTGCATTCTATTAATATTTGATTCAGTGGATTGTCTGACCATGGTGTAATTGTAAATTGACTCAATCCCTCTTCCTTCCCCTCTCCCCAGACCACTCCACACAGAGGTCCAGGGGCTGTACATCGAGGCAGCTAGGACGTCCCCCGAGGTCGTGGATGCTGACGTCCAGAACGGACTGGGTGTCCTCTTCAACCTGTCTCAGGAGTACGACAAGGCTGTTGACTGCTTCAAGACCGCCCTCTCAGCCAGGCCAGAGGTACAGTGACAGCATTAGCTTCAATCATCAAATTTGATATATTGTGTTGATGTATTGTTTGAAGAGATTCTATCATCATCAACGTTTAAAGTCTGTTTTTCTCACTTTGTGGGGTCGGATAGTTCGTTTTCTCCTCCATACTGTCCTGTCATTCAGATCAATTTGGGTAATTTTCAACACTTTTCTGTTTTGTTTGAGAGGGGAGAGGAGATATGGGTAGTTCATAGTTTCACCATGGTCAAACAGTCCACTTGATTGTTTCCTTCTGTGTCTTGCAAGGTCTCCTTCGTGGATTTTGAAATTTTGTATTCTCTGGAGCCAGTGGGTCTCTTCACTCCTAGCCACATATAAATGGAAGGAGAATTAAATAATATTTTAAAAACAGATTAATTGAAGGATATGGGTAGGACAATTGTGAAAGCTTTATCCTTTGCTTTGTCTTTATCCTTTGTGTGCTAGATAATCTTCTGCTCGATGTGATTTGTGCATACTTCTTGTGGACAAAGTCGCACATGGCACACAAAGAGTAAAACTATTGATGTTCCATTTATTCCCTGTGTGACCAGGATGCGTTGCTATGGAACCGGCTGGGAGCCACGCTAGCAAACAGTGGGCGAAGCGAGGAGGCGGTGGATGCCTATCACAGAGCTCTGGAGATTTCTCCTGGCTTTGTGAGGTCCAGATATAACCTGGGCATCAGCTGTGTCAATCTGGGAGCACACAAGTAAGATAACATTTCTTATTTTTCTTCCCGTTTGATGGGTAATGCCCTACAAGCCCATACTTCTCTCCCTCGATTTTATTTTCATTGCCCTCACTCTCTTACTCCCTCTGGCTATTCTTTTCTCCCTCATATATTTCTTCTGTTAGTCTGTATCCTTTTTCTCCTGTTTCTGTTTTTCCTCCCTTCTTCCCCTATTTCTGACTCTTTCTATATCTATCACTCTGTAATCTCTTGCTTTCTATCTTTCTATATCTCTTTGTATTTCTGCCTTTTGCTTTTCTTTTTCATCTGTTTCTTCCTCTTCTTTTATCACACATGTGGTTTATCCATTGCAATATAGAATGATTTCAGGGAGTCCACTCCCCCTTCGTTATCCCTACCACCACCCATTTCATGAATATGGTCTGTGTCGCTTTCCAGGCAAGCTGTTGAGCACTTCCTTCAAGCCTTGAATCTGCAGCGCAGCGGGGTGGGTCCCCAGGGCCAGAAGTCCCAGATGTCCGAGAACATCTGGAGCACGCTGCGCATGGCCATCTCCCTCCTGGGCCACGTCCAGCTCTACGACGCCGCCGACCGCCATGACCTCGATCTCCTCAATGAGGAGTTCAGCGTCTCCACGTGACTGGGGGACAGGTACGCCCCCTCCTTCTCCCCCTCCTCCTCCTCGCGCTGTTTAACCCCCTCACCCCCGTCACCTGTTGCCTGCGTGAAAGAGAAGATCCATTCCTGGAGACACTGCTGCCATCGTTATGAGTGCACCCATGCTGACTGCGTGCGCACCCTTGTGCCGGGCGTGGCTTGGTGGTGGTGATAGGTGTGTAACTACCCCCTTACCTCCTCCTTGCCACCCCTTCCTACCACTGCCACAACATGTTGTTTGTGAGAAAGAGAGGGTGCATTCTTAAGAGGTCATGCTGTCATTGGTACAAAGTAGGAAACCTGACCGGGTGGTGGTGATAGAGGCATTATTTTGTATCCCACTTTTAATATATCATTAGAATACCTTCTAAGCTCTTAAGTTTTCCCATACAATCCCCATGTGCTAATGTGTGATCTGATCATCAGAGACCATATTCATGAAAGCTTCCTAGCCTTGTAAATTACTAAAATGCATGCAGCTGAATGCAGTTTAGTAGCTTACTAGGCTTAGTAAGGTTTCATGAATAGGGCCCCAGGTCTTGTACAATGGGGTAACACATAAACAGCACCCTCTTTGTATCATAAATTTGAAACTTGGTGAATAATCTGCTAGTGCCAAAGACATCCAGTTTAAATATCGTGATTAGGGTTAGGGTTGAGTAAAGTATACATGATATGATCAAGACAGAGTCCATTTTTGTAGGATTCTGCTTGAAAATGTGAGTGATTTGGGTTAAATGTGCCACTCACATTTGAGAGTTCTTTATTTTTTTTTATTGGTGCTCATGGAATTAGAAATTAAGTTTTTTATGATGAATCTGTGATGAATTACGCATGGTCACAAGGTTTACCTGCATTGAAAATGTGCGTAGTTTGGTGTTGGATGTTGTATAATCAATTGTGTACCTTCAAGTCAACTAATTAAGCCTTTATTATTGCTCATATCTAAATCTGTTGTTCACCATGGCCTACAAAAAAGGGTTATTACTCACATCTTTAGTCTTCCAATTTGGCATTATTTCTGAAGTATTGTTACTGTGGTAATAAGTTGTCCTTAAAATAATCACTCTGATTTTAGAGCACCAAACTACACCTTAAATTGGAGTCTTCTGTCCTTGCAAAAATTGACTGTAATTGTGTTAATACTGTTTCTGTTATTAAATCTTTACAAATGTCTACAAATTTCAGCAATGTGCTAACAGTTTGGCAGAAGGGTACTGTATCTCAATATATTTGAGGACTGATTGTGAATTAATTATATAATGAAGGAGCTGTTTCCAGGAAGTGTGTATATTAATATGCCCTGTCCATCAAATATTATTTAGGACCATCAACATACATACCAAAATATTAAGCGACATATTATTAGGGGGATATGCAAGTTTGTTACAGACTAAGAGTAAGATTTAAAATGCTTTTTAGTGGTCAGCTTCTACATGGGTATGCAATAAGCATTAACTTTTAGCAGATGATATATGTGCTGTTTATTTCAGTCAGTAGCTATTATGATATTGTTTTATCTTTAAATTCATTACGGATCTTGCCAGTATTAAGATTATGGTTATTGTAATGATTCATTGGAAAAACTGGCATGTGGCTTCATGAAAGGCAGGATTACAAAAACTATCATTTGTATATAAAGTGCAATTATATTTTGTTTACTCCCTTCATCAAAGACTTGCAAGACTGTACATGTTCATGATGATATATATGTCTTTATCTCTCTTGTCATTTTTTGCCTTGAAAACTTATTTGCTACATTGTAATATTCAAATGAATCCAAGATATAAAATAAATATCAAAATATGAAAGTGGCCGTTAAAAAATAATGTGAAATTATAATTTTGTAACATATATCCATTTTAAATCAAAGTTCACTTGTGACTGCATCTGAAGTTTTAAAAATTAACTCTCAGTGTTTAAATGAAAGTCTAGAAATAAGATTATGCGTTTGTTGTCATGGAGACCTTGAATCACAATCTCCTGTGTTTTTGGCAGTAAGTGAGCCACTCATGGGAAGGAATGCAACAAACAATAGAGTGCAAAGAACATGTCAACACTTCCTGGAATGCTAGGTAGCATAGGGATCGTTCAGACCCCCAAAGAGGGTACACTGTTATGACATTTCAGGGAGTCTGGATCAATATGAATGGTATGAGGTGGAAGATTATGAATATTCCCCAAGGAGTGGAGATGGTGCACATTAGTGTGCATGATGTGTTCTTGAATCCAGCGACCAGGGCTTCAATCGTAACATCCCTGTCTTCAGTCTCCAGACTGTGAAATGGGAAGGACCCTCTACACCATCAAAATAAAAAATATATGTGTTGTAGGATTTCCAACTATTACTCATGTGGCAACTCATACTAGAGAATACAATTACAATCTGATTTCACATATTTTTTTTTCTTCGTTTTTGTATTCATGTTTGCAGCTCTGGTGACAATGTTATAGTAATGGTGTCATTGAGCATGTTATAGGGATAGGTTTGTTGTTTTAAAAGGTGTTAAGAAAGTGATATGATTATTAAATTAGATACTACACAGCAAAAAACGTGACCGGTCAGATTGAAAGAAGGAAAATAACAGAAAGATGATTGGTGCCCCAAGGTGTAAATGACACGTGATAAAGTGTGAAATTATGTGACAAATATAACGTGATCATGTGATAACTCTTAGAGATCATGTGACGAGTAGCATCTGATCATGTGACCAATCTTAGAGGTCATGTGACAAATAGCATCTGATCATGTGACAAATCTTAGAGGTCATGTGACAAGTAGCATCTGATCATGCGACAAAGCTGTAAAGGTATTTGATAAGTTGATGTAATGAGATGACATTGGAACAGTAGCTGTTTACATTTTAAATGTACAAACATGGATTATTTCAAAGAGTGATTAATTTCCTTTTATAATATTCATTCATGGCAGAATGATGTGAGGTTGCAAGTGGTGTAATGCACAGGCTTGTTTTGTTGCACAAATTTTGTTGTATTCATATTCACAGCAAAGACTATTATATCACAGCCTGCTCAACAATTTATTAGTGATTCTTCATCTTACGACACAGATTTAGAATTTTATATGTTTGATCATATGTGATCATGTTACTATATCACAGCTTGCTTAACAATTCATTAGTAATTCTTAGTCTTACGACACAGATTAAGAATTGATATGTTTGTTCATATCTTATAACTACCGCAAAAGTATTATACTTGTTTTTGTAAAAAGCTAATTGACAAAATTCTTGATGGTGATAAATCACCATGAGTACTTACATTACAATGTGCCATCAAGATATATGCTAAAAGAGATACAGACTGTATTGCCTGGATAAAACATCATGCCATACACTTCAGCGAAAGTGCAACACTATTTTACCATTTCACATTCTCAGCTTGTCAAGTAGCCCCAACAGCAAACGGATGTGCATAATTATTCAATAGTAACTCTGTAAAACTTTGAATAATGCCGACCCATTGGCTGCTGAATCATCACGTCATATTGCTCTTACATGTACTGGACATGCCGCTTCTGGAATGGTGAAAGGGTGTTTCACTTTTCTCTGAAATGTGCCGTGCTGATGGTTACTGTTGGAAAGGCTGTGAAATGAATTTGAGTAGGATGCGTGCCTCCAAAAAATGGTCGACTGCAGTCAGGAAATATAGTGGAATGATGCGTTATTTTTATCTCCTTCTGCTCTTTTTACTAGCTCTACCTCCACTTTTCATTCTATTATCCCTGTGCCCTCTCCCTTCCCCTTTCATCCTCCTCCCCCTCCAACCCCGACCCTTCTCTCTCTCTCTTCTTCTCCTATTCACTAGAGTACCCTCTCCCCCCCTCAATTCGGAGGAAACAGTAAATTCTTAAAACTGTATATAAATATTGATCACATCCATTGATCAAAATTCAGTTGCCCTTGGCAAGAAATCCAACCAGATGTAACACACAATTGAAAATGGAAAAACATGGTCAAAAGGATGCAGGATTGATTGATTTTGGAGTACTTATGGAGGTCGTTTTTTTTTTTTAGGATTTAGTACCCCTTGTTACGTTAGCATATCTTCTATGCTCAAGCACTACCATGTGGAGGTACGCGTAAGGTTTAATGTATCATATGTGGGATTCAGTGAAGTAATATATATATTAACTATGAAATGAAATTGTGCAAAATCATAATGTAATTTTGTGGATGTCTTGTTTTTTGTTGTTGGAATGTACATGTTGAAGGAAAAAAGTTGGCATATATAATGTTTAAGATTTTAAACGGGTACACTAACACACACACACGCTTACTCCTTCGCACATATATACACACTTGCATGTATATGAGCCGTTACCAAACACACGCACGCATACCTGACGTACACAAGAACACACAACCATATTCTGACTTGGGTGTGTGTGTGTGTGTGTGTGTGTGTGTGTGTGTGTGTGTGTGTGTGTGTGTGTGTGTGTGGTTATGTATATGTGTATGTCAAAATACTCTCTCACTCACACTCTCAACCTATTGCAATATAAAATTACATCAATAAAGCTGCTTTCACGGCGTCATTAATAATGAATTACCCGGTAGGCCTACCATTAATTATGGCATATAATACCTTGTGGGGTGACCGTTGGGATGCACAATGAGCTGCGTTGTGTTCTGAATGGATTGTCTGATTCACAAAAATACTTAGGTCCACACTTTTCAAAGAGTGTTAATCTTATTAACTGTTCAAAGGATTGTTACAAGAATAATAGTTGCTAATATGTCACGAAACCTGCTTCTATCAAATTTGACGCCCTCTTGACTTAATGATGTGTCAATTTCAGGGTGATCCGATTTTGTTTCAAAAGTGTCAATAAATGGGAGATATATTGAAAAAAACCTAAGCCAGACCTAAACCTTAAAGGTAATCCCAACCGTAGGCCTTATGTGCGTATATTAAATTCGTACAAAATTGTGATTTTTAGGACACTCAAATATTGGCGCCGCAGCATTCGCTGGTGCGTGAATTCATGTAAATTGTTGCACTCCTGCAGTGGTGTCCCCCACACAAGATTCTGACATTGCAAACACAGCGGCTGTGTCGACATACACTTCTTATTTGAGTCGTGATACGCATATCATATGGCCATAGTTCAGTATCTCGACGTGAATGACTATAAAGATTGTCCAGGTTAGCAGAGACCATCTTAGTGACCTTTACAGGGGTCAAAGATGAAGTCAACGCCAAGCTTAAAAAATGGTTGTAAGCTCCCCAGATGTTATTTTTTCATAAACATACATCTGACAAAAATTCAATAGCAGCAAATTATGCTTGGTTAGATGTATTGCATTGGCAATAAGCCCATCATCAAAGTATAGTCAACTGCCGACATAAATGCATGGAAATGCTCTCAAATTGGCTATTCCGAGCATATTTACTGAGTTTCTGATACATGATCATGCCACTAGCGCAGCCAGAGGGGCGGGGGTCAGCTGTGATGGCTTTGATAAAAGTGTGTTGACACGAGAGACATTTTTGTCGGCACGAGTGAAATCTTATCAACAAACTTGTCTCTTCTGCCGACAAAACGGGCCTAGATGTTACTAGGGGCCTAGATGTTACTAGTAAGTATCTGCTCCAATGGTGGTGTAGGTAATCCACCTTGCACCACAAAGTTATAGTATTAATATGGGCCAAGTGCTGACAAAATGTAAAGAAGAAAACATTGCACCTATTTAACTGTTTTGGGGGCTGCTCGCTAGCTCAATATTTATATTCAAACTGTCAAGTTAATGAAAGTCTGTTCTTGTTATATCTGAAAATGAAAAGCTTCCCTTCCAAAGGTTGAAATGATCTTCTTCCGACGTTTTATATCCCGGTAAGTAGGGTAAATCGGGGTAAGTTTGACACTTAAGTATTCGATTGCATTTTATAAAAGCATTAGATTAGACACAGACGAATGATAATGATGATGGTAATACATGTAATGATGAGAATAACATTGATGATGTATAGTTTGAAAATGCGCGTTGTCATCAACGTGAAGTACATAAAGCATCGATAATTCCCTATTTCGTTTATTGACTTTTGATATTTGACTTTTGACTATGACTTTTAAAACGAGTTTCTTTATAGATAATGTCTTTGCGTTTGAAGTTATCATTTTGACAATGATGATTTCTTTGTGACTCCAGACCTTTCATAACATTCTTGTAAATTTTGATTGGTATCATCAGAGAGAGAAATCCTAGTGTCGGTGTTGAATTATGTTCTAACTTTCTGATTCAT
Organism: Arbacia lixula; assembly: GCA_963669155.1. Lineage (NCBI taxonomy): Eukaryota > Metazoa > Echinodermata > Echinoidea > Arbacioida > Arbaciidae > Arbacia > Arbacia lixula. The sequence goes on along the minus strand of OZ022591.1, from coordinate 8,474,062 downwards.
CTTGAGTGAATGTGCAAAGAAATACCATTCACTTTGAGTCAGCGTCTTTTTCATTACTTATTACTTTATACGAGTTTTGTCTGCTCCAGAGGAATGTATTCAAGGATACTTTGCTTATAGAGAGCTGCGCTGCAATCGAGTTTAATGTTATCATACAGTATTATCTCGCATTTAATGGCCACTAACAAAATATTGATAGGTTGATAGACAAATTGATAGAGCCGCAATAGGTTTATTACAAATAACGCAAGATCGCGCAACCAGCATAAATATTTTCGACGAATATATAGAAAACGGGGTTCGTCATCAAAAGGCGCGGGATGGTCTCCCAGCAACTAATTGCAGTTTGCATCATGATTATTGATTTCATGCACTTAGACAAGCGGACATTACTTTCAAATCTCCCTACATGAAAATAATTGCGGCGTATATTTTATCATCGTATTGTTTTCTCTTGGATATCAAGAAAGTTTGTGTAGACCATTGTGGAGACAAATTCATCATTTTAAAGGGATCTGGTGAGTGGTTAAGAACTGCCTGACTTATATTTAAACTTCATCGCACAGAGAAAAGAGGCAGAACCTCGATCTCGACTTCAGGAAGTTACACCAGGGTGACAGAGAGAACGGCGTTACGTAAGTAGCCTTTTAATCAATTTTTCACACCATTCGAGTTATCAAAATAAAACCTTTCTAAATTTTTATTAGGTTGCCGTCATACCTGAATTTAAAACCCATCCTATTCCAGCCAAATGATGTTCTATGTTCTATTGTTTATCAATCAATTGTAAAGATAAGCATCCGGATCACATAAAAATTACAGCTTGGCTCCCTTTCGTCTCCCTCTGAGATTCAATACAATTTAATTCATTGTGTTTTTTTAATAGATAAAAACAAAACAAACCTCAATTGAAAAGTCAGGACACGTATATAATATATTGATTTTCAAAGAAGATCCGTTATTATCTATAAATATGTGCTTTTCGCCAAAGATTTCAGCAACGGCGTTATCAGATTTTTATTTTGTATCTTATCGATGCGCAAGACATAACCCATCTGCCCATGACGAGGATTGCATACGACTTGTTTAGGCAGCCACCACGGCCAAGGTAGAAAATTAGGAGTGGCTGCGACAAGTCACTGATGTAAAATCACTAGAGATTACCCTGTGTGAAGGAATCTATTATTTTCGTTTTGCTAAACAACAATTTGAGAGTTATACATGTATATATAATCATTAAAATAAATGCGACGTATGAAAATAAATGCTATCTTCTAAGGCCTATTAAAAAAGCATCTTTTTATTGTAGGCTACATTTTATTCATATATTGCATTTTGGAATCATGTTATGATGTTTATGATAATATAAGACATTTGTAATTTAGTTTTTATATGTTTTTCTAATGTTGTCTCTTGTACTCTAACCATAATAAAACTCTGTGCAATTCGGCTCTTGGCCGCGACTGGAGTTATTGTTTTTATTAATAAGAAAAGGGCGCGCACGTGGTTGATATTTAATAATCTCTCTGACATAGCACTTCAATTAATTGAATTCATTGATAAAACAACTTGCATTTAGGCACAATTCACTTTACTTTATCATCACAATTTAGATATTGAGCATACTGTTGTCGTGAGTGACATCCTATGCGTTTTATTTTTCGTATACATGTATCTTCTTGACATATCATACTACGCATAACTTGTATAACATCTCGAAAGTAACTTAGCTTCCTTTAGTTTGCAGGAATGCTGTTGAACTGCATAGTTACCACTTTTCCCATCTTTCTAGGGACGTGACATTTTTAGATGATTTAATAAACTAATTGTAAAACGAATTATTCAAGATCAACGTGTTTCCATGGATACTGGATACATGTAATTGAAAGTGGCACAATTTAACAACTATGTGTCCTTCTGTCCTGTAAATGGAAACTTAAATAAGATAACAGGCAATAATAAAAAAAAAAATACATATGCATCTTGACTTTTCCGTGTAGATAAATCCCATCGCACGGTTCAAAATCACTTAAGATTTCATGTGATGGCATGCATGCGCAATGCCACTGATTTCAGTAATCTGACTCCCCTTTTAACGCCAAGATTCCCTTCACTCTGGCCCGGACAGTTATTGAGATATATATATTTAATGGTGAATTTTCCATGGATTCTTTCGTTTTATTTTTTTTAGAGTACATCTGTCTGCATACCACTCTCACAAAATGAAGCCTTTAGCGATTGGTCTTTACATCCTGGCAATCATTCGGCCTATATACGGGGAAACCAATGGCTCGACGACTACAATGCTGGCTGACGAATCTTCAACGCAATTAACTTCTACGGCTAAAGGGTTTGCTTCTGGGGAAGACGAGGGGAATACTGGTCCTCCTGCTGCCGTTACCAGCGGCCTAGAGGAGGATACATCGCAGATGACAGATGCCAACAGCTTGTCGACCATGTCCGCAGTGGACAAGACCACGATTGAGGTGAGCCCACAGGAAATAATCTCACACACGGATCCTGATCCACTCGCTACCTGGATCTGGCAACCAGTTGTCTTGTCCTGGTGGTTGGGGTTTCAAATTCTCTCTCTAGGACTTGGCGTCGTGGGAAATCTCTTGGTCATCATCGTCCTTTTCGAGCATCGCGGTCACAGCTCGTCCGCCGATGCGCTGATCGGGAACCTGGCCGTGGCTGACTTGCTGACGTCTCTCTGTCTCCTGCCGCTGCCACGGGCCAGCCGGGTTCCGGCTACGGTGGTCGGGGAGCTGTACTGCAAGGTGATCTTCACGTCGTCCCTCATGTGGTTTTCAGTTACGGTTTCGATCTTTACGCTGACAACGATCTCGCTCGATCGCTTCTTCGCCATTGTGTTTCCTTTACATTTCAACCGGTACAGGAGCCGTTCAAACATCATCATCTGCATCTTTCTGCTCTGGTTCTCAGCCTTCGCCCTGAAAATCTACATCCCGTTGACTATGCATGTCGACAAAGACAGCCGCTCCTGCAAAGTCAACTACCCATCGTCTCAAGGGCAACTCATCTCTGGGGTCGCGGCTTATTTAGTTAATTTCGTTTTCCCGGCCGTCATCATGTTAACTACGCAGATCCTTGCCGCTCGCAGCCTCCACCTGCAAGCAAAACGCTTCGGCGGGAGCTCGAAATCGTCGCTCAACCTCCTGGCCGCTAAGACTCGAGTCCTACAGATGTTATCGCTGGTCGTCGCTGTATTCATTGTCTGCTGGGGGCCAAATGAAGCTGCATATTTCCTCTACAACCTCCGTGTCCTTGACTCTACTTATCTCTACGGTCCCGTCGACCGCATCCTCATCATCCTCGCATTCTACAATTCTTGCGCCAATGCGGTCGTCTATGCAGTGCGCTATCCGAAGTTCCGCGCGGCCATCAAGCGGCTCCTGACGTGCGCTAAAGGAAGCAACAGCGCCCTCTTCGAGGACCATGGTGATGACAGCGTAGCTAAGACCAGTACCACGGAGCAACCGTGAACCATCGAATCACGTGCGGTCAAATCAGGGATGTGTTATGGAAGGATGTGAAACAACTTTCTTTCTTTGAACCCATTCGTGACACCGCTGAAAAATTATGCGGTCTTAGCATGTGCTTTTCAGGTATTTTAACAATAACGAACAGGATTGCGTAGCAACGGTTTCTCAGAGAGTACAAAAGAAAGTCTTATTTCGCTTGTCCAGTTCTGTTGGATTGCATCAATACTTTTGTGAGGAAAAGAGATATCAGCGAATAAAAATAAACAGTTATTTTCTAGTGAAATATCTCAGCTGCACGCAAATGCACGCAATCTCTCTGTTAATGAAAATAAACATGAAACCCACATATCCGGAGATCTCCTGAAAGTGAAGTAATTTGTGAATTGAGTAACTAAGAATAATATCTTATATATCCGCTTTTGCATCATTCAACAATTATCAAGAAGAAAACCGAGTATAGGATTTTTAGTGGTGTTGCTCTTGGTGTTATCGTAGGTCAGATCCTCATCGTCCTCATTGTGTACATCTCACACAAGCACGCAGATTGCATTACATCATACATTGCAAAGGTGCGCTTAATAGTTGCATTTTGAATTAAACACAACTCTTTGTGCCATGAAAACGGATTAAACGCAATGCTACGCTCAATTTTAAATAGTTATATTACGTTAGCGCAATACGTCCCTGGCGTTGTAACTCTATATTCTAAGGCGTATCACATGATCGTTCTCATTCTAAACTAAGAACTCCATATTCGCTTTGTCTCAAGAACATTTTCCACAGTGTTCACCTGTATTACACAAAACGATTACAAATTAGCCAACAACCCCCCTTTTTTGTTACATATTTCAAGGGCTAAAAAAAAAAGTCATTTCCATAATTCATCAAGTATGCGCTATTTTTTTTTTCATTTCTACGACGCTGACAAAAAAGACCATGTTTTGATTTCGGGGTAACGAGGTTTTTTTTGGTATGATAAAGTATTAGATTATATGTACATGAACGTCGTAACTGGAGAGCACTGGTATAGACATTGCAAACATTGCTTGGGGTTACTCTGGAAATCTGTTAATCCGAAAAAAGAATATGGATTGTTGATCCGAATATATTATTTTGCTTAGTTATCAATTGAAATATTCGTTCTTTAGAAGGGTTATTATTCCTACAGTGCGTTATTGCGGATGTTTTTTTTTTCTTGAAATAAGAAAGGGCTCGATATCCCGAGGTTTCGTTCGTTAATTTGCAAGCGAGATGGGTTCCGTTAATCCGACAGTAATTACCTCACCGTAATTTTCACTTAAAAGATGTTTATTTAATTATTGGAACAACGAGCGCTACATGACGAACCTTTACCATTACGACCTGACCCGCATTGTCCGTGTTGAAAAGCTCGCAAGCTTGTGTCCAGTAATAAAGCTGAGAATTCGATAGGCTGACGTTTGCATCTTGGTGGGAGTTGATGCAAAAGGAAGCCTAATAGAAGAGGTTCGGCGACGTGTCAACATCCGAATTGAGCGATATGTTGATTGATTGATTGATTGATCGATCGATCGATTGATTGATTGATTAAAAAAACCTCACGTTGGCAATATATGAAATATTCGGTATTGAACAAATGAATACGAGTTACTTGATCGTTTTAAAAACGGTAAATTGATCGTTTAAAATATCAATGAATGAAATCAAATATGCTATTGATTAATACGACATAATGCAGTATGACTGTCAATATGACTGTAAATATGGATGTAAACATATGAAGTATTCGGTATTAAACAAATGAATATTAAGAGATTGATCGTTTCAAAAACGGTTAACTGATCGTTTCAAATATCAATGAACGAGATAAAAATTGCTATTGATTTATATGTAATAATGCAGTATGACTGTCAATATGACGGTAATATGAGTGTAAACATATGAAGTACAGATGTTGTACAAATGAATATGGATAAATTTATTGTTTCAAAGGTCAATGAACGAAGTAAAATCATTGCAATTAATCTGTACGAAATAATGCAATATGACATCAAACTATTTCAGTGCATTGATTGTTCTTATTAAGTAAGGGACTGGGCTGTTCTTATAACGAGTGGTCCTGCTCTTTGGCTCTTTGAGTTTTTTCGCGTTTCTCAGCTGGTATCCGGTATACATGTACTGCCGATTCCCGCAGATTTTTTTCATGACTTTTGCAAATGGGCTACCCTGTATTCAATGGTGAATAATACTAGTAAGATGAGCCGAATAATAAATCAACATAATTTGATTGTAAAGGGTAAAAGAGATAGAAGGATATGAAGGAAATATCGATGGACTACATGTATTGGGTATTCAATTACATACAAGTGTGGACAAATAGTATCTTTCCTTTATTTGTTTACGTCCATGTTTTCCCCTTTTCTTGTTCTTCATACTTTCATTTATCTTCCTTTGCTCTATTTTTCTTCTTCCTTTCCTTTCTTTCCTTTTTTATATTCGTGCTGTTCTGTACATTATTTAATTCAAATGTCATAATCTCATGAAATACATAAAGAATTAGTTCAAAAATAATGTTTAGTAAAATGTCATGAAACCAAACAATTTGACATCCTTTGACTTTATGGTGTGTAAATTTCAGCTTGATTGGAGTCAAAATATTTTTTTTTTCTTTAAAAGTGTCCATTTTTTTAACACCTAGTATATACACACAAACTCTCTTACACAAACACACACACACACACACACACACACACACACACACACACACACACACACATACACACTTACATACATACTTTCACAAGTACAAGTAGTACTTGTAATGGTAAGGAAAACCAGGCATTTCCATCGCAATCACTTAAAATTGCTGTCGCATTTTCTTCACATGTATTTTTGTCATTGTGCACGTCATAAATGGCACAAACATGTCTGTATTCTGAATGAAGTACACAGTAAAAATAAAGTGTGACAAACAGATACATTCAAATCATTTTAATATCACATCAAATTATCATGAAGGGTGTTTTCTTCCACACCCCCTGGGCATTTCTGTGAATAAATATTCTGATCTTAAGGAAAAGCAAGAAAGTTGCAACAAACTAATCGAGGTTTCCTTTCTACAGTGCATGGAAGATAATCTTTACATGATTGCTCAATCTATCTGATAAGTCGCGCTGCACATGACTCATTATGACAAATGGGATTGCCCGTCAAGGATCTCGGGGATAGCTATTACATTCATCCAAAAGAATTACAGCTTTCATATACTTTGTCAGAATGCACACCAGAGTTTTGTGTTTCTGATTTCTTGATTTTTTGCCTCTATTCACTTTTAATATTATTGTGTCCTTGGCTTTTCCTTTAGTTTTGTCCTTATCCCAAATCACAAGATTTCAAAATAAGGAGGGGTCTTACTTAGTTACCATTTTCTTAAAATATAAGTCTGTCAGTGACACAATCATGTACATGACTTAACCCTTAGTTCATGGGACGCAGGTGGTCCATGTGTTGAAGTCTTTGGCTCGCATTTTCAATGGTGGTTTAACATAGAACTCACTTCATGTAAGCTTACTATATGGAGTGCCAAATAAATCTGATGCTGTCACAAAATCACTGATTTTCATCACAGAATCACAACAGTGGCATGGGTGATTTCAATTATTTGCTGTAATTATCATCATGTGGGCAAACTTGATACACCATAGTGATTCTCAGGACAAAATTGAATCAATAATGTTTCATGTTTTATTTGGTGTCCCAGGTTAGTCCAGGTTCAGTACAATTTTTAAGTTAAACCACCAGTGTGAATACGAACCAATGGGAATGAGATCATCTAAAGGTCAAAGTAGAATTGTGCATATAGCATAGACAATGGAAGGAAATGTTGTATAAAAACTTCCCGCTCAATATTAGAGGTGGAAACTGACTTGAAGCGATATCATGTTGACTGCTAGAGTTCAAGTTGAGTTTTGAATGGGTCACCCAGAACCCAGCCGCTCCACAAGCCTATAGACCTGCGACCACAGTAGCGCACATCACTGCTCTCTGGATCACAATAATGTATTGAGGCAGAACCACTGACTGATGCACTGGCCGTTGAAATTCGGTATGTGAGTGTAGACTACATCAACACCACACAATTTGAGTCTTTCTCGAGGTATCATCCATCTTCAGAGTCACTTGTCCTCCCAGACATCAGCGTTGGGGAATCTTTTCTTGAGCTTGAGGAGCTGGCTCCGTCTCCTCCTCCTGTTCCTGGCTCCTCGCTTGATGATCTGCTCGTACCAGCGGCTCAGGTACCGCCCCATGGACGGGTCGTACCACTGCCGCTTCGTCGCATACTGGTGAGGGGGGAGGGAGACAGGTAGGGAGAACAAGCAGAGAGATACCTTTATAAACGAATGCACTAAAAAGGTTTCCAAGGTAAGAGGGCATTTACAAATAGTAAAACATTCAGTCATACTATCTAGTGGCTTAGATACTGCTGTTTTGTCGCAAACTCAGAGGGGGGGGGGGGGCAGGGACAGAGAATTATTTAAAGTGATGTTCTTTGAAGGCGTCCAAGATGAAAGCATTTTTACAACTATAAAAATGTTCAATCAAATCGAAACGATGTACAGTGAAACCTGTCTCTGGTGGTCACCCAAGGGGAAAAAAATAGGTTCTTTAACCCTAATACTCCGGGGGGGGGGGGGGGGGGGGGGCATTATGCATTAGCATAAATTAATTAGTTAAAAGAAAAATAAAAGGACTTTCGTAAATTTAGCGATACAACTTTGTAGATTACATAATTCTTTACCCTTGTGCAAAATTTTGAGGCAATTTTGGGCGACCCATGGCTGAGATCTCAGGGGGGGGGGGCATAATGGCCCCCCCCCACCCCCCCACCCCCCCAGTAATGACAAGCTTTGAAATACCCCGGGAGTATTAGGGTTAACATATGATCTCTCTCAGGGGGAATTATTTTAGTGGGCACTATAGACAGATTGGCTGCTATAGACAGGTGGCCACTAAGACAGATTTGACTGTATTCATTCTTGAGAGACACCACAAAGAAAATGGCAAAAATGGTACTTTTTGTTCGTTCTGTGCTGGACATGTGGTACACAAATATGGAATGCGAAGACACCACTTGTGGGGAGGGGGAGGGGGGGGGGGTCAAATAGGAAGGACACTACAGTCCTATATGTGTGGCAGATAAGCTGCTTTCTTCTGTAATTTGTGAGCAGGGTTTGCCTATAACAGTGGCTCAAGGGCCAGTAGCCAACTGTAACAGCGTCAGGCCACCTGACTCTCGTGAATCAGTGGTCCGGCTGGCCACTGACAAAAACAGAACAAAGTGCCTTAGTGCATGGTAGTGTAGGATACAACTTAACACCTTAAAATTCATTTAGCACTGCTGGCTACCTATGAAAAAGGAAAAGGGCAAGCCCTCGTGTGTATTACTACTTGTGAGAAAAAAAATCAAATGTTGCACACAAGAAATTACTCATTGCACATATTTAAACGAGAACTCAAATTGTCTCTCCTATCAAGCTAACTATACAAGCTAACTCATGGCCCCAACTAATGAATTATTTGCGCTGTACCTGCATGGTTTCTTTTCTTTCTTCTCCTTTTCTCTTAACACTTTATCTGTCTTGTTCTCATTCAAATAGTAATGTAGTTCCTATTAATGAGATATCAATTTAAATACTGTGTTTCACTCAAACCAAGGGAATCTATACAATATAAGCTCAGCTTTTTAATATATTCCCCCATATTTCACTCTAAACTCTGTCTCTTATCTTCAACATGTCATCTTAAGCTCAATCAAAGAATGAATGAACCTTGTCTTGAATTTACCTTTTTCAATGTAATCTGTACATTGCATTGTTCTGTAATATAATTTTGTGTGTATGTGAAAAATGAAATAAAACTAAGCTGCAACTGAAACTGAAACTCACATATTTGTTCATGTACTTGGGCATGATGTACTCTTTTGGCTTGACGTATCTCTTGTAGCCAAAGGGCGTGTACTCCCAGCGACCCGGATGTTCTTCTGGGTGACCTGTCTGGAGCTCGGTCAGCGCTTCCTGTCTCTCCTTCAGCACTGCTTGCAGGTTACCCATGGACACTTCCACCTGTCACAGGGGTATTAGGTAGGGGATGAATTATCACAATTATTTTTGCAAAGAGGTTATATTCCATACGCACACAGCGCTTAGGGAAAATGCAATCATAAGGGAAGATTTAAAAACTTTCCCCACCAATGAGGCAGCTTTTTGGCCAGATAAGGCGGATGAAGAGGAAAATAGTTGGCTATTTTCTGACTGTACTAGCTAGCTTTTTATATAAGTGACATATTCTATGAAATAGGTGATTATAGAGTGCCGCTACTCTCCATCCTGAGCTCTTTGTATTAGCTTGCTATTTTTTGACTGGATAGCTAACTAAATCGCAAAAAGTGAGCTATTTTTGCCTCTTCGGGCGGCTGAGATGTTTTGGGGTGAAACTTGCTTGGGCTGATTAATGATAGCTGGCAACTTTTTAACCCGGCTAGCTAGCCCAATCACAAATACCCAGCTTTTTTGCCACTTTTGAGCTGATTATGACAGCCTTTCTGGTGAGATTTTCTCCTCACCTTGGTGATCCTCTCTGGATTTGGCAGGAACTTCTCCAGCCTGTCTGCCTCAGCCTGCATGGAAAGCAGCATGTTCTTCTCCTTGAGCAGGGTGTACCACAGCTTGTGCAAGGTCACGGGATCGTGCAGCCTCAGCTCATCCTTGCTCCACGCTCTCCCTGTACACACCAGCAAAAGCAGTATTTATTCATTCGTTCATTTATTTACTTACACATGTATTTATTTATTTATTTAGGGCCGATTCTGGACAGAAGTTTAACGCAAACATTGTATTCAACCTGGACCAGTAATATGGGATGCCAAATAAACCATCTGATACTACCCCAAAATCATTAATATTCATCACAGAATCACAACAGTGGTCGACTTAGATTATTCACTGTAATTGCTATGTGGACAAACTCAATACCATAGTGATTCTGAGGATGAAATCAATTATATTAAATCAATAATAATGTTCATTTTGTTTTATTTGACATGAATACAAATGTTTTGTCCATTGAACTGAATGTTGCATGTAAACGTATCAATTTCTTGCTATATAACTGGTTTGTAAAGACAGGCCCGGATGAATATTATTCTGAATATTTGGTCAAAGAGCTTGACACGCTTTCTCACACCTCTGCGTTTGACCCACCTGCTTTAACCGACGGCTGGCCCCAGTTCTTGGGATCATCAAAGAACTCCTCCAAGCCTCTGGCAGCGATGGATGTGTGGAAGGAGGCCACCTGATAATGCCCAACGAGGGCGGGCTTCCTGTGAACAGCTAAACAAGTGTTCTGGAGCAATGTACACGGTTCATGCCTGCAGAACAAAGGGGAGATGAACATTGTACTATGACATGTAGGATAATATATGTTTGCATTTACTTTAAATACATTAAATGGACATGGCTTGGAATCAAAATCATACCTGCAGTGATTTGTAGCAGATTCACGATTCAAGATTCAAGATAATTTATTGCCATAAATATAAGAAGACTAAGAAACATCATTTATACAATGAAATATTATTTACTCTAGCCATGATATGTGCATGATGCAATGAGCATCATATGTGCAAAAGGGCCAAGAGATAGTGGCCACTGTTATCATTTGCTATGTTTACAATTACTCTAAAAAGTACGACCGACTAAATTTGTATCCTCAATAAAAAAATAAAGGAACAAAATATTTGCATGGATCAGTGTTAAGTGTAGTATTCAATTTTCATAAAATTAAAAATACCATGGCCAAAATGGCCAAATAGCAATGCAACACCACTACATGAGTGCGATGGTGATTGTAACTACTGGAAAAAAATACTGTGAGTTCATGTATGATATGAATTTTTGAGAAGCTGAATGACAGTTTCTGTCAATATGAATGGGTGAAACCCAGCTTTTGCTTTGTCATTACACGCCTTAATCAGTGGCTTTATCATCATGCAGAAATTAATTCACAATAACATTGATCTCCCGTTAGATGACCATCTGGAATTTGATGATAAGGAATCGGCTGTTAGATGTAGTTCAACCAGAATCCACAATCCTCTTTCTCTCGGCCCGGCCTTGACTAGACAGGAATAACCGTCTCATTCGGGGTATTCTTTAATCGAAACGACATTTTTGGACATACCCCGAGTAGAGATGGTACATCCACACCAAGCGCACAATGGCAGGTCTTTTACAACCATAACAACGTACAAGCAAATACAGGGTTCCCACGCCTGAGTAGAAAGTTACCCGATTAGTGCAAAGTCTATGGGAAAACAGATTTTAAGACAAATATCATAGCTACTTCATATTCAAAATGGCAACCCGCATCAATCGCCATACAGACTACAGGTGTAATGTTCAGTCTCTAAATAGGGCGTTCAGAGGAGCCAGATGCAATCTCAGCGGATCCAACGTCCTACAGAGACTGATTTTTCGGTCTGGGCCTCGACTTACAATGTGCATTCAAATTTCAATTATGATTGATTTGTACAACCCCGATATCAGCACATGGGACTTATAAAAAAAGTTGTAACAAACGTGTACAAGTTACTTACCAAATATGTCCATTTACGGATGTAGACTGATTTTGATGCACCTGCCTAAGTCCATCCACACTTGCATTCCTCGAAAAATTGTTTGAACTTAAATGTGGTGATAAGTTGTTGATCTTTGGGAATCTTTGAAGCACACATTTTTTTAATATGCTGTAGGCCGACATCTTGATGGAGCTAAGCTCAATTCCCTCAAGAGAGGGCGACATGACGTTTACACATCTGCGGTTACTGAGCTGAGGTGTTTTGTACGGAAGTGCCATTCGACTTGACGGATCTCGACAGGCCCGTAACCAGAATGTGTGTGTCCGTGTGTTTTTATTTTGATGGGGGGGGGGGGGGGGGGGGGGATTATTCGAAAATATGAGAGAACGGACCTTTTGCGAGGAGGAGAATAGACCGAGCGGGGAAGGGGGTTTGATCGTGGCATACAGAATACAGCCTATCGTTTTCGGGGGATGGTATGAACCATGTGACTGAGAACAGAACATAAATCACTACGTGCGGTTCCAGCATAGCTTATGACAAATTCGGCATCATCTTTCTTAGATGTACGTGTTTCAGCAAATGATTATTTCCATCACCTCCCCCAGGTCCATTGTTACAGGAACAACATTGGTACACCTGTGTGCAAAGTGTGTGGTAACGTCGTGTGAACCGCAGATGTGAGTATAATGAGCACATCTGAATAGGAAAGGAATGAAGGTGATCAGAGAAGCAGATAGTGACTGATAAGAACTGGAATAAATACCACACTTAATTGAACTAAATACCAAACTTAATTGAACTTAAGAGAAATAAAATACAAAACAAATAACCTCCCTACAGTAGGATTCTTGACTGACAATCTAAAAGAAAGGTGGTCAAGAAGTGTATATTGAGGTAGTGTGGGTTTTTGTTTCGCTTTCGTTTGCATTCATTTGGATTCTGGAAGTCATAATGGAATGTTGTTCTGCCTACAGCCTGGTTGAGGGTGCCAGGAAATCTCACTTCCAAGCAGTCTCACTTCCTGCCAAGCAATCTCAATTCCTGTGTTCTCAAAAATGTGCTTTCCAGGTGTTTAAACAATAACGAACATGACGAACATGGTTGTGTGGCAACAGCTTCTCAGAGAGAACAAAAGAAAGTCGCGTTTCGCTTGTCTCGTTCTGTTAATGACATCAATACTTCCATGAGCATAACAGGTATCAGCAAACACAAATAAACAAGTTTTGTCAAGTAAAATATCTCCGCTGCACGCAAACGCAAACGCACACAAACACCGTTCATGATAATACACAGCTTAATATATCATTTTGAGAATGGTAGAATCCCCCAAATGCACAAGATGTCGGAAATAGTCAATTTTGTAAGTAAATACAAATATCGTATATATCCGATTTTTTTTAATGATTCTTCATTACTTTTCGAAACAAAAGCAGAGTAAAGGACCTGTCACAATCTGACCTTAACTTCATTATAGTTTGCAAACAAATTTGTCAAAAACAATGCTGCTAGAGACAAATGGGCAATCAAAGAATTTCTTTACAAGTTGACATCAGCTAAATGTCGGCCCCGCGCATGGTACGTCAAAGCATTGTTTTGATTATGGAATGCTTTTGATATTCATGAGCACGCTTTAGAACCCAAACAGATGTTTGAATGTATTATGCCCGAGTTTCTTATCCTTCCTATCACCTCCCTGGTCTCACTTCCTGCCAGGCAGTCTCACTGCCAGGCAAGTGAGGTCCAGGGTGAGATAAAGTAGACTGTAAATTGCAAAAAGACCACGGGGTGTGAATTGAATGAGGCTAAATGAGAAAAGAGAAGTAAAAGGCGGAGTGTGAGCAAAAAGTAGTCGAATAAAGGAGCACAAAAATGAAGTTGAGAGAGGGCAATTAAAGGGGGAGAGAGAGAGAGAGAGGGCAATTAAGTGGGGGGGGGGGGGGGGCAGAGAGAGAAGGGAGTTGAAAGAGAGTAAGTTACAGCGTAGAGAACACACCGCCAAACATAGCGGAATTATATTGGACGTTATTTGTTTTTCTCGGTATTCCCACTTTCCTTCTTTTGTAATTCCCACTAATACACATACAATCGCACACACACGCACACACACACACACACACACACACACACACACACACACACACACACACACACACACACACACACACACACACACACACACACACACACACACACACACACACACACACACACACACACACATAGGAAGTTCTTTGCAGATGATGGTTCGTGATAAGATAAAGATCTTTTGAATGTTACTGGTAGGTAATATTACTCCGACGAGAGAATCCGCTTCTGAACATGGCTATTATTAGATTTTTTTCATCCAATCGATACATATTTCACCGAATAGCATATTTGTCTCGATAAGATCCGGTACCAAGACTCTCTTTCTCATTTTTCACTGTCTCACTGGATCTAAAGCGATGTCGAACCCAGTAATTCTCAACGTTCAAGCTCCGGTTTGTATATTTTCCATTTTCCAGTCATTTTATTTACTGCATTACTACGTGTCCATAATTACCTGCTCCTCAGCCTGGATCAAGGAAAAGAGGCATTGTTAGTGTTGCTGGACTACTCCGCATGCTTTTGACTCGATTAGCCACGAAATACTTCTTCGAAGACTACAATTTAGCTTTGGATTCAAGAGCAGTTCATTGAATTGGCTCCATACTTATGTTACAAATAGATGTCAACATGTAGTAATCAATTATGAGGTTTCAAACCAACGTGTCATACGCCAGGGTGTCCCACAAGGATCTGTGATTGGTCATATATTATTTACTTTGTATTCATCCCCATTCATCCATTGTGCAGAGGTATGGTTTTGGTTATGTGGTCTATGCTGATGATACTCAGCTTTATACGCTGAAGCATTCAGACCTACCATTAGTTATCCCTCTGTTAGAGTCATGTTTAGTAGATATCAAGTTGTGGTCATCATGTAATTTGTTACGACTGAACGCTGAGAAAACTGAATTCCTTCATTTGTCTTCTCGATTTAGAACAAATATATAATGCCATCTGTTTTGTTTAATAAGAGCTCACTACAACCCGCAAAGTGTGTTAAAAACTTAGGGGTGTTATTTGATGAGAATTTGTTATTAGTAAATCATGTACATGATATGTATAAAAACTAAGGCGTAATTTGGTCTCCATAAGGAAGGAAAGATTAGACAATATTTGGATAAAAGCACTACCGAGAGACCTGTCCGTGCTTTTGTCTTAAGTCGCATTGATAATTGTAATAATATCTTATTTGGTCTTCCAGATATATTGTTAAGTAAGGTACAACACATACAAAATTCTGCTGCTCGCTTGATAACATGTACTAAAAGATGTGAGTCTATAAGTCCTGTTTCGCATAACGTACATTGGTTGCCCGTAAACAAGCGAATTATGTTTAAGATTTTAGTCATTTCATATAGATGTTTATATGGAAATTCTCCTGACTATATTCAAGAACTTATTAGTTTGTATGAATCACCTTGGGTCCTTCGTTGAAATTCAAAGAATCTTTTAGTGCAGTACTCCGTTAAAACCAAGACATACGGTCAGAGGTCTTTCCAGTTTGCCGTACCTATGCTGTGGAATAAACTTCCAGACTTTATTCAAGAATCTAAAACTGAGGATCAATTTCGTGCCAAATTGAAGACATTTTTGTTTCTTGGTGAATTGTACATTTCAATCACTTTATCTTTGCTTAAATAAGGCTCTACTTCTTTTTCTATTTCTCTTTTATGCGCATTGAGACTTAACTGTAAAATTGCGCTATATAAGAATGGACTATTATTATCATTTTTATTATTATTATTATTATTATTATTATCATTATTATTATTATTATTATTGCTATTATTATTATTATTATTATTATTATTATTATCATTATTATTATTATTATTAATATTATTATTTTTATCATTATTATCATTATCATTATTATCATTATTATTATCATTATTATCATTATTATTATTATCAGTATTATTATTATTATTATTATTATTATTATTATTATTATTATCATTATTATTATTATTATTATTTACTTATTGCTTTATACAAGAACTCCGTCATAAAGTTAAAAAGTACGTTCATAAGTGCATGTGCCTCTTCTTTGGTTTCGGTGATTCTCTACTCAAAATTACAAACTCAACAGTGGATACCATTTCGACGTGCGACCCTACTTTACGTATACTTAGGTGAAAGGGTTCGAATGATATTTCGCAATTTTCTTACAAGATAGGGAAGCATTTGCATCCCCAATCAATGTTAACTATTCATCCGTCAATTTTCAAGATAATTTCGTAAAATATCTTGCTATTTCCTTACAAGGTATACAGCGAAACATTTCCATCCCCAAACGATGTTGATTATTCAACGGATATTTGTCAAAATAATTCCATAGCCTAATTTGATTCACCAACAATAACATAGAAAACTGTGTTCTTCAGTCTGGGGCTTACACAGTCATGTTAATGGGGCGGCGGAAGCGGGTGGGCAGGGGGACACGTGCCCCCCCCCCCCCCCCACACACACACACACACTCACTTTTTTGTATGATCGACACAAATGGGAAAAAGGGAGGAAAAGGTGGAGAAAAAAGGGGAAAGAGAGTGTTCTTTCGATCCCCGACCGAAATATTATGTGCTCAAAGACAGCGCCGTAAATTTGCCCCAAATATGTATGCATACTGATATCGTTCGGATCTCGGAGCTAGTCGAGTCCTGGCTCCTGGCATGCGTATGAGCTTATGCATGCTCGTCATAATGTACGCAAATCCGCGATAGTGTGACCAACGTGAAAAATGGATATGAGGCGGGAAAATTTATTATGCTTAACTTATGCCAACAAAATATGTCTCGTAATTTCGGTCACGTTTCCACAAAATTTCCAGGGGGCTCTCTCATCACGGACATGAATGAACGCTGAGCTGACGGATGAGCTAGCTGACGCGCAAACAAAAGCTGATAATCAAAATAAAAAGAATTTAATACAAAAACAAGCAAGTCATGGAAAAACTGAAAGGGGGGGGGGGGGTGGCGGGAAATCCGAAATTACCGAAACGGTTGTTTAAATTCGATCAACATTAGATGGAAAAATAAAAAAAAATTGTTATTGTTTTGATGTTGCTTGTGGTAGTGGTGGAAGTGTTGTTGTCCATTACCAATTGATTGGGAAAGGTGCTGTGCCCCACCCTACCACTTGATCCTCCCTCATATTGGTACCTAGCCTGACCTGAAGCCTGTCGGGCATTTATGATCCAAACTAAAATACAGTTTGGTACTCAAAAATAGGCACTTTACACTTATCGTCTGTTCTCAGTCCGTCCCAGAGCTAGGTAGTGCAGTTAGTATACTGCAGCCAGGCACCACTATTGAATTGTTTGGCTTAGAAATACTCAATAGCTGAAAAACAGGCTCATAAACCCTCTCCCTTTCAATTCGCAGAGCGGACCGGATGAAGGCGGGGGAAATGGTACGCCGCCCTCAGCGGCATATCACAGCAAACTCCAGTCCTCGGGTCAACCTGGCACCCAACAGTTCCCCATGCCCCCCATGCCCCCCATGCCCCCCATGCCCCCCATGCCCCCCATGCCCCCCATGCCCCCCATGCCCCCCATGCCCCCCATGCCCTCCATGCCCCCCATGGCCGGGGTGCAAGCGGCGCTGGAGCGCATGATCGCGCCGGTGGAGCTGATGCCGGCGCCATCGGGACACCACTTGTGCCCGGCCGGCCTGGAGTACCTGGTCGCCCTCGACGGACTCGTCATCCGTCAGTGGAAGGACTTCAACAGAAGTACGTCTCAAGCTCGGTTTCATTCACTGATATACTAGAAGGTTTTAGTTTTCCACGACCTGAACTGTGAAGTGGAATCTGCCGATGGAGGTAACCGCGTGTGCATCGTTTTGTTAAGAGCAGCTTCCAATCATAGTCACAGTCATGGCAAATCTAAATCTCGCTCTATACGTTTATATAATGTTAGTACATGTATCAGAAAAAATAGTGCCTTAATGCAAAACTGTTACGATTCCCTCCTAACTAACGTACATAAGTAATTTATTACCGCCCGATGGGTGCCGTATCAACGGCCTGTTGTTTGGTCGAGCATCTGGTTACGCCGCGGCCAATAGGTGCTTTGACCATTTAGGAGCAGGTTTTAGCTTAGTGCATTGCACTGACCAAAGGGTATTTAAACCCCGACTCACTACAATTTTGTATCACATCTGACGAAATGTTGCAGCGGCGCACGAAACGTGATCTTAGATCCCTTTTTGACCACACATTGCGAGACAAACGATTACCACTAGCAACTATAGGTTTCTTTCAAGATCTTAAAGAGAGAGTATCAGTCTCGACGTTTCGGGCAGTATGCTCAGCCCGTCATCCGCTGAATAATTCGGAAGAAACTAATGAGCGCACCGGGTATTTATGGGATCCGAAGGGATCCGAAATAACCCGAGAGTGTCCGAAAACGGCCAATGAGTGTTCAAAAGAAAATTGTGATAAATGAGGTGAAAGAAAGGTAAAGTGTTTTGTGACAATCAATTTTGCAGTGGCAGTGGATGGACGCTATCCCATCAGGTTTCTGTACATCATCGAGAACACATCGGGGCAAAAAGTCTACGATGCCGAAGAAAGTAAGTGACATTTCAGTCCCTATCTTTCTACTCATCCTACTCCTTCCTTTTCTTTCTCATTTCCTTACATCTTTACCTTTTCTATTGTAAATAATAAATATACTAGTTATCTAAAAAAAAAAAAAAAAAAGGGGGGGGGGATGGGGGAAGTATACAACATATTGCTGGAATATGCACATTTTTCTTCTTTTTCTGCCGTTCGTACAGCTCATTTTCAATCTTGTGTGCGTTCACTCTAAGTTTTCTTCTTGAATGTAGGCCTACATAATAACCCTGACGTTTGAGGTGTCGATATGAATAGCGTGCATGCGGTAAGTATAGAAACTACTCCAACTCGGCTGCACCTCGGGCAGCAATTCCACAGTTTTTATGCACACAATTCTTACCAACACCGTCAGACCCGTGCATCAGTTGTACTAGGTGTTAAATAGAACTTTTGACACATTTGAAAAATAATATTAATAAAGTTACGACTTTGACAAACATTGATAAAATGTCACAAAATATGCTAAAAAGAAAACTTGACATCCTTGAACTTTATGATACTTTACGATATGCTAATGTCTTCATTCGATTTGTAACTTTTTTATATCATTTTCAAAAGTGTCAAATGTTTTCTTTTAGCACCTAATATATTTGTAATGACAATATCAATCTTGACTCACTCATAAAGTTATTACGTGCAGAAATCTGAAAGTCGTGACTGTGTGATGGTTTGTTCATCAAACTTATATCATTCTCACCGTCTGTTCTTGGTTTCTTCAGCTGAGTTGATGCGGTGTGAGGTGTCAGGTTGTGAGCCGGCTGTGACCAGAGATTTCACCATCTATATCAAGGATAACCAGGGGCAGGTAGGATGTTATGTGGATGTGTGTGTGTATTGTATGTATGTGTTGTGTGTGTGTACGTGTGTGTCCGTGTATGTGTGTATGTGTGTGTGTATGTGTGGGTGCGTGTTTGTATGTATATATATATATATGTGTGTGTGTGTGTGTGTGTGTGTGTGTGTGTGTGTGTGTGTAGGTGTGTGTACGTATATGATTTGTTTTATTTACCTTAAATTCATTTTAGTTTATATTATTTTTCTTATACTGTAAGACAGCTATAAAAGCACAACGAAAAATACAGTGCATTTGTAAAATTATACAAATAATTATGTTGCGTTTTGTCATAGCTTTTTTATTATTGTAATCCACTTATGAGTAGCCTAATCATTTAATTCAATTATGAAATTGAGGTTTTGTGTATTATTTGAATGGAACTAAATAAATACTTTTGTAAAACAAGAAAAGGATGTATATATAAATATATTTGTGTATGTGTGAAAAATAAATGACAACTCGCCTACCAAAATAAAGAGTATAGCATATCACCTCTTTCTTGGTTTGCAGGAGGTGGTGCGTATTCGCAGGGAGTGCAAATGCTGCGCAGGGTGTAGCTGCTGCGCCTTCGCAAACCTTCATTGCTCGTTGTTCGTTTCGGTCGAGAGCCCACCAGGAACCACGATTGGCTACGTCAGGCAGACGTGAGTTTGATTACATTGTGCGTCAGACAAACATGGGTATTATGACACCCTGCGTCAGACGGACACGAGTTTTATCACAGAGTACATCAGAGAGTCACGAGTACGTGTTATGCGTGGTAAACGTGAAATACGTCGTACCAGAATTTAATTACATGGTGCGTCAGGCATGCGTGAAGTGTATTACACGGCATGTAAGACAGACGTGGGATTTGATACAGTGTGCGTCAGGTTGGCGTGGGATTTGATACAGGGTGCGTCAGGCAGGCGTGAGTTTTGTTACACGATGCGCAAGACAGACGAGAAATGTTTTACCGATACATTGCTATATTACATTGTGCATGTAACAAAAACGCAGCCGTATTTACGTTAGCTGGAGGTAGTCTCATCCCCATCATTCATTTATCCATTTCTACTACCAAGACTATACCTAAAGGGTTACTAAATTAGAAAAATAAGTTCCCACTAATCTATGTAAAATTATCCACTAAAAAAGAATTTCACATTTGTTTGCCGCAATAAAGTCTCATTTTGACGAAAATTTGAAAAAAAAACCGCAGAGAAGTCAAAATGCCATAGATTGTACGGAAGTAAACAATAAACCATTTTCGTAATGTATTCACAACTTTCCCCCTAACTGCGTAGTAACGCGCTATTCATCCGTATCTTGTCACTTAGATTCAATGGATGGAATGCACTTTGAATCTATTAGTTGTTGCTATTCGGACAAACCTCGGACAAGCTTTGGGGTTCCCATTGGTAACGTATTTTTTGAACGGCGGGAAAAAAATATTTTATTCACGCCGCTGGCAATTATGGCATTTTCACTTCTCTGACGTCACTGGAGGCTTGCGTTTTTCTCAAATTTTCGTCAAAATGAGACTCCATGTGGCAAACGAATTTGAAATTCGTTTTTAGTGGATAATTTGACATAGATTAGTGGGAACTTATTTTTTTTTTGAACTTAGTAGCCTTTTAAATATTTTAATACACTCTCTTCTAAGTTTTACTGCCCTCATCGTTGACTATAGATTTAGCTTGGGGACGCCTCACTTCGACATTCGGGATGCTGCTGACCAATGCGTACTGAAAATCCGTGGTCCGAGATGTATCAGGTTCCAGGGCGACCTCCGTTTCCATGTAGGTGCAATGCAATATTATAGAGGAAATATACCAAATAGGGAGTGCTCTGAGGTACATGTTTCAAACTATAGGCACTATAACAACACCGTTTCATGTTTCCTTATCCATTTATTTTAACATCGGTGTCATATGCATTTTCCAAGAAGGAAAGGGTTCGCATGTAGAACGTATAGACGGTATTATGATATGTATGTTCTTAACATGAGAATGTTTGCACGTTTAATGAGTATACTATAAGCAATATTATAAAAATGGACAGTCTATGCATGGTGAAGTAGTAAACTATATTAACACAACTAAAAAAGTAAGCCCCCCCCCCCTAAGCAGAAAAGTATAGCTTTTGATCGAAAAGGTTTTGAGCAATACAATTTGGCAGGAATGTTTTTTGACTTATTGACTAACTTCGGTGTGAAAATCGCATTGACCAATCCAGTCATGCATGAGAAAGCACACATTCAAGACAAAATTGTCACAAGGGTCATTTTGAGATTCTGTCACATGAATTTTTAATTAATTCTATTTCTGATGCATAATTTATGTCCTTTCATTATTTATCATCCATCTCTGGATGCACTAGCACTTATCCCGACACTTAATCCATTGTTCTGGTTGAGTGAGCACCGTTTAAGAAATACTCACCCCTCTTGAGTTTGAAACTTTGAAAAACCCTATATTTTTGTGAAAAAATGAAACTCTAGATATTTTGACAAAGATGTACATGACCTATTATTTGAACATAAGAAGTCATTTTTGTGTCATAGTTGAGTGAATACACTTTAAAAATTGCACAAGAAATGCCAAAATGTACTGTTAAACCGGCATAAACAAACACCCTTGTGACTTTTGAAAAGTGACAATGTTGCCTTTAATATGTGCTCACTCAAGCATGACTAATTGGATTAATGTAATTTTCACACGGAATTTAGTCAATAAGTTAAAAAACAATCCTGCTAAATTATTTTGCTCAAAACTTTTTCGATCAAAAGTTATGCTATTTTTTTTTTTATTTTTTTTTTTTTTGGGGGGGGCTTACTTTTTGTTGTGTTTAGATGTTTTGATTCAATATGTGTTCCTAGAAGGAGTTTGTTTGTATGTGAGATAGTATATCACAGGCCACTATTAAGATTGACGCAGTACTATCAGGCCTATCGTTATCGTAACCATTATCAGTATCGTTATCAGGATTTTTTTTTATCATAATTCCATCGTTATCAATATCATTATCTGTATAATCATCATATCATTAGACCCAACTTAAAGCTTCTAATTATTAATGTCATCATAATCCGATTGTTAGAATTATGGTGATCATTTCATGATGGTCATAGTGTTATCTTTATAGGTTTGATTATATTCATTATGATTATTTTCATCGTTATCATCCTATTCTTGAAAAGGTGCTCGGTAGGGATCTGAGGGCAGAACTCGGTGGTATTACCAAAGTGCAGCTCGGATGGCAACAGAATGTCGAACACCATGTGGATACCTTTAATTTAAAGTGTGAGTGCGATATGGGAGGGGGAATCTGATATGAGTTGGAGAACGATAGTGCACGAGGGGAGAGGGGAAAGAAAAGAGGAATATTGGGAAACAGCAAGAAGTAGCTGAGCGGGGGGGGGGGGGGGGGGGGGCGGGGTAGTGATGGGATTTCGGGGAGGTGTTTTTTTTCCCTTCATTTTTTTTTTATCCCGCCCAGTCTCTGAAAATGCTCTCAGTGGGGGGGGGGGGGGGGGGGGGGAGGGGGGGAGGGGGGGGAGGGGGGGGGGGTTATGCCGTTTTTCGAAAAAAAAAATTAATCCGCCAATCCGCCCAGTCTCGTGGGGGTACACGACCGAAAATAGTGGGGGGGACATTTGATATTGTGTCCCCCCCCCCCTTCGAAATGGTGGGGGGACACGACCCCTCCGTCCCCCCCCCCCCGGGATTTCCGCCCATGGGAAACAGTGAGAGAGAGAAGAAACAAACGGAGAGAAAGTGCGAGGGCCGTTTGACGCGAGACAGAGAGAAATCAAGAGGGAGATAGAGAAAGAGAGAGAGATTCAGGGTACATAACAAGAGATCATGAAATACATGGAGAAAGAGAGAGAGAGAGAGAGAGAGAGAGAGAGAGAGAGACAGTGAGACAGGTGAACAGAGGGATATGACATGAGAGAGGAAGAGGGCGAGATAGAAAATTGCTAACCAAAATAACAGTCTTTGTTTAAAAGTTGCTGTCTTCTCGGAATCAAAATTACAGCATCAGGTAATTATATACCAATACTATTGTCTCGTCTGATATATGTTTATATATCTTTCTTTTTAATAGTTCCTCAAGATCTTGACGTGAAGGTGAAGACTCTCATTATTGCCGGCACCTTCTTGATAGTAAGTACATGTGCCCTTAGCTCTTAATGCGCTATTGAGGAAATGTTAAGACTGGTAATACACATAATGCACAAACGGCAGTATGGCGTCTGGCAAAGAATGAGTTACATACTTTAACAAATCACATAAAAAAAACTGTCATCTTGCACCTAAAGGATGAAACATTCCTATAACTGCTTCTGTGGGGTATTATGCATAAGTGAAAATGGTGCGAAAGAAAACGAATACTTAAATGGGGTGGATGTTTCTCACTTTAAAAGAAGCCGACGCAGATTTTACGTTTTCGTCAGATTGCGAAGTGAGCGCTTCTTTCAACGGAACACTTATTCAGCTGACGGATTATTTCGATACATGCGGTATGTGTGTGTGTGTGTGCGTGTGTGTGTGTGTGTGTGTGTGTGTGTGAGGGAGTGAGGGAGTGGAGGGGGAGTTATGTCCCAGGCCCTCTACCGTTGTATGACTGCTCCTGCTACGTGCCTCTAACTCCATTTCTTTATTCTCGTGCGTAGTTGGTACAGGTTCTAGTCTCTGAATATGATTTAATTCAGCGTTATTCGATTCTTGTTTCGGTTATAGAACAGACCGAATGTTTTACTGTATGTAGCGTTCTCATGTTCGTGGACTCTCCGATTTAAAGTTTCATGTTATCATACAATTTGTCTTTTTTGTGTATCTTAACTAGTAATTGTATGTTTCTGTCGAAGTCCGTGTTATCGTGTATCTGTGATGGTATTTGATTGCAGGATGCCATGTACTTTGAAAGTTAGAGGGACGTCATCACGGGTGATTGCAATACCAGAGGGCTACCCGATATATCACCATCTAGTGCACAGCTCTAACTCACCCATGCGCCTAAGACACGGAGTGTTTTAACCCTCTCAGTACCAAGCACGGGACACCAATTGTAAACATGGAAATATCGCTAGGAAACGGTTACATGATAATCGTAAATTGTTAATGTATGTACTTGTTTTTCCAACTACATTTAATTAATTCCAACATGATTTACGTCGTTCGCAGCTAACAAAGTGATTCATTGTATTGCCTGTGAGATTAGTCGGCTTAAGCAAGATGCGTATACCAACCGATATATTTATTTTCAATGTTCAACCGCATTTATCTCTTTACTTACAAAACATTTGTTTGCGAATAACGGATGTTACTGTTGAAAGACCTTCTTTCCTCGATAATGAAAGGTTTGTAAACAGTAAATCAGACCATTAAATTTTGCACATTTCAAGTCTAGCTTGGAATATAACAGAGCTCATCAACTTGTGTACATTTCTTGCAACACCAATGTTACGCATGCCTGAGAAAATTGTTCTTAAAGATGATTCGTTGAAAACATATACATTAACGTTTAACGAAGGTCAAACTCTTAAAGTTTGGTCTGTTTTATGTTGCTATCTTGTGTAAGTTAGAGAAATTAATACATTCATGTGTATGGGTTTAAGAGAGAAGGAGGGAGAACGTGGGAGAACATTAACGAATTAATTCATGTCGATATCAATGCGTAATTCTGATTGGTCAAAAGTTAGTCGGGTATTGATAGCCAAGACACCATTTATTGTATGGAACACGAGGCGCAGAGACCCAATTCAGTTCAATTCTTGTTCTTTTCATTTGTATTAATTATATATCATGTATATCATATATATATATATATATATATATATATATAGCTTCGCCTACCATTGTTCTCTTCATCAATTTCTTTCACAAAATATTTGAATAAAGGAGTTGCCAAAGCTGTTGTATATGTATATTCTCACACACACACATATATATATATATATATATATATATATATATTTCGTGTGTTTGTTTACTGGGATGGGGGGAACTGATTTTTTTTTTCTTTAAACTTCACATTCAAAGATGTGATAAAAAATACATGATGTTAGCATTGTATTATTACTGTCTATTCCCCCTCTCTCCCTCCTCTCTCTCTCTCTCTCTCTCCGTTCTCTCCTTTCTCACTGGCTCTCGCTCCACCCTCTTTCTTTCGAGTCTTGTCTTATGCTCGGGTATGTTTACTTGGGGGGTTATGATTATGATTATTTATTTATTTTAATTTTTTATTTGTTGTTGTTGTAGGGGGGGGGGGTATCACTAATTACCTCGTAGGTCGTATTAGTTTTTAATCCCCAAAATAAGAATATCAAGCACAGTACTTTCAGATTTACAAATCGGAAATGTCAATTTCTCCACAAAATCCTTGCCAAAGACCGTAAAATACATTACTAATGCATGGGCCATAAACATTTACAAAATAATTCCATGTAATGAATTTAATTGATTCTTTGATTTGATTTATGATTTACTCCATCCTTGTTCTTTCATATACGTTATGATAACATGTACATCAAAATATGTTTATGTTTCCATGGTGCGAATGTAAATATGATTGTAGTAATCGTTACAAAGTTGTTGAAACACAGATAAGTTCAACTATTTACAACCTTTGTAACAACGGTAAAAATCTCATTTACTTTTTCTTTAAAAAAATATCACAGTAAATTAGATGAGAGAACATGATTTGTTTGTACATGGTAAAAATGAAATGAATTATGATCTCAAGTACAATTTATCGAATGATACACAATAAAGTAAGATGAAATTAAAATGGTTTACATTATTTTTCTTTATGAAACATTTTATCACCATAGATCATTACCATTTTATTCACAATTCTAATAGGAAGGCTCTCCTCTCTTTTTCCTTTGAAATATCAGTTAAAAAAACGTGATTAGTGAATGATACGATACGAAACTTGATTGTTATTGACAAAACTATACTCACTCGAGGTAGCATAGCATGAAATAATATGTATACAAGAATAGACCTACCATGGTATATGGGACGCCAAATCAAATAGTTTATATCGGTTGACTGGCAGTCCTATACATGCAACAACTTTATACAATGATAATATTTCTGACGTAATGGAAAGCACACCCACAATCTAAACCACACCAGGTTAAGTTACGTTGTCGAAAGTGCAGTCGTCGTGGAGATCTCATGTGAGTGGAGATGGTGTACATAATGCGCATAATACAAAAAAAAATGTAAGATCCCTTACAATGTTTTCTGCGGAATGCGATTTTTTTTTTTTTTTTTTTTTTACAAAACAGAGTTATTATATGATTATATTACCCCAAAACGATAATTTGGCGTAAAATGTTGCTACAACAACATGATTGAATATAATGAATACACAGTACAAGCAAAACATACCGTAAGGTAAAACATCATTCCAGAAATGTTCTATCAAATCTAAAATTTAATATTGATGCAATAATTGGTAGTGCGATTGACAAATGATCAAGTGATATATACAAAGTATAAGCAAGGTAAACAATCAAAGAATTGTTACATTGTATATTATCATTTTATGAGAAGACTATATAACATTACCACTATATATCCAAACTGTACAAAGAATATGCATGATAACATGTATTGACACGATACTGCTCACAATAATCGGGATGCCTGTCTGATAAATACAAAAAACAATCATCAAACCAGTCACATGTATGATGTACTAATTGATATATCGGAAAGTTTTTGTCAGTCGAATTAATGTTTTCTTTCTGTTCGTGGCAATTACCATGGTTACGTGCATGGCGGCAGATGGACGAAATGATGATGAAATGATAGCGTTATAATTCTAAGTCTGCAAAAATAAATGCCCGTACACTGTGGGTAATCCCATATGTTACAAGCAACGATTGTCTATTAACCCCGTGTGTACCAGACAAAAGGCTGCTGTGTGCGATTTATATGTATCAAATGGTGAAAACAAATCAACACCTTGGATTTTAAGGTTAAACCTTTTGCTTGCCAGGTGTGTATTTGTTCACAAGTTATACATACATATCACATTGAGCGTGATTTTGCCTGACACACAAAGAGGTAATGAACGACTTCTTCGTTTACGAGCACATCTTCTTCAGACTCCTCCAGGTGCGTTTGACCCTTTGAGTACAAAGTCAGGCAAAGCCCATTCGCTTTATCACACAATTCAAGCGCACATGGTACCGGGAGGGTTAAATATCTGGATCCATCATTCTGAAAGTGACACGTTCGTCAGCTGTGCTGTTTTATCATTGCCCAGTCTAGTAGTTCTGCTTGTTCTTTTGCGGATTCTCAAAGAACATGAAGTCCTGAAATAACAAAGAAAGATTACATATCAATAACTGCACTAAATGTTTTTACTACTGATGTAAGGGATAGAAGTGGTAATGATCATGCGGCAGAATCATTGCAGAATTATCATCAGGTCCGGAATTTGTTCAATTTCAACGATTGTATAGTTTTGAGATGATACTTTCCTGATATCATAAAAGCGAACAAGACCCATTGTCATGTCACGATAGCATTTCATTCATCAGGGGTCACGTAGCCAGGATATTGGTATTCTTAGATTGTATCCAGCATTCCCTACATACGGCCAAATTCTGGACAAGAATTATTCATCTTGCTGTGAGATATTCAATCTAACATAATGTGGTTTTGCACTGATGCCAATGCAAGTGAAAGATACATTTTGGTCCTTTACAAGAAAAGTCTCTTTTGTTAGTTGTTTCCTTTTGTCAGAGTAGGGCAGAATAGGTGTATCATGCTGGCACAGCTGAATGACGCTATCTTGCCGTGTGTACAAATTCCATGTTAATTTACATTTATGTATTGTTCCTTTTTTATCTGAAAATAAATTGATCCAATTAATCAATCAAATACGGTAACGTAGAAGAACGTTGTCAGGATTAGAGCAAACGTTAACGTCAGGATACTTACTATTAAGAAGGTACTAGCGATGAGGAGCGCCTTCGTCTTCACGTCCAAGTCCTTGGGAACTGCAGATGGAAGACAAATAGACGAAGGAAAACTTTGAAGCCACGAGAATCTTGTACATGAAGTGGAATCATAATTTTATGCCGTATTTCTATGTATTCATTGAGACACTTAAGTATGTATTGTTTTATCTTCTTTATCCATCTCGCCGAAGTTGCTGCTTGTTCTCCACGCCCATACACGTTACTGTACTTCCACTCAACACCGAATAAGTTTGCCTGTGTTATTTTTTCTCCACGTCCATACGCATTATTGAACTTATACACTCAACACCGAAGTTGTCTGCCTGTGTTATCTGTTCCCACTCCGATTTACCTTACTGCACCTACACTCAACACCGAAGTTCATCTTCCTGTGTTATCTGTTTCCACACCATTATACCTTACTGCACTTACACTCAACACCGAAGTTGTCTGCCTGTGTGACCTGCTCTCTGATCCAGCCTCCCCACTGCTTAGAAACCCTGCCGATCTGAGTTTTCAGGTCCCGGGTGAAAATCTGTAGGAGAGAACCATGATAATTTAATAAGACTTTCTACGGCAAATAACTTGCTGCTTTATACTGTACGTTTTACATAAATACCACTTGGTGCAAAAAAATAACCTCAATAGCACATAAAGAGTGAACGAAGAATGAAACTCTAAAATTGAATTAAATTGAATTTAATGACAGTATAAACATTGGAAAACCGGATTGGTAATATTTGGGAGTGAAATAAGATATAATTTATTCTGAAGAAGTTGGGATCTTTTGAGTAAGGCAGCGTGACATGGAAACGAACGGCAAAAGATAGATTGAAATGGAAAACTGGTGAGGAGGCCTTCCTTCAGCCGTGCTGAGAAATATGCTAGATAGATAGATAGATAGTTTTTTTTGAAGATGATTACTAGCACTGATTCCTGATCACTAATATTCATGTTAGTCCACTCCATGTGACTCCATTGGTCCGAAATAGTTTAATATATGGACTTCTCGCTGCCCTTGTGCATCGTGCGTCAAAAATACAATATCTAGAGCATCGCTTGCCTACCTGCGATTTAGAGAGCAAATTTACAGGGCTAATGATTAAGCTTTTCAAACACTAATAATGTCTTTACGATAATTGCGATTTTGCTGTTATTCAAGTCACCTAATCATAGGGGTGGAATTCTTTTTGACGTCCAATATAAGTACGAAATGTTGTAAGAAGTGAGAACGCTTCATACACCATTCATGTCATTTCAATGAGAGAGGAAATACATCATCATGATAATGTTCGGGATGTTAGGGACAGCTATTGGTGCATAGTTCGTCTCTTATATAGGCATGGCCATCGGTACGAGTCCCACTCAAGTCCTAACAGCATGTCTGGTCTTGCGTTTTAGCGTGCCCCCCCCCCCCCCTTCGACCCAACACACTCATCCTCTGTGGGAAAACAATCTGTATCTCGGACAATGTCGGAAAAGACGTTAAATGGAGGTCCCATGTATATACCACAGCAACATTCTATACACGTTCGAGAGCCCATTAGACCTATCACTTTATAGCAGGGTGGGAACACGGGGTAGCGGACACAAAGCATACGGTGGAAAATCGGAGCATGATTCCCTCCCCGCTTGTCCCAGGTGGGCTTGTGTGATCGCCAGCTATCGTGGTCATTGTCGTCCACACACGTACCTTAAAGTTGATATCGTCGGTGCAGCAAACCGTCTGACACCGACACCAATGACCACGGATCTTCAGCGTACACTCGTTGTTGGCGTCCTGGATATCGAAGTGTGGCGACGCGAAACTCGGCCTGCAGTTGGCGATGAAAGGAAGAGAAATTGTCATTAGAACATTACGTCACACAACCCACTTGTACCACGCTTCATATGCAATATTAACTAAACAACCAAATGAGTGAACGAGTATAAGACTTGACGAAGACACTCACGGAACCCGAAGGGTAGGGTATATAAGATATTCACTTAACAACCTGATGAATATAACACAACAACTCGATGAATATTAACTTAAGAACCCAATGAATATTATCTTAACAACCAAATGAATATTATCTTAACAACCAAATGAATATTTACCTAAGAACCCGATGAACATTAACGTAACAACCCGATAAATATTAACTTTAAAACCGATGAATATTAACTTAACAACCCGACGAACATTAACATAACAACCTTATGAATATTAAGTTAACAACCCGATGAATATTAATTTAACAGCCCAATGAACCCAGTGTGTAGACTACATGACACATTCACTAAACAACTCAATGAATGAGGGATACATAAAATATTTTACGAAAGAACCAAATGAGTGGATGCTGATGAGACTTGATATTGTCTGACGTAGCTAATTACAGAACGCAGCGGAGAGTACATATAAATTTTACTAAACAACCCAAGGAATTATCGCTGATGAGACTTACAAATGTTTGACGTAGCCACGGACGGAACTCAACGGTAGGCGTGTCCGGGCGTGGCACACCAGTGAATAAACATTGATGAAACTTACGATTGTCTAACGAAGATAATGACGTAATCCAACGGCTAGGCTACAGAACATAATGACTGAACTACCCGACAAGTTAACATTGATAAGATTTACGAGTGTTTGACGCACACAATGACGGTACCCAGAAGGAAGAGGACATGTAACATAAAATAAACAACTCAATGAGTGAACACTGCTGAGATTTACGATTGCCAAACAATCGTGAAACCTACCAACGGGTAGGCTACACGAAACATTAACTAAAAAAATGTATGAACGCTGGTTTTAGACTTACGATTGTTCAACGAACCCAGTGACGGTACCCAATGGGTAGGCTACATAAAACATCAACTAAACAACTCAATGAGTGAACATTTATGAGACTTGCGTTTGTCTCACGTAGCCAATGACGGTACCCGGTTGGAAGACGCCATGAAACATCAAAATAAGCAACTCAATCAATGAACACTAATGTGACTTACGTTTGTCTGACGTAGCCAATGACGGTACCCGGTGGGCTCTCGACCTCCACGAAGAAAGAGCAATACCCTCCCGGCGAGGCACACCAACAACATCCAGCACAACACTTGAAGATTCGGCTAAGACGGATCACCTCCTGTAGCAAGATATAGCAATACAGACTTTAAATAACATAAGCAGTTCAACGTTAAGTTAAGTTCAAACGGAAGCGGTTTTGCAATTAAAACCAATCGTAACTCTGTACTTTATATATATGGGATTGGGGTCTTTATAAGACGGGGTCAAGAGCCGCTTAATGGAATGCAGAAAACAGGGAATTTTGGAGGAGGAAAGAAAGAAAATAAAATGAAAATAAAATGAAATCATGCAGATATTCCAAGAAAGAAGGTAAATGGATGGATGGATGGATGGATGGATAGAGAGAAACATAATGTGAAGACGTTCTTTATAAAAAGAAAAGGAGAAGATACATTTATATGATTATTCACGCAAAACAACATGAACATTTCAATAACAGAATAAACACAAAAAAGCAACAAAAATAAAAGAGGACGTTTTCTTGCTCTGACCTGTCCCATGTTATCGGTGATAGTGATGACGAAGCCTCGGGCAGGTCCACAGCAGATTCTCATGCACGCGTCAGATTCTGCGGAAACACCCCCCACGCAAAGAAAAGATTATTCTGATTGTAATTATCATTATGATTGTTCCTATCAACATGATCAGCATTATCTTCATCGTAGTCATTATTTCATTATCGTCATTATCATCGTCGTCGTCATCGTCATCATTAAAGTTGTTGCTATCGTCATCATCATCATAATGATAATCCTCCTTCACCTCCTCTCCTTATTTACTGCTACCTCCTCATTACTATAATATTGATTATTACATTCGCATTGTTGTCGTCATTGTTATCGTCACCATCATCCAAATCATCATCAATAACGATAATCCTCATTCTTCTCCTATCCTTATTTTCCCCTCCCTCTTTTATTACTTTACCGTTGATCACCCAAGTTATAATTGTACCATGTTTATGACTCTTGTTTTTCCAAGCATAAGCGATGGTGATCGTGACTTTACTATAATCATTCGTTGTCAATAGAGACCAGAAGAAGAAGGAGAAGACAAAGGAAAAGACAAAACAGAAAAAAGAAGATGAAGAATAAAACTAAGAAGAAGACGAATACGAAGGAGAAAACTAAGAAGGCGACGAAGACTAAGGAGCAAACTAAAAGGACGACTAACACGAAGAGCAAGACGAAAAAGGAGGAGGAATAAAAAGCGGGAGGGAAGAAGAAAGAGGAGAGGAGAAAGGAAACTTACGTTCTCTGGCGAAGTAAACCTGTTGTCCCAGCGTATTCTTAAGCATGTACTTGTTCTCGAAATCTAATCCCGTCACCACTGCCAAGGACAGGAGAGAAGAACAATATGTGACGATGTCAGCTATTTTACATGTCTGAAACACAATTTAAGCTCTACTTTGTGGCTAAATCATGTTTTAAATCAAATCAAAAATTCCACTCAGCTGTATAATTGGGTACGTGGTAGGAATGAAATGTGTGCCCCATAATTGCTGTTTCTTAATGGTACCTTTGGAATGGACTGGTGTCACACAAAGCTGCACATTAGCAATTTTGTGCTAATACTGAACAAAAAAAAAAGGAAACGTGTAATAGTAATCCCATATATTGAATAGAAATCATAAGGGAATGAGGCACATACACTCTTGTTAGCATTCTCTCAAACATATTGTATACAATCGCAACTTCTTTAAAAATCATTTTGTAACAGCGGAGTCTGAGAGAGTAAAGTCAATCCCAAATCCTGCACACCTAAACCAGATTCTATCTCCTGTGTATGGAGCGGCAATGCAAAACACGTGTCTTCATATATGACCCAAATCAAAACGTTGATCTTCTGTGTTGTCGAACCTGCAACATGTTAAGTAAGTTGCGAAGCGTAACACCACTCGACCAGTCTACACATGAACATAACTTATATTGATTAATGGATATCATCATTGCTTACGCTCTGCCAGTTCAATCTGCTGGTGAACGAGTATCTGATCCAACTGCACTAGATACTCCAGTCCAGGCGGACATCCGGGGATGGGCTGTGGCGCCGGCATCAACGCCACGGGGACAGGCATACCGGGTATGGGCTGCATCATCATGGGTTGCTGGCCGGCTGGGTAGGCACCGGCCGGGTACGCGTACTGCTGACCGGGTTGCATCTGCATCTGCTGTCCCGGTGCCATCATCTGCTGTCCCGGTGCCATCATCTGTTGGCCGGGTACCATCATCTGTTGGCCGGGTACCATCATTTGCTGTCCGGGTGCCATCATTTGCTGTCCGGGTGCCATCGTAGGTTGACCGGGCAGCACCGCTGGCTGGGTCGCATCTGGCACGTCTCCCTTCTGTTCACCTTCCGCATTCCCTCCTCCACCATTCTGTCGAGGCGGTTAACATCATGACGTGAACCAGAAAGGAGAGAAAAAAAAAACACTTCAATAATCTCGTTCATGTTAATTACTGAGCAAATCATCGGTGTATTTTAGGTAGTCGTTCGTCGATAAATTATCGTCATGGACCCGTTAGAAGTATGAAAAGTCCCCGTCCGATAGACGCGGCCTGTGTGGAACCTTTAAACCCTCGTCCTATCCGATCAGTCACGGTCAATCTTGCTAGATCCTAAAGCACAAACACCCACTTAAACCATGGATGTATTATAGAAGGATATGAATCAACCATCTTTCTTTGAAGCCATACTCGATACAGCCCAAAAGTTATGTCTTCTCAACATGTGCTTACACAATGTTTTCACAATGACGAAAATAATTTGTGGCAACGGAACAAAGGAATGTTGAATTCTGTAAAATGGCATCAATACTTTCGTGAGCATAACAGTTCCTCTTGAAATTTGCACAAACAACAAAAAAATGATAAAAAAAAGCTTTTATAGACAATTGGCAATGCAAGATATCTATTTCCTGATTGACACCAGCTAAATGTCGGTACTGAGCATGGGACAACAAAGCATAGTAGTGATTGTGGAATACTTTTGATATTCATTAGCGCGCTTTAGTACCCATGCATTTTATATATTATGATCGAGTTCCGTCTCCTTCCAAACACCTCGGTGGTTAAACCAGGAGTTTTTACTTCTTCTCGTTAAAATCAGAATTTTAGCCCACTACTCTCCACCCAGGTTGATTGGGTTGACGGAAGGAGTCACCAAGAGTTACAATCACCCGATGACCGTGTGATTAATGTAAAGCGCTTAGAAGCAATATCGTTTCATATAAGGCGCTATGTAAAAACTGCGTATTATCATAAAAATTAGTATTATAATCTATGAGAGTCGAAACATTGAGGGGGGGGGGGTAACCCCTTCCGGATCCCCCTCTTCCGTATTTAGAGCCTAGGTTGCTCTTTAATGAGCAGTCCAGCACATATACCCATAGAGAGGCCTAGGCCACAACCCTTAAATGAAACAATAGATGTACCCATATATTGGATAAACTAGCATTTCTCCCATTATCAATTATTATCAACAAATTTATTAACAAATTTGAAAATTATTAACAAATTTGAAAAGAACATGATTGTAGCCAAAGTACCGAAAAACGATCAATCAATAAATTTGTTGTAATGTGTTTATGGATGGGATAGTTCAGTCTGCACTTTTCTCGCCTGTGGCATCACAGCATTGTTCGTATGGTCATGATGGTAGTGGTCATACATTAAACATCCGTAATCTCGGGCCTATCAGTTCTTGTCCGGTTTTATTTTATCTTTTACATCTCGGCTCTGTCTATATTCTTTATTACGTAGAGCAAGAATATTTCAGCCACACGCTTCGAGTGCGTAAGGGTGAGTCACCATCCCTTCAAATGGAACTGAAGGAGTAAAATAAAAAGGAAAAGAAGAAGGTAAAACGAAGGAAAACAACCACAAGAGGTAGGTAATGAAGGAGGAAGAAAAACAGGCAGAAATAAGCGGGGAAGAAGAGCCTGACGAGATAGGGCAGGTTCTCATCCACGATATCCTCCAGGAAGATGAGCAGGACTTTGTCCAGTCTCGTATCGTTGACATGCTCCAGGGCCATGCGCAGCTTGGTCATGAACCAGGCGTCTTCCACGCACCTGTTGCTGATCAGCAGCACTGTCTTGAAGCTGTTGTCGATGGCGTCATAGATGGCATTGATGTAGAACATCCCGAGGTGGAGGTCCTCATCTCCAAAGATGACATTCTGGATGCGAGGCAACCTCTCTTCAAGGGCAGGTCTCATCACCCGGTTGACCCACTCCTCATCGTCCTCGTGGAACATGAGGTTGAGGTGGAACTCGTAGTTGTCTGCATCAAAGTCCTCGTTCATCTCCTGGTAGCCAAGGATGGCCAGCTTGAGAAGAAAGAACTTGTAGTTGATCCACCAACGCTTGTTGTATGCAAGGAGGACCAGAAATGCAATCATGACAACGGAGAGTGACACGGCAGTCACTAGAGAGATATTCACACCACAAGAAGGAATATGAAGAAAGGAGAGAAAGATGACGGTGAAGAAGAAGAAGAAGAAGAAGAAGAAGAAGAAGAAGAAGAAGAAGAAGAAGGTTCCCTTCCATTTTTATTTATTTTAGCGACAATTTTCTTTCGTCCCTCTCGTCCGCCAACCCCCGAGGTCAGTATCGTCCAAGATCCGGCATACCTTTACATTAACTAAACGCCTTCACGCCAAGGGGATATATTTGATCAGTGCGATAACCATTTGTTATTTGTCTCTAATCCACTGTTAATGAATGACAAACTAAATCACGTAACTGGACAAAGGTCAGAACCGATGTGATATTTTTAGGCGTGACCACACGGCAAGGGATAGGTTGGTGCACTGCATATATCGACATCATGTATTATGTTATGTTTAGGTTTCCATGGTGTATACTCGAATACTATATAGAGAACAGTACAATGGTAAAAATATGAACTAAATCATGTAACTGGACAAAGGTTGCACCAATGTGATATTACACTGTTAGGGATAGGTAGGTGCACTAAATATGCGTACATGTATATGTTAAGTTTATGTTCCCATGGTGTATAATCGAATACTATGTAGCAAATAGTAAAATAGTAAAAAATATGAACTAAATCATGTAAGTGGGCAAATATTGCACCGGTGTGATATATCTATGCATGACCACACGGTATAAGGGCTGGGTTGATGCACTCTGTGGTATAAACAATATTTACATGTTAATGTTCTGTTTTTGTCTCCACGCTGTACAATTACATGCTATTTAGAAAATACTTTATGTAGTAAATATTCATATTTCGCAGGATGACAATGTTCAGTATTTATAACATGGTCAGTGCAGGTTCCCACGTCGTATGATTAAAAACCATTTACGGAATAGTGTTTCTAGTTCATATACTTATTTGTCGTGTGAAATGTACACATACTGAGAATATTTTTAAGATTAAGGGAATTAATCGCAATTTAGAGGTATTGATAACATATCGCTGTTCTTCCAGGTAGTGCCTAAAAATCAAGCAAAATTTGCATTTTTTTGCATCTTGTTCGATTAACCTATTCAAATTCAAATTCAAAGTTATTCACATATCTTTCAAAATGAGATATACAAACAAATAATACAAAATATGTTACGAGGAAAATGGCAAGAGAAGTACGAATATAGATAAGCGTTAGTATACATTATTGACAATTGAAAAATTCCCTTTATTCAACTGTGAATTGTATGTAGGAGGAACGTTAGAAGTGAATAAAAATCAATGGGAAAAAAGTAATAAAATTAGGTAATTTGACAATAAATCACAATACGAACCTGTGGATCTGTCTTGTACGCTTCATTGTTCGACATCTCGTAAAATCCCGTGTGTGCTCGTTCGATAAGTAATCACGAATGCTGCTGAGCATAGGGGAGGCTTCCCGTTATAACTAAATCATTATCTCATTGGTTAAACATATACGTCATAATACGATAAGCGATGACGCAATAAAGGAGGGGTCTCAGTATCTTATTAATAGGAAGGTAACTAACGCCTATTGTTATATGTCTATGAATATATGCACGCACATTGTTGAGTATCGCATATTTGTCTCTTTACTAATCAGGGATGTTGAACTAATAGGCTACATTATTTTATCCGAATTGGTGACGTACGTACTACGTACTTTTCAGGTTGCTTGCAATGTATATTCCAAACTCGGGAAATGCACGTAGGTCTACATTATAACTAGGACCTTATACCAGCAAGACGAATGCATCCTGTCCTAATCAGTTCACAGTGTAGTACAGATGCATAAGTGGATAGTTAAGTTCATAGCAATTCAGTTATGATTTGTCTGTCTGTGATTATTTCACAATTATCTTCACAAATCAAATTCCAATTCAAGAGAGTGCCGCGCCGTTGTCAAACCCTCTGGTACTTTTTGGGCGATTGGAAGGGATTAGAAATATATAGAAACATGAATATCAACTTAGCGATGTCAACTAGTAAACAATGAATTGTTCAATCCTTAAAAGCAAATACTGTATTGTAGCCAGTACTACCTGTGTAGAACGTTGAGTAACGAATATTAGAAAACACACAATAAAACTACCTATACACAGGCCCGTAAGCACTAACACATATAACATGATTCAGGTTCAAGACTGCGTAGACGAATATTTTCATCATGGAGGTAAGAAGGCCTACTGGATGGATAAGAAGTTTGACTATTTTGCTTCAGCATTCATGAGGGAGTTCCACCTGCTTAATAAACAATTAATCATGCTAGACTGTTATGTATGGATATCAGATCCACATTTATTGCCAATTTGACAATTTACCCAAAATAAATGAATAAAATTTGTCTTAAAGAGTGATGTTATATAGTTCTGTCATGGGCCGATGACACACATTTAGAAATAATCGCCGCCCATCTAGATATAAGTTATGATAAAATAAATCATGCTTGTATCAACTGACTTTGCTTCTACTAACAACAATACGGTGTCAACTTATTATCATTGTGTCAATGGAACTCCACTGACTCCCCTAAAGGCTTGTAAGATTACTTTTGCATTTTTGTTACTTTTCCACGGGGCAGAGATAGGATGACTCGAGTATTGATTTTGACTCTTAAAAATATTTTGTATGTGTTCAGACTTTCTTATCATTTCATTGGTGTCTTAGTATGATGCAATATGTTTTCTGTTCTGAATACGGTATGAGTAGCTATGCTCAAATTTTAAGACATAACATGTTCTTCGCAACCAGACCCAAGACCAATTAAACATCACGGCGGACGGCTCATGAATGTTAATGAGTCAGAGTAAATGAGACTCTTCGGTATTTGTTTCCATGTTGTCGTGTCTTGATCTGTGAACTAGAAATAGCTTGCGTGGTTAAGTCGCTGCCCGGTAAGCAGTAGATTGTAGGTTCAGTTCCTTTTTGGTTCCAGGATTTTTTCTGACTTCTTTTTCATTCATTTACAGGATTGAGCACGCTATCCTTTCTACTGGGTATATGCCTAAAATTTCTTTGTAAATGAAATTGAACATTATTGATCCGTATTCTAGTGACAAAGTTCAACTAAAATCTGGTTTTACTTTACTGCCATTCTATTGATTTTACCTACGAAATATCCAGTAAATTTCAGCTGAACTAATTGAAGTAGGAATTAAGTTAAGATACAATGAGTTTCAGGTTTGCGCACGATCTACGCTCATGGTCATGAGTAGAATATGGGTTATGAGAGAGTTTTAGATAGATACGACATTGACATGGACGTGTTTTTTTTTAAGCCGGCAGGAACACCCTACCTTTTTGTTCCATATGTCACACGCTAAGACTTGGAAATCACAGTGTGGGAGGTTTGGAGTGGACAAGGTGAGGGTGTTCCTTCCGAGCTTAAAAAGGACATGTTCATGTTCCTGTCGCGCCGATCTTTAACTCTCCATTTGGTTTCAGTGATTTGGTGGTCCATGGTGCGTAGTACTGGTCTAAGCTACGCTGTCAGCACCATTGTCCTCGAAGAGGGCGCGGTTGCTTCCCTTCGCGCACGTCAGAAGCCGCTTGATGGCCATGCGGAACTGCGGATAGCGCACTGCATAGACGATCGCATTGGCGCAAGAGTTGTAAAATGCGAGCATGATGAGGATGCGGTCGACGGGACCGTAGAGATAAGAAGAGTCGAGGACGCGGAGGTTGTAGAGGAAATAGGCTGTTTCATTTGGCCCCCAGCAAACAAGAAACACGGCGACGACCACCGATAACATCTGTAGGACTCGGGTCTTGGCGGCCAGGAGATTGAGCGACGATTTGGAGCTCCCACTGAAGCGTTTTGCCTGCAGGTGGAGGTTCCGAGCGGCAATGACCTGAGTAGTTAACATGATGGAAGCCGGGAAAACGAAAAGGTCTAGGTAAGCCATGATCCCGGAGATGAGTTGACCTTGAGACGACGGGTAGTTGACCCTGCAGGAGCGGCTGTCTTTGTTGACGTGCATGGTCAACGGGACGTAGATGTTTTGGGAGAAGGCTGCAAACCAAAGCATGCAGATGCAGATGATGATGTTTGAACGCGTCCTGTACCGGTTGAAATATAAAGGAAACACGATAGCGAAGAAGCGATCGAGCGAGATCGTTGTCAGTGTAAAGATCGAAGCCGTGACCGTGAACCACATGGGGAACGACGTGAAGATCACCCTGCAGTACAGCTCCCCGACCACAGTGGTCGGAACCTGGCTGGCCCGTGGTAGTGGTAGGAGACAGAGAGACGTCAGGAAGTCCGCCACGGCCAGGTTAGCGATCAGCGAATCAGCGGACGAGCTGTGTCCGCGACGCTCGAAAAGCACGATGATTACCAAAAGATTTCCTACGACGCCGAGCCCTACAGAGATGACTTGAAACCCCAGCCACCAGGATAATTCAACTGGTTGCCAGATCCAGGTAGCGAGTGGGTCATAGTCCGTGTGTGAGGTTGTCTCCTGTGGGTTCACCTCTGCCGTGGACAAGCTGTTGGTATCTGTCAGGTCTGTATTCAACAATCTTTGCGCATTGTCGTCCAGTGATGTATCCTCCTCTAGGCCGCTGGTGAAGGCAGAAAGAGAATCGTTATTCTCCTCTTCTTCCCCAGGAGCAAACCCTTTAGCAGTAGAAATTAACTGCGTTGAAGATTCGTAGGCCAACATTGTAGTCGTCGAGTCTTTGGTTTCCCCGTATAAAGGCCGAATGATTGCCAGGATGTAAAGACCAAAAGCTAGAGGCTTCATTTTTGTAGAAGCGGTATGCAGACAGACGTACTATAAAAGATGCAAATAGAGATGGATGGCTCACCATTAAATTGATATTTTTCAGTGTGTGTGTGTGTGTGTGTGTGTGTGTGTGTGTGTGTAGGGGGGCGACTTATAACACGGTGACAAAGAGGTATCAACTGATACAAAATTAAGTAGCATCTCTAGGATGCATTTGTTTTTCAACAATCGTATCATTAAAGATTAACACAATATCGTGATGAGCACTTTGCTGACAAATCTTATAAAAGTTTTATTTAAAAAAAAAAGAAAGAAATGAATAAATAAACAGATATTTGAAAGGGAGCCGAAATGGAGATAAAGACAAGCTGATTGTTTTATGTGATGAGGATGTTTATCCTTACCATTGGTGGACAAGAAAATCCTGTACAACCATCATTTCCATTCAATTTAATTGAATTTGTTTGAATTTATTTGTTTTCAACATATTTACACAAATACAGAATACCATGAAAATTACGTGTTTGCATACATATACATAAAAAAAATCAAGATAAGCATAATGCATAAAAAAAAAAAATCAGAAAGATTGCTTGAGCATTTGAATCATGGACTGTAAGGTATGCATTCATCGGGTTGCGGTATAATCGTGGTCTTGCCCACTGCGGACATAGTCGACAATCTATTGGTATCTGTCAGGTCGGTACGCAACAATCTTTGCACATTGCCATCTAGTAATGTATCCTCCTCTGGGTCAGGGTGGGTTTAAATTTAGGTAGCTAACCTACACGCCCAATGAAAATCACAAAATTCTGGAAAGGGTTTGTGTTGATAACTCGAAATGTATGAATACTCAAACAACTTACATAATTCCGTTCTCTCCGTCACACTGGTCGCTGGCAACTACTTGAAGTCGATATCGAGGTTCTGCCTCTTTACTCCTTGCGATGAAGTTTAAATATAAGTCAGGCAGT
Organism: Arbacia lixula; assembly: GCA_963669155.1. NCBI lineage: Eukaryota > Metazoa > Echinodermata > Echinoidea > Arbacioida > Arbaciidae > Arbacia > Arbacia lixula. Next base: position 8,432,200 of record OZ022591.1, on the reverse strand, counting down.
TCGCAACCAGGCATCCGGTTACGTTGATAGAAGTAGCAATGGTCTTCACGACTTTCAAGAGAAAACAAAACGTTTCAAAAAAGTATGCGTTGGTTACTTTCATGTCTATAAAAATATAAAAGTAAAATCAACCCTTTTTATCTCTTCAGCTCGCCTAAGTGCATGCAATCAATAATCATGATGCAAACTGCAGTTAGTTGCTTGAAAACCTGTTTGCGTTCACTTGATATAAGCTAAGCGACCCCCGCGGTTTTCATATCTAAATAAAATGTTATGCTTTACATTTCCTCTGTATTTTGTGACGAACTTATCATACCTTTATTTGTCCTTCAAAGTGAAGAATTGAGGAATGGAATTGCGGTACCGGTCTATCTATGTGAAGCATACTTTAAAAGGATATCTCACAGTGAGACGTGAGACTACTAAAAAAAATGAAGAATAAATCGATATGAATGAATACTGTATGTTCAATCACTTCAGATGAATCACAAAGCCAGTAAAAGCTCAATTCAAGTGATGCTTGCCTTGACGATAGCGATCGAAGTATGCGACAGACTTTTTAAGGCGTAGGTCGATCTGTCGCTGATCTTTGTCATGATGTAACTATAATTCCATAATCAATACTTTTTAACTTTAATTTGTGTACATCCATCGAAGGTCATTGTTAAGAGTCAAACGTCAATCAACAATCATATGTTATATGAGTTTCAAGTTTGATGCAAATATGTTTCTCACTTTTTTTTTTTTTACTATTTATTATTGTTGGGTATTTTCATTAGCATCAGTAGCGTTCATTAATCTATGTATGTAACTGTCTAATAATGTGATGTAATGAGTTACATTTTCTTGTAATGTTTAGAAGATCACAGAAAACTGTTTAAAATGTTTTGTTTGCTGCATTTTGTTTTTTTGTTGCAAATTCTAGTCAATTACTCCAAATGTGAATCATTTGAGGGCAAGTAACATTAAGCACGTTTCTAAAATGGACAATACATGAATTTAAGACTATTGGTAAGAAGATTGCTCAAGATCACCTGTTTGAAGATGTTTTGTCTCCCCAGTACAGTATGTTCACTTTAATTGATTGAATTGATTGAAATTTATTTATTTACATCGACATAAAAAAGCAACATACCTACAAACATAGTAAAATATGATACAAACATAATCCTTTGTATGCTAGACAAAATGCTGTTCTATGGATTTTGTGTGTATTGATGGTGAACTAATACGCACGTGGCATGCTAATGGTTAATTACATCTAACCACCTGGCTATGCTGCCCCAACAGCACCCACTGAAACTCTGGGGTGGTGTTAGTCTGGCTTCCAGCCTGTTGGGCGTTTTTAATCCAAACTATTCAATAGGGGAGTCTGGCTGCAGTAGGCTAATCATTCTCGATCTCTTCTCCAGCTCCTCCACTGTGGGACAATGGTGGGACAGACTGAGAAGATGGGAGAATGAAATTGTGACTAGTGTTAGAATTTTATAATCTATTTTTCGGTTTGGCTTAGATATATCCAACAGTCGTGAAGCTAGGCTAGTGTGGTGTTCATAACCTCCTGAAGGAGTGTAACATATTTGGCGCTGCTCACAAGGCCGCTAGACTGCGTCTTAAACGTGAAGAAACAAAAGTGTACATAGGTAGAATTGTATACGCAGCGTACTGTTTATATTATTTTCGATCGAGAGTGAGTTAGAGAGAAAGAGAGAGAGAGAGAGAGAGAGAGAGAGAGAGAAAGAGAGAGAGAGAGAGAGAGAGAGAGAGAGAGAGAGAGAGAGAAAGAGAGAGAGAGAGAGAGAGAAAGAGAGCGAGAGAGAGAGAGAGAGAGAGAGAGAGGGGGGGGGCGATCGAGGGAGAAAGATTGACAGATAGGGGGACAGATAAGGGGAGGGAGAAAGAGAGATTGGGAGTGAAAGAGGTGGAGGAAGAGGGGGAAGAGGGTGAAATGCACATAGCCTGTTTCGATCGACCGATTTCTATTTTTCCGTCATGACATTGTCACTTAATCATGAAGTGTGATATAAATGTACAAACATATATATATATATATATATATATATATATAGATGATATAATCCCTTTTATGATGTAAAAATGGTAAAGTTACACGCGATTCGGCCTGTACGAACCGCGCGGTGTTCCTATTTCGTACTGTAATAAACCATTATCAATTCAGTTCAATTCTGTCGGGGTTGCCTTTCCAGATCGGCGAATTTATATGTAAAAGTGAACCTGCCCGTATGTTTTGCAGAGATATATGACGAAGAATTTGGAGAATTATTGTTTTCATTGGCATATCGTCTTCTTATCCCGGCAAACACAGAGACACTTGCCGTAAAAATAACCAGACAGGTGTTAACATATTGGATATGAGTAACCATGATTCTGTTTCCACGAGCTTTGTTCTCATTCAATTCGATCGGAATGTTTTTGTGTTGAACATTGGAAGTGAGAAGCGCCTTACAATTAATGATGAATGTTATCTTGATAATACTCTTTATAGTCCTGTATTGAGTGTGGAGGTTGTCAACTATTGTCAACAATCTAGGGTGAGGGTTACGGTTTGGGTTCAGGTTCAAAATTTGTTTAAATTAGATTTTAATTTGTTTCACATTATTGGGGGGGGGGATAAATATTTGCCCATGTTTGTTTATGTAAGTCGGTCCTAACGCAAACATAGGAGAACGTGATGCCAATCTTCTCTTACTCGACTCTATACGCCCCCCCCCCCCATCTCATAATCTCTTCATCTTTTCATTTTCCCCATTTCCACCACCTCCCTTCTACCCTCTCGTCCCTCCCCCTTTCTTTTTCTTTCAATCTCTCTCTCACACTCTCTCTCTCTCTCTCTCTCTCATTCTCTCTCTCTCCCTCTCTCTCCATTGTTCTTCTCTCTATCCAGTAACCCTGTCTGTCTATCTTTCTTTCGCTCTTCCTAAGGAATGAATTGAAACAATGAATGATGTCCAAGACTATAGTTTGGAAAGTGTATTCAAGTCTTTTTCTTTATTCGATCATGGTTTATTCGGATTTATCTCTCCCATAACTGGTATTTAAAAAAAAACACCTACCAATCACGTTTACATCACATAACATCGGCAAAACTATTGGCTGACATTGCATTTCAATTTGTTATACGTTATTGAGGTCAATTATTTTTTTTGACAATATTTGACCATCTTCATGATTGAGATCAACATATCAAAATACATAATCTGGAGCAGTAATTCGTATTCCGGGGTTACGCAGACTAGATTTACAAATGCAAATTCATTGCAATTAGACTTCTGAATAAGCTCGTATATGCATATGAAACACGCACACGTTATTTCTGAATAAAATTAGGATCCACCTTGTTAAGTTATATTATATTGCATCGTAAAAAGGATATTAAGAGTGAAAATTGTACATAAAAGAGTGCTTGGCTCTTTTAGATACAGTTCTTTTCGACTAGATACTGATTTTAATAATTTCACTGTAAAGGTATATATAGGCCTACATGACATTCATAAAGATACGGTTTTTTTTCAAAGTGACAAGTTTCTGTAATTATATTAGTTGTAAGCTTTCTTTCCATTTCTCGTCAAATTTAACTTGGAAATATCCTTTGTCATTCGATTGTGTCTGACATAATGAAACTTATTTTGTCTGACGCACCATGTAGTGAAACTCACGTATTCCTGACGCATCATGAACTCAAAGTAAGGTCTGTTACAGGCACAGTAGTCCGACCCCTTTCGATCTACTTGTGATCTTTTCCCAGACAAGCAAGCTTACTACCCGTATGTTCTTTTACAACTTCGAAACTATAATGAAGGGTATGTCTGACGCTGATTTTAATATCATTACCAGCAAAAAATACAAAAATCAAATACAAAATCATTTTTTGTGAGGATATCCAGGAGATATTTGATACATTGTCTTGTATTAGTTGTTATGTATTCGCTCAATCTACGAATCTAATGTCTGTATAGGCAAATACACGGGATCCTCCTCCATGTAGTGAAGCATCTTATTTTACGCTCCGAGACCTATGGTACAGCGGTACTAGAACCGTCTGAGATAAAGAGTGTAAAGTGAGATCAACAAATATTTACCACCGAATCGGTACTTAAGCTCAAACAAACCGTTAACGCATTAAAACAAAAATCGTGTTTGATTTTACTGAACTGCCACAACATGCCTGTCTATGTACAAATGCATAACAATACAGAGTTTTGAAAATATTACATATCATGGTCATCATGCCTCGCAACAGTAGTATATATACCATTATCATTTTTGCTTGATATGGTTATATTGCCAACTAATACTAAAAACTGGGGAAAAGCCTCAGACAGGACAATGGTCTTTGCTTCTCCCTCTACACTTGAACATTAATGTATATCTTTATTATTGTATTTCTTTGTCTTACGTTAATCTTGCTTGATGTATTTATAAATTGACGTTTCTTTTTATCAATGTTGTATTTTTTATTCAGGTTGTGTGAAATATTTGAAATGAAATGAAATCATGCGTATATATGCATGCCTCTTACGTCATTAGTTATACATAGGTTACACAAAAAGCTTGCCCAAGGTTTACCTGACACCAAACAAGTCACACTCGAAGTGCATTGGGCAGGGTTGGGTGGGAGTGTGCACCATTCTAGACATTGCCACTTCTGCTTGTAGTCTGGCTTCCAGACTGTTGGGCATTTATAATCCAAACTATTCAATAAGGGGGCTGGCTGCAGGAGACTACTAAAAATCATTCTCGATGTACAGTCCGGTTTACCCAAACTTGAACTGAGAAATGCGAAGAATGATCTTATAAATACTTGACTCTACCTTTCAGTTTGTATCAGAAATTTCCAATAGCCTGGAAGCTGCTTGTTTGATTTCTAAAGAGATATTTGCCAATCTTGACGAGGAGTCGAGCATACGACTCGTGGTGATGGATCTGTCTTTAAGACACGGATATGGAGCTTGATGAGGCCGTTCGGAGTTACGTCATATCTACACAGTCCAATCAAATTCAAACCACTAATTATCATAGTATCATTTCATAGTAATGTGGTGCCGGAGATTGTTGAATACATTATCAATCACACTTGTGATACCGCCATGACATAAAAATCATCGTTGCATTATGATATAGGATGATATAGCATGTGATTTATTGCTTATTAATAGGTAGATCCATTATATGGGAGATCTCTTTTGGTAAGCACGCTAGTTAGTAATCTAAGATTACACTGTCTAAACTTATACTTGTTCTTTTTTCTTACAAGGAAATTCAGCCTTATAATGCTAGCATCTTACTATATACGGCGGTAGAATAAATCAAATATTTATTGTTGGGTTTAAACATCTTGGTTTCTTCAGCCTCTCATTCCCATAGTCAAGACGTATCGTGTTGGAAGTAAGAAAACGGGGTAGGAAAAACAAGTACATGTACACAATTTATGATTATCATTTTACCGTGTCTAATGAAATGTGATAATTCCATGTTTACAATTGGTGTCCCGTGCTTGGTACTGAGAGGGTTAAAACACTCCGTGTCTGAGGAACATGGGTGAGTTACAGCTGTTCCGTTGAAAGTGGCATACGGTAAACTAGATGGTGAAACAACCGTGATGACGTCCCTCTAGCGTTCATAGTAAATGGCATCCTGTAATCAACATCATCACAGATAAACGATATTAGACATAAACATACAATTATTAAGGTGAAACAAAAGCGGGCAAATTCTATGATAATTTCGAAAACTTTAGATAGGAGAGGCCAAGAGCATAAGAACGATGCATAAAATATTCGGTCTGGTCTCTAACCGAAACAACAATTGAATAACGATGAATGGAATCATTTTAAGAAACTAGAATTCGCACATATTTACCCACGAACGTGAAAGAAGAAATAGAGTTAGAGGCACGTACAGCAGAAGCAGAGGTATAACTGTTGAGGGACAACATCTCCCCATCCCACACACACACGCACACACACACGCGCGCGCGCACACACACATACATACACACACATACACACACACACACATACACACACACAAACATACACACATACACACACACATCAGAATTGTTATGTATCGACATAATAACGCATCAGGTGTAAGTGTCTTTAACCCTTTGAGCGCCACGTAAAAGCTTTGTCTATGGAATTTATGTAAATAGGTAAAGACTCCATATTGCCGTAGGGATATGATGTGTATTACCAGTGAAAGCATTTTGCAATGGCGCATAAATTTGTTAGGAGTTAACACACTGTCAGAACATGTACTTACTATTAAAAAGGTGCCAGCAATAATGAGAGTCTTCGTCTTCACGTCAAGATCTTGAGGAACTGGGGGAAGATATGTATAATTATATGGGCATTAGAATAGCAAAGGTATATAATTGCTTGGTGCTGTAATTTTGATTCCGACGACCTCAACTTGAAATTAATTTCATTTTAATTACAATAGTTATAGTTCGTTAGTTGAAGTCAGTTAGAATTTTAGTTAGTGATTTCCTATCTCGCCCTCTCTCTCTCCCACACATCCACAACCTCCCCCTCTCTCTCTCTCTCTCTCTCTCTCTCTCTCTCTCTCTCTCTCACACACACACACACATACACACACACACACACACAAACACAAACACACACACACACACACACACACACACACACACACACACACACACACACACACGCACTCTGTTCCTCATTATTATTTTCCTTCTTCCCCTCTCCTCTCGTTTACTATCGTCCTACAACTCATTCCAGATCCCCCCTCCTATATTACACTCACACTTTAAGTTAAAGGTGTCCATCTGGCCTAGGGTTTCCCTCACCCAGCCTCCCCACTCTTTAGTAATACCACCGAGTTCTGTCGTCAGATCTTTGGTGAGCAACTGTTCAAGAATATGATGAAAAATATAATCATAACCATAGAAATTTTAACCATAGAAATTATAATATGACTGCAACTATAAAGTTAATTGCAATTATAACAATGATTATTGAACAAGAATAATATAACACATAAGTATGGGCATTAGGATAATGATGATCACAATGATGATGTAGTTGTTCACACTCAATAATGATCAAGGAAATAATAATGATCATCGTTATGGTAACGATAGGCCTAATGATAATTATATCATTACAATTAAATCAATAATGATATTAGTGTAAACTGTCATAGTTGAAAATGTGTTAAACTGAAAATTATTATTTGGCTTTTTATTTCTGAATGTCACCGGCACCTGCGCTCAATCCAAATCGCTTGTACTTCCCATGCAAACGCTTTCCTTTCACGAACAGGCATAATATCATGCTGCCTGTAATATACCATTTCACGATGTCAACACTTTTCAGCAAGAAAAATGCATCCGACGATACCGATGGTTAAAAAAAAAAAATCAGCAATGAAGCATGAAATATTGTTGTTATCATACAAACTGTGAAAAAAGTTGTGGATGAGGAAAATCCCGCAAACTGTTTCATATATTTAATTACATTGATAATTATCATTATACGTGAGTTTATGTGTGTATGTCTGAGTATGTTCTCATGTAACCTGGCTTGATGGCAGTTTGCGTGTTTTCTGCGTGCAGTGCGAATACAAAGGCTTGCGCCTCGTGATCATAGCATGGTTTTGAGGGTACCTCGTGCTTTAAACCCCCTCTCTTTAGAGCTGTCTATATCTAAATGATATTTCCTCTCTGATATGGCATTGTCGGATACCTGGAAACGACGGTCGGTGCCTTGTCCGCCGCAATTGCACTGGGAATCTGGACCACGGATTTTCAGTACGCACTGGTCGGCCGCATCCCTAATGTCGAAGCGAGGCATCCCTAAACTATATCTGAAATCAGCAAATATGGCAGCAAAACATAGAAGAGCGTATTTAACTAAGTAGAAATGGATACATGTGAGGGTTTCGTGAGACTGTCTCCGACTATAAACGTAGATAAGGATGTGATTACGTTATATGTATGATATGATATAGCAATGTATCATAAATGTAAAATATCTCACGTCTGTCTGATGCACATGTATTAAAACTCACGCCTGTCTGACGCACCATTTAACAAAATTCTGGTCTTCCCAATGTACGACGTATTTCATGTCTACCACGCATACCACGTACTCACGCATCTCTGACGCACCATGTAACAAACCTCACGCCTTCCTGACGCACCATGTAATACAACTCTGGTACGACATATTTCACGTTTACCACGTACACTGATAAAACTCACGTTCGACTAACGCATCGTGTAAAAAAAAATGTCTGTTTGATGCACAGTGTAATCAAACTCACGTCTGCCTGACGTAGCCAATTGTGGTTCCCGGTGGGCTCTCGACCGAAACGAACAACGAGCCATGGCAGTTTGCGCAGGCGCAGCAGCCACACCCTGCGCAGCACTTACAATCTCTGCGAATCCGCACCACCTCCTGTAAATCAAGAAGGGGATTATGTTATACAGTATGCTTGCTTATTTTGACACAAATACATACATCCATAAATACACACACACACACATTACAATAAACTACAATAATCTACCTCACATCCCGGCCACCCCCCATCCCCACCCCAAAATTTGGAATACCTGTCCAGATTTTCACGTCCTTACAATACTGATGATGTCAATTAAACATTAAGGGTGTGTGAAAAGGTACCCCCCCCCCCTCCCCGGGAAAAAAAGAAAATTAAAAAATAAATAAATAAATGAAATTAATGAAAAAAATAGGATTTCGTAAACACTAAACTGTTCACATCTGTATAAGCGCAGTACTATAATCGCTAAATCATTTTCTTATTCTTTATAAACTAAAATCCTCCATGAAATCTTGTTCATGGTAGGAAGCACTCCCTCTTTTCTAGGATAATGTATAATATGATGGTATGTAATCATAAAAATGATGGAATTTGTTACACATGTTGATTCTATGAGAGTCTCTTTGGATCCAATAAAAATTTAATTCCAGTTACTGATATATATTTTTCTCAAATTCAATTCATTCATATATATATACACTTACACATACACAAACACAAACCCGCACACACACAAATATTCACACACACACACACACACACACACACACACATACACATACACCAACAAAAACATACACACACACACCACTGTCCTACTCTGACAAAAGGAAGCAAGTGACAAATCACTCAAATTTGGGTTATTGGTATTCTTAAATTGTACCCAACATTCCCTACATACAGCCAAAGTCTAGTCAAGAAATATTAATCCTGCTGCGAGATATTCAATCTACCATGATGTGGTGTTGCACTGATGCCAATGAAAGTGACTGACACATTTTGCTCATTTACAAGAAAAGTCTCTTTTGCTAGTTGCTTCCTTTTGTCAGAGTAGGACAGTACTGTTCACCCTACCTGTCCCAGATTGTCCTTGATATTGATGGTGAAGGCTCTAGCCTGGCAGCCTCCATTGCCGCAGCGACAACACGCATCATCCTCCGCTGAGGGAAGAATTAAAACAAGAACAATATGACGACGGCGAGAATGATCTTAATCATGTTAATGCCGCCGCAGACGACCCGACTTTGCCACGATTCTGCAGTTGTAAGGGCTTGCCACTGGAAGTATGACGTCATCTTCGTGCACAATTTCAAATGACCGGGCTCTGCGATTCCGCCTGTCGCATAGTTGTACGAATGGTCGGATTTTGTCGCCTGTGGCAGGCTTTAGTTTACTCAACAAACCACCATATATTAACGACTTTCAGCGCTCTACATGGCATGGTTGTTAAAGCAATTGCGAATACATAAAGTTGATATATATTAACCCTTTGTGGCATACATTGATGTTCGATGGGATTGTGTGCTTTACGCTTTGTACGCAGAATACAAGAGTATTATGAGAAAATCACAGAACACGAATGACGGAATGTCTGTCTAACGCCCTATAAACTTCATTTCTGCAACATGGTATGGAAATGAGAGGTATCAACCGTAGTTCAGCTGTCGAAAAAAGAATGAAATACTTAGATTTTACTTGAATTACTTCAATTTACTCGTGTTGCATTTCCTCTTTTTTGCAGGTGACTAGCAAATTCTTTCCACGCCGTGATACTGATTCTCCTTGTCTTAACCCAATGTGTGAAAGACGAATTACTGCTTAATGTGAGTTGTGAGTTCAATACAATAAATGTAGAACTCTAGTCCGTGAGCGCCACAATCCATAGATTGGATAGCTGGAGTATTTCGAGATGACTTTAACATTCTTGATTGGCTCACCTCCTATCTCATTGAAAAAATCAAATCGAACGAGACGCAAGACATATTAATTGTATAATATTTTGTTTTCATTATTATCATTATAGAATGAACTGGTGAGGTTGACTGCAAAGACGAAAAGCAAAAGTTATGAATGAAAAAAAACAACATAAGATTTAGGAGCAGGAAATAAGAAGGATGAAAAGGAATAAACAGATATAGAGTGGGGCTATAAATAATCATGTCTTACGTTCATCAGCCATATAGATTCTTTGCCCCGATGTGTTCTTGATGACGTAATGGAACCGGCTCAGTCTGTGCGCTAGTACTGCGGGTAATGAATAATAATCAATCTGTGCGCTAGTACTGCGGGTAATGAATAATAATCGTCACAAACCACTTTACTTTCATTTTACCTAATGTGTCATAACTTTGTTTAGAACAATAATGTTGGTTGGTTGGTTGGTTGGTTGTTGTTTTTTGTTGTAGATGTGACGTGGTGTGTCTTATCAGTCCACTGGCTCTCGAGCTAGAGGACAGTTGTTCGAAACTATCAAAGTAACCATGGTAACAGGTGCTCATGAACGCTGTATGGGGATCTTATATGGAGAAGAAGATCATCTCGCTTAGTTATTAGGCTGTGGGGTACACGGACACAACTGAGTCTGTTCACAACTATGTCTGGTCACACAGACTACGCCCCATACCTACACTGGCCTGTCTCTGTGGAGAGGCGTATGGCAAGCCGTTTTAACATTTATTCCTATTTCTTGATATCACGAATTCGATTTCTTGATATCAAGAATTGCCATTGCTTTACTACACAAAACCATTTCTTGATATCAAGAAATCGAAATCTTGATATCAAGAAGTCGAATTCTTGATATCAAGAAATCGAATTCGTGATATCAAGAAATAGGAATAAATGTTAAAACGGCTTGCCATAGAGGCGAGGATGAAGAAGAGGACAGGCAAAAGAGAAGGAGTAGGGCGTAGTCTGTGCTACTATACATAGTTGTAAACAGACTCAGTTGTGTCCGTGCACTCCACAGTCTAGTAACTATATAGGCTAGGGATCATCTTGATAAACATATATTACATTCGTACATTTACATGCACAATCAGAGAAACATTGACACCCATGCGTGAAACCTTCTGGTCAGGAGAGCATCGTATAAACAGTTTGCATTTTATTCACGTTTTAAACGCTATTTGTTACAAAGGAATGACATCACATATATGTAAGAGATATTTAGTTTTGCCATGACTGTGAATGTGACTGTGACTGTGACTGGCACTTGCTCTTCATACGATGCACACGCGTTACCCTCCACCTGCAGATTCACATTCACAGTCAGTCACAGTCACATTCACAGTCACCTTCACAGTCACTGTCACAGTCGCAGTCACAGTCATAGTCACTGTCACAGTCACTGTCACAGTCGCAGTCACAGCCACTGTCACAGTCGCAGTCACAGTCATAGTCACTGTCACAGTCACTGTCACAGTCGCAGTCACAGTCACATTAATTCACAGTCACTGTTAGAGTCACAGTCGCTGTCACAGTCGCTGTCACAGTCACTGTCACAGTCGCTGTCACAGTCACTGTCACAGTCACTGTCACATTCACATTCACATTCACAGTCACAGTTACAGTCACTGTCACTGTCACAGTCACAGTCACAGTCACTGTCACTGCCACTGTCACAGCCACAGTCACATGCAGTCAAAGTCACAGTCACTGTCACAGTCATGGCAATCTAAAACCCTGTAGTATATTAGTGAATAAAGCCGAACTTGAGACGTACTTCCCTCCAGGTCGATCTGCTGATGGATGATGAGCCCGTCCAGGGCGACCAGGTACTCCAACCCGGCCGGGCACCAGTGGTACCTCGGTGGTGCTGGCATCAGCTCCGCGTGTGCCCGGCCCGCCTGAGCGGGTGCTGGCTGCACCATGGTCGGTGCCTGGCCCTGCACCATCTGACCGGCCCGCATGTCCACCTGGAGCATCTCTGCGGGCGCGACCATGGGACCCAGGTTCGGCAGAACCACGACCCCACCGGGCCCGGCTACACCTGCCGGCTGGATGCCGGGTTGCCCCGAAGGCTGCGGGGTACTATGATATACCACTGATGGCTGCATGCCTCCACCGCTCTGCGAATTAAAAGGGAGATAGTTCAGTTAGCCTGGCTTTCAGGCTGTTAAGTATTTCTACACAAAGCTTTTTATTAAAAGGGGTCTGGCGGCTGTAGACTAACTGCACCAACCGACTCAGTGACGGACTGAAGAGAGAGGAGAATTATGAGATGACTACATTAGACTATTTTGTTTATCCGAACTGAAAAATAGTCTATTTTTCAGTTCGGATAAACAAAAATGTCCAACAGTTTTGAAGCTACGCTAGGCTCCAGTATGTGAGAAAATCGAAGGGAAGGGTGGAGCACAACCCCTTTCCCTATCAATCAGCAATCGACAACACCACCACCACCAACAACAATGATATTAATAACAATTTAAAGGGATAGCCCACCCTGAAATTAAGTTATTTTTTTCATAAAAGCAGAAACATGAGAGTAACATATCAGGGAAGGTTTGATAAAAATCCGTCAAGGGATAAGAGAGTTACGATTGTTCGAAATTGTAATATGGGAGAAAATGTGAATACAAGAGGCCCATAATGGACACAAGGAACAGACATACTCAATAAAATGTTTTGCGTGTTAAACATATGGCAGAGGAACAGAAATGTACAAAAAGCGGCTTTGGCTAACATCAAGGTATGGATTTTAGATTACTATAACTTTATATCAAGATAAGCAATGTAGTTGATTTTTGCACATCGCATAGGACAGATGCTTGGACAGTTTTCTGACAAGTTTAATTTCGTTAATGAATAAATTATCGGAAATATGAAGTGATGTGTATTACCCTGAAATTAAAATCGTTGAAAAATATGGCAAAAATTCATATTCTTTGCCCTGAATCGTTATAAAAATCACCACCGAGCCTAATAAATGTGGTACCATCTTGTAGGAAATTTTATCTAATTTAATATGATACATCATCTGATGTAGGAAGATGTTCCATTCAAATGTTATCTTAAATAGTGGTCAATACTACATTTTTACGGCGGCCATTTTGAAAACTGGCTGCCATTTCTTTCCAGCAGCATATCGCAAAGGTAGTTCACATAGAAAATGTGCAGACTGGTCTTCCGAACACATTGATACCAAACAACCTTTTGCAGCAGCCCATTTCTTGTAAACCTGTCTTGCTCCCCGGGTATTCTGTATACATTCTGAGGGAAAGCCTGCTGGCGGCTGGGTTAGTTCACCGCTGCGCAGCGCTGTTCTTTCTGCGTTGAAGCGCGATGAAACTGACCCCGGCCAAACATCATTCAACATTTCATTATTTCAAATGAAACTACATAATCAATGAGTGTTAGGCCTCGGGAAATAGGTCTAGGGGTTACATTAAACATACAGATGGACAGGTTGCTTTAACCCCGTAAGGGCATTGATGCATCGTGACACGGTTAATACATACACACTCCATAAAGCATCGGTTTGTCGGACACACAATATGAATTAGGTCGTAGGTTACGAAATTGTTTTGAAAATCAACGGAAATAATCAACATTGTTTGGCCATGCAAATGCTTCCCCGTATAAGGAAATTACAAGATATCATTAGAACCCTTAGTTTTACCTAAAATAAAACCCCTAAGTATACATAAAGTAGGGTCCAACGTCGAAATGGTATCCAATATTGTGCTTGGATTTTGGAGCGGAGAATCATTGCAGCCAAAGCAAAGGTAAGAATGTATGAAAATACTATTCATATGGACGACGCAATTCTTTTATAAAGCAATATTTAGGCAAATTAATGTAAATGACTGGAAAATGCAAAATATACAAACCGGAGATTGAACGTTGAGAACAGCCGGGTTCGACATCGCTTTAGATCCAGCGAGACGGAGTACCGAACCTATCGAGGCAAATATGTTTATTGCTACTGAGTGAAATGGGTTTGTACTGGATGCAAATGCAAATAATGACGAACCAGTGTGCAAATTGGGAGGCGGTACTTCTAAGCACAATGAAAGCATATAAACTGAAAGTGGGTGAGAATTATCGAGATTTTTTTTTATTACCGATTACAAATATTGCGTTGTATTTTTCCAAATTACGTACATCAATCGTTCCGTTTTCAGAGCTATATCAGCATGCTTCATGGAAGACTTACTACATCTTAAGAAATGGTATTTTCCATGGAAACTCTTCGAATGATGTGGATGTTAACAATGGGCGGTGCAAGGTCCACGTCGCAGGCTTACAGACTGCGTATTACAACATACTGTACATGGACTTGGTGTTTATGGTGCCCAGTGTGCTGAAACATGATAAAGCTGCCACCTCACATTTTCATTTACCATTTATTCTATCGATTTTAAGCTTCTCACATGATGATAAAGCATTGTGTTAACCTTTGAACCATTTAGCCCCGAAAACCACATTGGTTTACCACATATCTCAATGTCAATGGTAGTGAGAGAGTTAAACCTTTCGTTACTATTGGCATGACATTTTTATGAAGTCCAGCTGTGCAGCTCTGAGAGTGTGCTTGATACTGAGAGTGTTAATGTTAGCTGTATCTGAAACTAGCAGCAGAAAAGGGTAAAATGTATGAAATATTTCATCAGTCATGTTCGATTATGTCGAGGCAGTTATTGCGCTGTTTTCCTTTGTTTCTCCTGGTGACTACACCCAACACACACACACACACACACACACACACACACACACACATACATACACACGCAGACACACATACACACGCACACACATACATACACACACACACGCACACACACACACATACACTACAACAAACACACACACAATCATACACACACATACACACACATACATACACACACGCACACACACACACATACACTACAAACAAACACACATACACATACATACACGCACATACACAATCATACACACACATACACACACATACATACACACACGCACACACACACACATACACTACAAACAAACACACATACACATACATACACGCACATACACAACCATACACACACACACACACACACATACACAACCATACACACAGACACACACACAGACACACACACACACTCCTGACTGCAATCTTTCAATCAACAGGTCTGGCTGCAGTAGACTGTTCGCATTCACTTAGTCTCTCCGCTCACCAGGACAGAAGAAAAATGATTATGTCAAAATGTTTAGTTGTGGTACTTTCAATTCAATTCAATTCAATTCTTTATTCATTTAACAAACAAGAATAAACAACTTTCATGAACAATGAATATAAGGCACCACCAGAAAGCCGATGGCTTGTGAGGTGTGATAACCTTTAACATGTGGTTCAAAACACATAAGTATAAAGTCCATTATTTAAATGACATACAGTAAGATGAACCCGAGTACACAAATTACATACAAATACATACTTAAAAATACATCAAAGAAAGACTAATACAAGCAAATACAAACGAAGCAAAAAAAAAACCCAAAAAAAATAAAGACAAGACAAAAAAAAAACGAAACAAAAAACAAACGAATGTTTAACAGCTAAGACAATAGTCAACAGAGTAAACAGTCTGTAATATCAAAATGTCGAAGTATAATGCGGCCATGTATACCCCTCCACACGCCCCGAGGGCAATTCGAATTACAACAAAATATGTGACTACGCACCACCCAAGCAAGGTCGAAAAACCTCCGCGTGCTCAATCAGTTCAATAGTATGAGTGAGTTAATAACTTTGTTGCGGAGGAAAATTACCTTGCGACCTGCCAAAGTCATATGCACGATCAAGCTACTTGCTCTTGGGTGCGTCGCAGTATCACAACTATCCACATTCCTGACCTTTCACCACAAAGAGCGTGAGGCTCTAAAAATAAATACCGCCATGCACATATGTATACCCCTCCGAAGTGGTGACGCCACTTCGGTGCTATATTCTCTATCCTGCGTTTCGTGTTCTGTGCCACCGAAGTGGTGACGCCACATGAGCATGTTGTCAAGACAATCGGCTCAAACTCACTACAGTGAGAGGCTTAGCGGTCCGATATTGTCTATCCGTTTAGTGTCGGGCAATCCCTATCACAGCCCCCGCTGTGATAATCGCTGTTTGCTCGACCCGCGTAGTTTAGAACCAGTTGTCCCGGCAACTATGCTCAAACGACGTCACACCTCGGCAATCCATATCACGCACTAAAAAATTATCATTCGTAAGTTATTACTAATAAAGAGACAGGAACTGTTCTTTTAATTGGCTTTTGAAGTTACTGATAGAATTAAGATTTTTTTATATTTGAATCAAAAGAGTTCCAAAATTTCGCTCATTTAAACTGAATAAAATTTGATTGTGTTCGATGCAAACGACAGAACGGCAGGACAAAATTATCACTTTTACGAATATTAACAGTATGGGTTTGGGAATATTGTACAAAATAATCTGTAAAAACATGTGACAATAACCCATTTAGAAATTTGAAAACATAAACTCCGAGTTTGAACGATATGCGATCATGAATAGTTAAAGTATGTACTTCTTTGAAAAGTGGAGAAGAATGGGCAAAGTAATTTGAGTTGGTACATAATCGAATGGCTTTCTTCTGGAGAACAAATAAACGGGTTAGATTTTTTGAACTCGTGCCTGACCAGACCAGGCAACAATAATCCAGATAAGGCAGTATAAGGGAAATGTATATCGTACAAAGAATCTTATTTGGAAGTATTACACGTACTTTATAAAGCGTCCCTAATGATATGCTAATCTTCCTGTAGATTTGGTCCACATGGTCATTCCACGAAAGTTTGTCGTCAATTATGACCCCCAAGAAATTTGTGGAATTTTCCCTTGAAATAATACTATCATCATATCTAATAGTCATATTACACAATGTAGTGGCCTTTGTCAACTGAAATAACATATATTTTGTCTTTTCTATTTTGCATTTGAAAAAAAAATATCCAATCACCTGGAAGCCAAGCTAATAACGACCTATAGTTATATTGACACACATCAGCTATAAAATGCACGGAGACCAAGGGTAATAGCAGTGCTTGGGCACTGCTAGGCAAATACCAATATTCCACGGTCATAGTCAACACACACAGCTCATCATAAACTGGTTCGTTTATAGAGTAATGGCCAAATATTCATGTTGAGCTCATGCAGTGAGCAAGTGAACAATAACGATGACTTTCATCGCTGTCATGCTGTGTGCTCATGGAAGCGCGTTTTATTTTGCAGCTGACGATAGCGGTGTGTAGCTTTTCCCGCCGCGGCGAAACAGGAATGACGCTTCATATAGCGATCCCTGAATATCAAGATGGTGAGAAACGCTTTGAAAAGACCCAATTTGTTTGACAATGTGGCAAGTGGTAGCGTATTCTTAAAGAATGAGTGTCCCATTTATATACACAAATCATGAAACTCTGCAGGAATCAGCTGTACGTACACCATGTACACCGTAACAATAACTCTCACAAGCATAGCTTCGCGAAAATTTTCAGGCAAAGTGAAAAAAATATCCTCGTTTACGTTTGAAACGTACCGGCTATAATCTACATTCAAAATCGTATGGTCCCTGTCAGTGCGCGATGCGGGCATTGCTCCCATTGATCGCATGCACAGTGGAGCAGACCACAGAAATAGAACGTCTTTTTATTTCTGTGGAGCAGACCGACACGGACCATGACGCACAGTGGTATCCGGTCTCTAGGCTAGTATGGGTTTGGACGACTAGCCCAAAACTTTCTCAAAATTTACGGATCGCTATGATTTCGCTTATAGTGAGTTTCTATTTGTGTTATTGGGAGGGTAGTTCTGATACAGCATCTTATCCCATTTTCTGTTTTACAAAATTGTCAACCTGCTAAAGGGACAATGAAAAACGATGATAAACGTCTACCGCCCGCAACGACAGGAGCGACTCAGGGTGACTACGATTCAACTTTGTGTTTATCAGAGAAATATTACCAAACAGATATGTGGCTCCAAAAACATACATTTCCGCCACATTCAAGCCTTTAATTGAAAGATTCCTGCACCATTTTCATATTTTTATTTCTATATACTTTCAAAAGACATTATTTTACATGATTGTAATCAAATTATCATTATTGTAAATCCCTTTCAAGTCGATGTTTCACTGCTTGATTCTATGTACAAGTTTGCTTGGTTTGTATGGAAATTATATGAAAATGAAGGAATGAAATAAATGTTCAAATTGACACGAAATTGAAGTTCGTTGTCAAACTTGCTACAATTTGTAACGCAATGTTTCCAGCTTCCAGCATGCAGCTTCAACTTCTAACGAAAAGTGTCCATGCGAACAGCTGCGAGCAAGAATGCATGGGTTTCAAAAAGTAAATCGAACTGTTTTGTGCACTTTGGTCGGTATCTGCCATGCATTGTATTTCGAGTGTTTGCTCATCTTTATATTTGTCATTGTCATATACAAGCAGTCCTACACATGAATCCCTCGATAGCACAGTGCTATCTTATGAAACAGGACGAAAGCAAACATTGTATTTGAAAATCGTACTGTGCACTTTGTTTTGTGTGCTCGGTTGTATAAAAGCCACTGCACACGACACGATGTTGCTACGATTCTGCAGTCGCAAGAGCCTTCGACTGGAAATGTGACGTCACCTTATCGCACAAATACAATGACTGGTTTCCTCGATTCAGCCAGTCGCAGAGTCGACCATTGATCTGATCGCGTGGTCTGCTATGGCCTTAAGTGCTGTTAGATATACATATACATGTATATGTTCAATATGGGGGGGGGGGGGGGGAGTCGATTGGACTTGACCCCTCTTATTCCAAGTTGTTCAAAGTGCCCCTTGTTGAACCAACAATAATTTTACCCAAAGATTATTATGTATGTTCTCAGCACCCTAGCCCCGTTTTGCGGCGATGCGATATGAACTTCGCAATTGCTCAGCTCCCCGCCCCCAACCCCCCACCTCCAAGTGTGTGATAACTTAACCAGTTGTGTGGCGCGCAAAAAAAAAATGTCATGAGCTGGTTACCTCGTGCAATGGTCTTTATTTAGCGATAAGAAAACATTAATTTGTCTTGATCTTTGACGTGATTATTATTTTGATGTGTAAGGCATCAGTATTGACGAAGGGAAATTGGGCGGTTGCCTTTGTTGAATGTGTGTGTCTCGCTCTCTTCTCATCCTACTCCTACTCTACTCCTACTCTAAAGTTATATTTCAGTCTCTCTTTCATACAGCACCTTGCGCTCTTCTCTTCTTTTCACTATTATAATCTCTTCCCCTTCCCCTTCCCCCTTCCCGCCCCTCTCTCCTCTTTTGGGTTTGTTCCATTGTTTTTTCAATCCTTCCCTCTCACTGCTCTTCCCCCTCTTTCTCCATCCCTCTCTTCCTCCACCCATTCCACCCATCCACTATCTACCATCATCTACCACCCACCTTCCTCTCCTTTCTCCTTCCCATACCCTTTTCACGCATTGCATTTGATAATGACGTTGAATAATCACATTTTATTATAAATCACTTTGACTTAACAAGGCAAAATAGGTTATTCACAATTCTAGTATAGGGTCCAAATTAAGTGTTTTTTAACTCTCATATATGTTCTTCTGGAAACTTCTCAAACTGGTTTTCTTTTACAGAAGGATATCTTTGACAAGGTATTGACGTTTAGCATAGATATACAGGTATATGCATGATAAATCAAAAAATAAAACATAGTTTAACACACATAATACACAAATGTTAAAACGACACAATTCCGCATAATTATGAAAATATAGCTATATACTGTAGGCATTGCATGATGATACAAATATCTAGTTAATCAAGGCAATCAAGATTTGATTCATTAAAACCAAACCACATCCGTTTATATAAGATACATTGTGAAAGCACTTGTTAGAAAAATCATTTTAATTGTGACGAGATACGTGGGAAGAAGGCTTAAAATAAGTGTAAGCCAAATTAATCGCGATACTGATGTAACCAAAAAATTGCATGACTTCCATGCTCCAACACCCAAGAATATCATACTTTTTACAGACATAGAAATTAATTACACATGAAAATAATTTTTACAATACACTTCCAAATGATGTAAACAGAAGCAGTGAAAACAATAATGTATGTTGAAGATGAAAATAAAAAAGAGCAGGATTCATTTGGCAAGAAAAATTATTAAAAACGACAGAAGATACGAAATAGAGAAAGAAATTTAAAAAAGTACTAAAATCGACGGTAAACCAAGTTTCAAGGATTGTCTCCTTGCTATTGTATGTGATGATTATATTCTTCCAAGGAAACTGCATGGCATAGAGTATAGAAGTGTGACGTCATATAAGCATGAAGTGAAGATATCAAGTTCTAAGTTATGTAAGTACAGCTCACAGTGATGATCACAGCGGGGACTATCGTTAGGAGTACCCGACACTAGCCCGCTAGACAATGTCGGACCAGTGAAACTCGCATAGACCATTTTCGTTACGTATCCCATTTTTATACACGTCGCTCAAACCAAGGATGTTTCACCAATGGATATCCAGCTGCCGTTTATTAGTAATTAATGCAGATTCATTTTTACTCTCCTTCTAGTCACAAAAGAACGTTTATAAAGATTGTCTCTTTGATCCCCCATGTTCGAAGCCGCTGATTTTCTGGATGATTTTTGCCTGGATTTGACGTATAAACAAAATCGGATGCGCAGAAGAATTTGGGTAAATATCCTCACCCCATATACTTGCGCAGTTGTGACATGTAATACCGACGATGCACCAATGAAGATTAAATCGAGGAATAGTGTTACAATATGGCAAAAAGGCTCTAAACGTGATATCAAGTTGCTGCATAAAAGTCTCAATTTCACAATGTTCCGCATCATAGCTGATTAAAAAATTGCGTGAAACGTTACTTTCAGATATTTTCCTTCCAGACAAGTACATGTAACATGAAAAACGTGCCCAGCCGCGCCCAAGCTAGTATTTCCATCTCAAAATGTATCAAATTTCGTATTCGCTTATCCTTATTATTTACATAACAAGCACTTAGTGACAAAATCAAAAGTTCAGCAGCGAAAGCTGAAATGTATGTATGAACAGGAATGCGTATGACCTAATATAAAAACCAGGTGAACATGACGCAATCGCGTATGCATCATAGTGTTGAGAGTAGTTGCTAGTCATGAATATTAAGTAGCGGTATCAAACCTTGTTCAAAGCAATGTATATCCATGTGCTTAAACATCCTTGTGCAAACAGATCATGTGACGCGGAAGTCAGAAAGCGTACGCTTATAATGGAGTCATCATCGGTTGGTGCATGAAGACATGGCGGGTCCAGGCGGGGGCGCAGGGGCGTTTCACACTAAACATACATCTTAATACGTGTACAACCATATACAAGAACATTTCAGTCTGCACCCAATCAATTTTCAAATTTGCCGTCGGCACCCCCTCTTTTTCTAAATCCTGGATCCGCTGCTGTGAATGTGCCATGGCGATATCGACGCAGTATCCGTGACGTCACTATGGAATATGATACGCTATAGCCTATAGATGATTGGTCCGTTGATGATCTTTTCGCCGTAGCCCTCCTAGTACCTCTGCTTGTTCTTCTTCTTGTGCTCGAAAAACATGAAATCCTGTATGGAGTGTGAAGTATATAAACCCTTACATTTCTGCAACAGTCCTATTTACGATTTCGAAATTTGTATTAATGGATAGGAATACATAAATCTACAGGGAATCGCTCAATTGCCATGACAGCGATTGATAATTCACTACTCTAAAATCATAGGCCTGTACAAAAGTAAAATTAGTTTTTCCATGTAACTGATTGATACAAATAGTCAAAAGATGTAGGCCGAAATTAACATCACTTACAATGTACTAGATTTAATTAATAGTATTCCTGGTTGCTACTGAAAGTATAAGCTTTCATGCTGTGCCTATACTTCCTTGAAGACTTAAAATCATTGGCAGCGACTGTTGAGGACAAACAGACAATTTCCAATCGTTGTTGCCACTGATTTGTTTTCATGTCAATTCATATATCACACTATCCGCAATTCATCATAAAGTGTAAAATATAAACAACTTACGATGAGGAATGTGCTGGCAAGAATGGTAGCTTTCACTTTCACATCGAGGTCCATAGGAACTGCAAAGAGGACCAGATACAATTATCACAGAATTATTATTTATGTAAAAGAACTTAGCTTTCTGTTTAATATCAGAATCAATAAAATTGATACATTCATGAGAACGGCTGGAAAAGAAAAAAAAAGAGAACGCATCATATTACATCTACCGTACTCCGGTGCTCTTCGGTACTCTTATCAAAAGTATATCCATAGATTGAAAAAACACGATGTAAATATCAGCAGCTCACGTTAATATGCAACATTAACAAACATTTCTCTGGGGTCCTCGTTATTGTCAAGGCTCGTTATTCTGAACACCTCTTGTATTCTTTGGGTCCCGTTCATCCGATAATAAAATAGGATTCGATTTGTTGAATGTTGATATTACGATAACTCCGTTATTGGTTTCCATTCTTATTTCAATGTTCATTGGGCCCCATCGTCTTATAAGCACACCTTCTTAGATGGGTATGCTTCATACATTTTGATCTTAAAACCACAGGACTCACTAATTGAATATTCTTTATAATTATGAGTTATGTTTGCATTTCTTTCTCGTATCTTTCGTAAGACATAGTTAGTCATTTCTTATAAGTTTGTTCAAAATGTGTAGAACATTTACCTTTGAACTTATCTCTCTCTTTTTTTTTTTAATAAAAAAGTTTTGTCGCACATTGGTCGACGAGAAGCCCACGCCAGTGATTAATAATCTTGGAGTGTCGTTAACCCTTACACTGGGCCTTGCAGATCGTATTGGTTTACCACACATCTTCGTGCCAATTGTAATGAGAGGGTTAATTGATTTTTGCGCGAGCAATAGATCCAAGCCCAATGTAGCCGCGTCGTGTCTGGCATACAAAGAATTAATGGATGGCGGACTCGTCCGCTACTCACATTGCACCCCGAAGTTGTCCGCCTTCGTGAAGGACTCCCTCACCCAGCCGCCCCACTGCTTCGACACTGACCCCACCTGCGTCTCCAGGTCATTGGTCATTAGCTACCAGAAAGAAAGGGGTTAAAGTGACGTCAGAGCTTTATATACCTTCTAGGCTTCTAGGCTTGGCTTCCAGGCTGTCGGACATTTTCTAGTCCCAACTGAAAAAAAAGTCTAGTAATCTGAGACTAATCATTGTATCATTCTGCTCTGGGCGAGCCGGAAAAGAAATTTAGAGTGATTAGTCTACTGCAGCCAGACCCTTTCGTGCAGAAATGCCCAACTGCCTAGGTATAATTTTTAATCAAATTGCTTTCTTTATAATTTTCGTACTGGATTAGGCATGCTTTATTTCTATTGCACCAGGAACTGATTTATGTTGCGTGGTTGTCGGTGTTCGGTGATCATTCGCCGATCAGTTACTGCACGTTATCAAACTAAAACTGAAAACTAAAACTAAAACTAAAAAGTGGCAGTAACCAATGAAGATCAGTCTGCGACCAGCTCAAGACTTGTCGCCGACCTTAGGATAACTGATTAAAGACATGAAAAAACACGTCTCACGACTAGTTTGGTCGCAAAAGGTCCGGGCTCCAGTCGTCCCAAAACTCAACCAATCACGTGCCGACGATTGACAACTTTTTACCGACTTCAATAAAGGCCTCTCTAGGACCTCTGACAATTACCTATTAACTATTGGTTGCCGGCAGTCAGCGTACGGTTGTAGCTCATGTGTGACTGGAGTTTTAGCTTTAGCAACGATAACTCACACATAAATAATTTCATTATTTCGGTGCTCCTGTTAATGTATTCGTTAGAGCTAATGCCATAAGTTGAAGTCCTGGACGATGACTGGTACCTTGAACTCGATGTCGTCGGTGCAGCAAACCGTCTGGCACCGGAACCAGTGACCACGGATCTTCAGCACGCACTGCTCATCGGCGGTCAGGATGTCGAAGTGCGGAGAAGCCCAACTCTTCCTGTCGAGAGAAAACACAAACGAAATCGTGGTCGAGTGACGATTGACGAGAATGTACATTTCATTTCAAGTGCTCAAATGCTCAAAATCATACAAAAAAAAATAACTCCCAAACTCAACCAAGATTGGATGATTCTTTGATTATGATCCAATCTTAAAATTAAAAATCAAATCTGCTACATTATGTTACTCATTGCAAATGTAATCGCTCTTGATAATCGTTTGTCTCGCAATGTATGGTCAACAAGGAATCTAACAAGATAACGACTGGAGATCGCAATACGCAATAAAGCGCACATTACGGCTTTTCGCACCGCGGTGATTCTGTGAGCGATACACTGAGCGCTGAATACAGTATGCTAATACAGACCATGGTCGCTATGTTTCATACGTGAACAGGGGTAGTTTTCCACTTTTCCTTAAATGTTCGTGAAGCCATGACTGTGAGATTGTATACATGTGATCGTGAGCGTATACTGCTGATTCCTGTCGAATTTCATGACTTTTGCAAATGGGATACCCTGTCTTTCAAGCTGCTCCAACAACAACTCAGATAGTTTGTCGACCTCGAGAACTATCTCAATATATGGGACCAAACATTCGAGATATGACATCTTTATGTTACCCCCATGACTCGCAGGAAATGATAAACATAACTGATAAAAATAGCGAGCATGCACATGACTGCACTTTAGTTTGTATAACGGATATCAATACCAGATAGGGCCACCCTACTCAAAGGTCAATATCTGAACACACTGTTACACGTATAATGGTTCATATTCACAACGGCGGATTTCACTCCTTCTCTGCCAGACTCCATACTGGCCTATGGGAATGGTGTGTATCGTCCATGCAAAAAAGACTCATTGGCGCATAAAGAGCTAACTTTAATTGACCGTCTACTGAACGGAGACTAACTTTATGGGCCGCAAATTAAATAATTCTTATGCTATCACAGAATCATTGATTTTCAACACAGAACCACAACAGTGGGTGATTTCAGTCACCCGCTGTAATTGTTATGTGGACAAACTCAATATACCATAGTGATTCCGAGGACTTTGAAGCAACTTTGGTTTATGTTGTATTATTTGGTGTCCCGTAGGGCAGTTCATGAAAGTTGTCAGCACTGACTAAATAGTCAGTGCCGACAATTTCAGTGAAATCCTCGGCTTTGATTGGCTCAGAGGTACTAGCCTCTGACAGTTACTATGGTAACTGTCGGAGAAAGACAACTTGTCAGACGAAAAATGTTGATGAAATGCCCCCCCCCCCCCCCCAGGTTAAGTTCATTTTTTTACGCCAACCCTCTGTTCTGAATAGGCCTATATGTCATAGAGTTTGTCCTCGGAATCACTATGGTAGGTTTAGTTTGTCCACATAATAACTGCAGCTAATAACTGAAATCACCACCTATTGTGATTCTGTGATAGCATCAGATAATTTATTTTGCGCCACGTAAAGTAAGTCTCCGTTTTGTACACTGTTTGCGTCAAATCTCTGTTCAGAACAAGGGCCGATATGTATCAATTTACGATTGTCTGACGTAGCCGATGACGTTTCCTGGTGGGCTTTCCACGGCGAGGAAGAGCGAACAGTGACTGCCCTCGGTAGCGCACCAGCAGCAACCCGCGCAACACTTGAAGAGGCGAACCACTCTCAGCACCTCCTGTAGGGATAGGGAGGGCGGGGTTGGGAAGGGAGGGAGTGGGGGGGGGGGGGTGGGGATCGAGAGAGACAAGGATGAAATATAATGATTCACTACAAGGGACTATATCATTAGCAGAGACGTCTCCGAGACCTATTACAGATTGGAAAAAAATTCCCCCCTCAAAAAATGAAATCATAATGAAAATAGTAATAATAATGATAACGATACCCCCCTACCCCTCCAAATATAATAATAATAAATAAATAAATAAATAAACTGGTGTTTATATCTCACTGAACTATACATGTTATTTGTTTGTATATATATGTAAACCATGTTGTTTTATATGTCAAAGCAGGACCCCCTGGTAGAAAAGTGTTCAACCACTGAAGGGGCTACCCTGGGTAAATAATACTAATAAATAAATAAAAAAGCATATCGCATCAATTTGATTACATCTATAATGAAATAATATAGGGCACATAATTTCTTACGATATGATATATTACATAATACCTTATGTTTTAATTGTGTCTTTTATTAAAACAAATCATCTCAAATGACAGTATATTCAGGAAATTATTACATAATACATTTCTTTACCTGGCCCATGTTGTCGGTGACGTGAAATACGAAGCCTCGATTACTACCGCAGAAAACCCGATTACAACACTCCGATTCTGAGAATACATAATTATGATTATTATGATAAATGCTAATATTACCACTATTATTACTATTATCATGATTATCAACATCATTATCATCATCATTATTGATTTAACCATAAAAATAGCATTACATATAACAACATTGTAACAAAGGAATACATGTATAATGAAGCAAAGAACACAATACAATATAATGCAGATTAAAAATTACACAGAGCGTGGGTCACGGTCCACAAAAGTGAACTTATTCACTATTGACTGAGGGCATGTGTACACACACACGCAGTCTCAAGATATCATATAAATAAAGGTATAACATAATTAATGCAGAAGAATATACACAAACAGACAGAAGGGAGGAAAGACAGCAAGGAAAGAAGGAAGGGTAGACTAATGTAGGATGAAATTTTGAAAATGTGGGAGGAAGTGACAGAAAATAGGAAAATAGAAAAGATCTAAGCTGTGCCTAGAAGGTTCGGTCCTGAATGATAACACTGTAGGGCTACTTCGAATCATTTTTTATTATAAATATATCAATAGGGTTCGTCAAATATATTTCAGCACATCAAACATTGAGTATAACGATAAAGTATATGAATCAATTGTAAAGCGTTGTATATCATAAAGGAGTAAATAAGGTACGTTAATGATCCACGTTATATTCACAGTCGTGTCAATCTAAAAATCTGATACAGTACTTGGAAATATCGGCAAATGTGCATACCCCCCCCCCCCCCCCCCCCCATCCCTGTCGGTCCCGTTCCGCAACCTCTTGCATAACGTGGAATGCCCGTGTAACTAGCCTTTTAACCCTATATAGCCCGGGCTATTTTGAAATAGCATAGCCCGGGGGGGGGGGGGGGGGGTGGGGGCGGGGGTGGGGGCAAAAACAGCCCCCCCCCCCTCAAGATCTCGACCGTTGATCGCGCGATCGCAACAAAAATTGGCACGTACGTCACCGATGCCGTAATCTCCATAACTCAATTATCAATTGCACCAAAATAATTCAAATTTATTTTTGATTAATTAATTATGCTAATTAAATGCATAAAAATCATAATGTGGTTGTAAATCTTTAAATATAGCCCCAAAACTGCTAGATATCAGTATAGACACTCTTCTTAGGATTATCATCAAATGAGGATTTTAAAAAAATGGCAATATCAAAGTTTTTCTTATGCATTTTATTGTTTTTTTAATTTCTTATGTAATTCTTTGTTTTTTCGACTTGATGTTTTTCATTGTTCTTTGATGGAAATCGTTGGCAACACTATTTCAGTCATAACATGAAATCTATTGTTTTTCATCAGTAATAATAGAAATAATGATACATTTATTAATTTTGGCTAGATACAGAATTTGCATTGGATTTGTACATGAAATCACGTTTTTGAGCAATTTTTGGTCTGACATGCACATACAAAATGTTACGTAACTTCGGAACCGTGTACCCCCGCGTCGCAAATTTGGTCTTAAAAGTTACGTGAGACTTGAAGAAAAAAAGTAATGAAACGTCGTGGTGCGATCTTTTCGCGTTACAAATTTATTGCGAAAAATGTCGAGGGGGGGGCTGTTTTTGCCCCCCCCCCCCCCACCGGGTAGATAGGGTTAAACTAGAGTGTAAACTCCATGATAAAGGTCAATAAAAGAAGCTTTAACAAAACGCACGTGATTCCATGTGCACTTTGCACCACACCATGCACATAATTATGACAGCTTCAACCAACGCAGTAAATATCTAGCTTTTCCGCGTCCAATGACGTACGCCGGATGTGTATCCTCTTCCTATCAAACGATCAAGTAGGGCTAGATAGTAGACCGGTTTCGATATTAACTTTCATCATGTTCCATGTTAGTAGATAATAAAGGCTGACGCAAGAAGGTGCTCACATTAGAGTTCCAAAAGAAAACGATTAATCAAATAAATTAAAATACACTTGAGATATTGCGTAGCAAGTAACAAGAACAACAGCATTATTGGGCCTATGTATAATGCTGTGATATCCCTTGCCAAAGCGGGCTCGTTGAGATAAAATGACCTGACTAAGGTCTTCATTATCATTATACACCTATTTATGAAACAAATTTTATATTCTGACGTTCCTTTTAAGATTATAACAAACTCATTTAAGTGTATACCAAGCTGACTATCATTTTGCTACACTCACACCAAGATGGATCTAGAGAACGCATGCTCAATCAGTGGACGAAAGCAGTGGTGGAAAGAAAAATATACAAAGTGTACATCCAACCGATTATTGGTGCATTACTGTTTCTACTCAACGACATACCACCAGGCCGTCGCCGAAGAAATAAATACAAATTTATTGGACTTAATTTTTCAGGACATGTTTTTCTTCACAATAGAATTTCTATTAAACAAGATAACATCCTTGGCTCATGACAGATAATTTTGAAGAATCGGAAGCATCGGTTATCCTTCTTCTTTTGTTGTGTTTTACATCAGTTGATCTTTGTTGCATTTTGGTTTACAGCCTAGTCAATAAGCATTTGTTTGTGTAATCTATGGTCACGTTATTATGTAGTGTTGTGTTAGTTGTACACACGGCCTCCAGGGAGAACAATGCACGCTTACTGATAAGGCTACCCTGTTTAAAAATGACTAAATAAATATATACATGAATAAAAAATAACTATCAAAATCTAGTCCCCCAAAACACTCACCTTCGCTGGCGAAGAAGATCTGTTGCCCGACACTGTTCTTTATGACGTACTTGTTCTCGAAGTCTATGTTTAGAAACACTGCGCGAGGAAAGATGAAACCAGAAATCATGAATATAATCACCGAGATATTACGCTATTACTTCACTCCACCCTCTTGCATCTCGCTGTTGCTCCTACATAATTTTGACATTACTTTTCTTCATATCTTATTTGGTAAAAATGAACATAGTGCATATAATACATCACAAGTAAAACCCAAAACGTGTTGATAACTGATGAAAACAACGAACGCAAAAGCAAACACAACACTCATAACAATAATGATCAGGATTATAGAAACAGCATCTGCTGTGGTTTCTTGTTAGACTTAGGGCAACGCCTGTTTCTTGTTAACCCATCCTCTGTCAGATAGAATGTAGCTTAATGGGATTTATGTACATTGCTTGTGGCCGAATTCACACGTGGGACATGAAGAGTTATTCAAGTGTAAACTAATGTTTCCTTTTAAAGGGCAACTTTGGTAGCTCTTACTAAAAGGAGGAACTATTACGGAGAAACATATAAACAATTGAGAAAAAAACTACACGGGTAATAATTATGATACATGTACCTATGAATATCTCAATGATACTAGCATCGCTATTTCACAGAGGTAAATTGGCAAATCGTGGTATCATAATCTCTCTCTCTCTCTCTCTCTCCCTCTGTCTGTCTGTCTGTCTGTCTCTCTCTCTCTCTTTCTACTTGTTTGCTCCCACCAGCTTGCGTTTCTGGTATTCCGACGCAAATTGATCATGTCCTTGATACTGTCTTTTGTTTCTGTATTTAATATAGCGAACTGCAGGGGGTCCAATTCAGTCACGTCCCCATGGCAACCATTGAACGTGGCAGATAGAGTTGTGATATTATCGACCCGCTCTTAATTAGTTCAAAGTTGCATGTTGCTGGCATAATGATACGTAATTTAGCTTAATCGCTTACATGGTCATTTAACAGAGAACATCCTTTGGAGCACAACATGTACAATTTTAACCATAGTTTGCTTCAAATATCTACTGGTATTCAGTAGCATGTTGCATTAAACGTTAAGTTGAATTATCATTATTATCAAAACTATATATTATGTTTTTCTTCGTCTGATAAGTGGGCATATTTGGGCAATTTTCAACATGCAACTTTGGCTTATTTTGTCCCTCCATTGTTCAATCAAAATATCAATTGCATCCATAATGGCAATTTTCATCATGACTGGCTATAGAAAGATGGTGTGTCCCACCATCATTTAATTTAATATCAATGGTATCGATACTAATTAATAATGACAATGATTCAATGTTGCTTTATGGTAACTGATAATGACGCCGACGTTGAAATATGATTTAATACATAAATCACCTTCAATGATATTAGCAAATCGTCGCATCGATTACAATATGTTTTGCTAGCAATATAGCACGCTTGTGGAGCTGAGGCTCACCCCGTGTATATGTTCGATAAACAATCGTTAAATATATTTTATGATGATGATGATGATTATTTTTTTTATTATCAATATAAGACCGACGATGCTGGAGACCTACTTACCCTCAGCAAGCTCAACCTGTTGATGCACGAGCACCTGGTCGATTTGCGCGAGGTACTCCAAGCCGGGCGGGCACCCGGGTATTTGGCGGACGGTTGGTAGCTGCGGAACCGCCCCCGCTGGAGGGGGCACCCCCGGCTGCTGGTGTAGTACCGGGGGCTGACCGGGAGCTGGTGGCTGGCCGGAGAACGCCACCGGGGGTACCGAACCAGCAACCTGCACGTTCCCGCCATCCGTCTGAAACCGCAACGTTTGGATTACAACTTGTCAATATGAATTTGATTGAATTGAAAGCTTTTTTTTTAATCAAAATCAAACATCGCATCCCTGTTCATTATCGTGACATATGTTTAAGAGCTATTTTGACATACAATGGGATAATGTTATATTCAAGTTTGGCTCAATCATATCATAATTGCACTACAGGATAACGTCGATATCCCATTAAGATAATCACCCAGCCTGCGGGCCGGGAGATATGGGAGAGCATAGTGTTTGGGAATAACCCCTTTGCATGCAGTCGTTTAAACTGATGATTGCTTTTTGTTTGGGATAGTTTTTATCACTAAATCGCGATTATTCCTTCAACAATAATTATTTGGAATACATAGGTAATTGGTCGCATGTCTCTGCATCTTAATTGAAACAGTATGAAATGTTCACACGTTATGGTGATATATACGCTCACATCACAGCGATATAGAACACACAGGCGCTAATGCACGTTGGTATCCCACTACTAATTTTATGAATTTGAATCATAAAGCTAACCCTGACCTTAACCTTAACCCTAAACCAAATATCACATCGGCCTATCATACCAATAAATCACGGTAACATCGATATTGACCTAGTGCGCTGTACATACCTTTGTCAGTCCTTCGTCATCTTCGTTCTGAAACGAGCGGTATCCATCATTGCGAGACATGATTCTGGCTTCTACGTTATATATCACTCCACTTGAAATTTCAAAGGAAAGTAGCTACGTAATATACCCCGTTCGATCGCGGGCGCCCGTCGAGTGTTTTCGGTATTGCCCGCGGTCTAGCTGTAGCGCAGTGACACGCTGTGAAGATGTCCACAGTACATGCAATAGGTCTAATCAGAACGGCGGTGATAACACACAGTGCATAAGAACGTGCAGAACACGTAGGTGCTTGCACGTAATGCGAGTGAAGCGCTGCTGTATAGAGTAAAACTTCGAGCGTGCGAGCTCCAGGTCTAGTCGGTTACTGACGTAGCGTAAATATATGACGTCAGTTTCTATAAATGGCATTAGGGGTAATGGTCACGGCACCTCGAAAGTAAACATGCGCATGACAGAATGGTGAGGGAGAGAGGGAGAGAGAGAGAGAGAGAGAGAGAGAGAGAGAGAGAGAGAGAGAGAGAGAGAGAGAGAGATAGAGAGAGAGGGGGGGGGGGGGGAGGAGGGGAGGGGGGGGGGGAGGTGTCAATCTGGCCTAAGGATTTCTTCACCCAGCCGCCCCACTCTTTGGTAATAACACCGAGTTCTGATGTCAGATCCTTTGTGAGCACTTGTTCAAGAATAGGATGATAATTCTGATCATAACCATAAAACATAATATGACTGGAAGTATACAGATAATTACAATGACAAAAATAGAACAAGAATAGTAATTTAAAAGATAACAATGGGCCTAAGGATAATGATAATCACAGATATGATATTAACAATGAGTAATGATAATGATGATAATCACGATAATCGTTATGGTAACTAGAGGCCTGATGAAAATGATATCATTACAATCAAATCAATGAATTTATTGATTTAAATGCCATGATGCAAAATGTGTTCTACTGAAAAAGATTATTGGGCTTATTATTTCGCAATGCCACTGAGAACTGCGCTCAATCCAAATCGCTTGTACTTCCCATTCAAACGTTTTCCTTTCACAAACATGCAAATTATCATGCTGCCTGTAAATGTAACACTTCCCTCATGCAAACACCGTCCTTCAAGAAAAATGCATCCTAAGATACCGATGATAAAATTAATCATCAAGGAAACATTACCACGTACTCGTGTATGTCTCTCTGATGTATCATGTAATAAAACTCAAGTCCGACAGACGCATCGTGTCATAAAACCCATGCCTGTCTGGTCCACTGATCTCCGTCTGGTCTGACCAGGTCTGACGTAGCCAATCGTGGTTCCCGGTGGGCTCTCGACCGAAACGAGCAACGAGCCAGAGCAGTTTGCGCATGCGCAGCAGCTACGCCCGTAACTACACCTGCACTATCTGCCGTTTATGCATCACCTCTTGTATGTTATACTTTATGCTTATTTTGATATGCGAGTTATCATTTCATTTTCACACACACACACATAAACATATACACGCTCACACCCATACACACGCACATACCCACATAGATGTTTTGTTGTTTTCGTCAATCTGTTATAATCTTTCTTTTTCGAAATTAACAGTATAAGTACTATATAAACCTATAAACCACCAATTTTCATTTAAGTATTACATATCATCATGTGAAAAGAAAGCCCCTTTCGTTCTTCTCTTCACTTACATAATCCCCTGCCCTCCTCCCTCCCCCACTCCTCTCTCCTCCTCACTGCTCATCCTCCTCTTTCTCCGTCTCACTCTGCCTCCGCCCATTCACTCTACCACTATCTACAATAATATTGATCGACCGCCCAACTTTCCTTTCTCCTTCCCATACGCTTTTAACGCATTGCACTTGATAATGACGTTGAACGTTGAATGATAAGATTTTTTTTTTGTTTCAAATCACTTTGACTTTGCAAGGTAAAACATATTGAGCATTAATGCTAACAAATTTAGCATTAAAATTGGTTATTCATAAGTCTATCATAGCCAAAAAACAAAGTGTTTTTCAACTCACACAATTTCTTCTGAAAAAAATCAAATTGCTTTTTCTTTTTTTTTTATATACAAGTTACTGAAAAGTTATTGACGTTTAGCAAAGAAATGCACGTGTAGGCCTATACATGATAAATGTAAAAATAAAAAAACCTAACAGTGTAACACACACAATACACACGTGTTAAAACGACATAATTATGAAAATATAGCTATATACTGTAAACATTACATGATGACACAAATATCTATTTTATATTTATGTGTTTTTTATATCTACATGACAAATATCTAATGAATCAACACTATCAAGATTTGATTACTTGAAACAAAACCGCATCCGCTTATATAACATATCCGTTGACATTATGAAAGCACTTGTTAAAAACATCATTTTAATTGTGACGAGATTCG
This sequence comes from Arbacia lixula, assembly GCA_963669155.1. Lineage (NCBI taxonomy): Eukaryota > Metazoa > Echinodermata > Echinoidea > Arbacioida > Arbaciidae > Arbacia > Arbacia lixula. The sequence continues at coordinate 8,397,957 of OZ022591.1, read as the reverse complement.
TGGAAAGAAGGTTTACAAAAAAGCTAAATTAATCACGATATCAATATAACCATACAAATGTATGACTTCCATGCTCCAACACCCAAGAATATCTTACAGACATAGAAAATAATTACACATAAAAACATTATTTACAATACGCTGTCGATTGATATTAACAAAAGCAGTAAATAAAACATGGTGAAGATGAAAACAAAAAAGCAGCATTTATCTAACGGTTTATATGGTAGAACACAATCAGCTTATAGGAAAAGCCACAGTGTTGAGACAGTTATGGTCCGCATTTATAATGACTTACTCCTGGCAGCAGATGGGTGGGGGGGGGGGGGGAGACGGTGCTGGTGATGCTGGATTACTCCTCCGCATTTGACACTATTAACCATGACATTATGCGTTAATCGATTTTCGTTAAAATATGGGATTACAAGTACTGCATTGAACTGGTTCCGTTCATATTTCAGCAATCGCACTCGAAGTGTGTCTATCAAGGGCACCGCATCTGCTCCATGTGTTTTAAGTGAGGGGGTTCCTCAGGGTTCAGTTATGGGACCATTATGTTTTTCTATGTACACGGCTCCATTGGAAAATATAATAGAAGTGTGGCATCGGCAAAATGATATATGCTGATGATACCCAAATTTATGTCTCAATACCAAAATGTACAGTCATGACAGTAATAACTCAAATTGAATCTTGTTTATGTGAAATACAGGAGTGGTCACTGCAAAGCAGTTTAAAGTTAAATCTAGGAAAAACTGAAGTTGTGCATGTAAAACCTCGTGATAAATTACAACCATCGCTGTCAATAACAGTTTCTGATATTCCCGTTTTGTCAGTTTCAAAAGCACGTGACCTGGGAGTTATTGTTCAGGATGATCTGCGTATGAACACTCACATTGATAATATTTGTAAATCGGCTGCCATTGGATTACATAGGATTGGGAAGATAAGACGTTTTTGTTCACGCATTTATATTTAGTTACTTCAATAATGGTCTGTTCTGGGAATCTCTGAGACTCAACGAAATAAATTCCAACGTGTACAGAATTCAGCGGCAAGGCTTGTAACGCGAAAAAGGAAATTTGAACATATAACCCCGATCCTACGTAGTCTCCACTGGCTCCCGATAAGGGCTCGTGTTCAGTTTAAAATCCTCACTCTTGTATTCAAATGCTTATGTGGAAATGCTCCTGTCTATCTTACTGAACTCATCAAACCATACCAGCCTACTCATAATCTTCGTTCTGAATCAAAAAATCTTCTCTTTGAAATTCGTGTAAAATCTAAGACATTCGGTGATAGAGCTTTGGCAAATACGGCACCCAAATTATGGAATAACCTCCCCCAAGGCATTAGATCATTGACAGACTTCGATCAATTCAAATCAAGACTAAAGACGCATCTGTTTGATAATTATTAGTTATTTTCAAATTCTCACATAATCAATTTTTACTTTCACACGCATAGACACTGTTAGACCAGATACTGGTCTTTTGTGGTTGTTTTTCCCCCTCCGTAGCGCACTGGCAAGAAATACACTTACGCGCTACCCCCGTTGAAGGCGCTATCCCCACTGAACGCGCAAACCCCAGTGATCCGTCCGCCCACCAATTATTTGGCAAGACAGATTACAACGAAATACGAAATAGAGAAGAAATGCAAGAAAATACCAACATCAATGGCAAACCATTGCAACTTTATGTACATATAATAGAGTCACACGATACCATGACGTGAAGTTGTATTTAAACATTTTTTTTTGTGTAAATACTTAATAGAAGGATTACGAATTTTCAAGGAATGTTTCCTTGCTAATGTATGTGATGATTTTTTTTTCAAGGAAACCGCATGGCATAGAGTACAGAAGTGTGACGTAATGTGAACATGCTGTCAAGACAACTGGTTCTAAAGGGTTACTAAATTAGATAAATAAGTTCCCACTTATCTATGTAAATTATCCACTAAAAACGGCAATGAAGTCTCATTTTGACGAGAATTTGAAAAAACGTACGCCTCCAGTGACGTCAGAGAAGTCAAAAGGCCATAGATTGTACGGAAGTCAAGAATAGACCATTTTCTTAATGTATTCACAACTTTCCCCCTAACTGCGTAGTAACGCCTTATTGCATTCACCTGTATCTTGCCATTCAGATTCAATGGTTTACTGCACTTTGAATCTATTAGTTGTTGCTACTCGGACAAACCTCGGACAAGCTGTAGGGTTCCCAATGGTAACGTATTGTTCGAACGTCGTGAATAAAACATTTTATTCACGCCGTTGGCATTTATGGCATTTTAACTTCTCTAACGTCACTGGAGGCGTGCGTTTTTTCAAATTTTCGTCAAAATGAAACTTTATTGCGCCAAACGAATGTGAAATTCGTTTTGAGTGAATAATTTTACATAGATTAGTGGGAACTTATTTGTCTAATTTAGTAACCTTCTGAGCTAATAAGCAAGTTCATAGTTGCACTGTGCGTATGAGCAGATTATTACTGGTACGAATGACCTCGGGTCAATAGTCCGGTTTACTAATGTAGTCAAATCTATGGATGTTTCTTCCCTCGGGGCCTAGTAACGAGTTATTCCATTAACCTGTATCTAACAATGGTATTTCGGTACTTGGAATCCACTTTGCATCCATTACTTGTTGCTATGTCGGGCAAAACTTGGGCAAGTTTTCCGGTTGTCAGGGGCAACCTTTGTTAAACTGGTATGCATAAAATTTGAATATGTTAGTAAACCGGTCTATTGTACCACTCAGAGAGTAAAAATGGAAATTCCATAGTGGACCACGCTTATACCCATTATAATGCAGATAGGACGACAGCGAGAAGGTAGTGAAAGAACATTCCACCTTGTGCACCTGCTTCTATTGTTGGTATGGGCACCTGTAAAATAACACACCTGACGCAGCTTCATGATCAAATCCCTAGTCGCTCTTGATTCAGTGGAGTGTCCGACCATGATGCAACTATAGTGCCATTCTCATTGGGCTTAAAAAATCACGAAGTTAGAAAAATCTCGAAGTTAGGGTGAAAGTTGCCTAGCAACCGTACCAAAAGCCGAATGGTCCTATTGTCCCGGCCCCCTAACTTCTCGATTTTTCTAACTTCTCAATTTTTTAAAGCCCAATGAGATTGGCACTTATGAACTGGCTCATTAGGTAGAACTAACGGTGGTGATCACAGCGTTCACTATTGGTGGGAGTACCCGACACTAGCCCGCTAGACATTGTCGGACCAAGGAAACTACCAATGGACCATTTTCTTTACGTATGCAAATGTAATGCACGTCGATCAAACAAGACGTTACTAGTGTTATTTACGCCAAAGCCTGTCCGAGGTGTGTCCGAGTAGCATTCAGAGTGCATTCCCCACCCCCCCCCCCCCCCCCCCCCCATTGAAACTGAATCACCATATACAGGTGATTGTACATACGTTGCTACGCACTTAGGGGAAATGTTCTGCATACATCACGAAAATTGCTTATTAAGTGATGTTGTTTAGAATATGGAATATGACGACACCACTTCGGTACTCTTTAATGATAAAGGCTATCCCTCTCAACTCGCCCGTCCTCGTTTCATTCATAGTTCATTTATAATAAACGAACTTGTGCAAACAGATCATGTGACACGGAAGTCAGAAAGCGAACGCTGATAGAGTGATTAGTGCACCCCTGGGGGGCATTTCATCAAAGGACTTGTCGGATATTTTATCCGACAAGTTTGCTCTCGGCCAATAAGATGCAAGCATTTCAGTAGCTTGTAACAGTTTGTCAGATAAAACGTCCGACAAGTCCTTTGATGAAATGCCCCCCTGGACTGTATTTAGCAATCCGCCGACAACGAACGTTGGTGGCGCATCACATACAAAAAAATTTCACCCTGTGGAGTCGCGCAATCAGTGGTCTGGCGCGGTGTGCGTATTATGTGAATCAGGGGTGGTATTACAGAACGATAACTTAGAAATCTTATCGTAAGTCTAGGATTCTCCTAAGTGGTATTTCAGAACGATCTTAACTTTTCTCCTAACTCCGCTCCTAAGATTTCTCCTAAGTTTTCTCCGATCTTTATGCAAATTTTATGCAAATCATAAAGTTAGGAGGATTGGTATTCCAGAATGCGCGTAAGAGAGGACTTAGGAGAAAACTTAGGAGAAAACTTAGGGTAAGTTCTGTAATACCACCCCTGTGGGCTGGCGTAATGCGTGTGGGAGGAGAGGCGGACGATAAAATACGGCCAGTAGCTGAACTACAGAGTGATCGTCGGGTGGTGCAGGAAGACATGGCGGACACGGGACACGGGCGGGGCGCAGGGAGCATGGGATATGAGCAGCTATAGATGACTGGTCCGTTGATAATCTTTCCCGCCATTCTACCTACACTGGTATTTCCTTTTCTTGTTCTTGGAAAACATGAAATCCTGAAATTGGAAGGAGTGTTAAGAAAAACCATTACATTTTTCTGCATGAGTGGTATTTAAAATCTCGAAATTTATATCAGTGGATAGGAATATATAAATCTACAGGGAATCGCTCAATTGCCATGACATTGATTGATAATACATCCTTCTAAATACACAGATAGGCCTGTACAAAAACAAAGTTTTCCATGTTACTGATTGTTAAAATAATCAAAGCAGTAGTCCGGAAAATCACCTAAAATGTACTAAATTTAATTACAAGTGTTCCTCATTGCTAATAAAAGTATAAGCTTTAAGGCTTTTGTGCTCATACATTCTTAAAGACTAAAACCGAACGGCAGCGATTGTTGAGGTAAAAATAAAATTCCTAGTCATTGTTGTCACAGATATTTCGCATCAATGAATATATCACATTATCTGTCAATTCATCACAAGGTGTGAAATATGAGCAGCTTACGATGAGGAATGTGCTGGCAAGAATGGTAGCTTTCACTTTCACATCAAGGTCCATAGGAACTGTAAAAAGAACAAAATATAATGATCACAGAATTGTTTTTTTTTTAATGTCACAGGAATTAACTTCTTGTCTAATGAGAGAATAAATTAAATTGATATTGTTACGGTCCCCGAGTTCCCTTTATTCCCATGTTTATAGGAAGCCCATATTCTCCCAAACACCCCCTCTTTCCTAGATAACCTCGAGCCCAAATCAACATTTACATTGACCAAGTTCTTGGACATTTAATGGTGACGTCATTATTGACCTATACTTTCTTCATAAATCCCTACTCTCTATTCGGAAAGGCATGAAACTGAGTATGACCTCTTCTACGTCACAGCTCTGGTCAAGCTTGTCCTTGGGTGTGGAGTACATTTTATGACCCAGCAATAAACCATTTTCTCTCTCCTTACAACATTCTTCTGACCGCTCAACACTATTGGGGTTGACATTTACGATTTGTTATGGGGGAAAGACCAAGGACTTCTTCCAGAGATGTAATTCTTGTTTCTTTGGAAACGGGATGCTTTTAGTAAAGTTCTTGTTTGAATTTCAATCAAGAGAAAGTTAAGACTTCAAGGAGAAGACTGACATTAATACAATCAACTCCTTTCTGCTTAAACTATGATGTCCCTACAAAACTGCATTACTTTGTACTTAGAAATCCTCCATGTCATGTATTTCCTTTATGTGAATATAGTTGATAAGATACACCAGCATGTATAAATAGAAGCAGTCTAGCTTTGGATAAGACAGTTTAGAGTAGGAGGAGAGACGGCGCTAACAGAACAGATCAGGAGGAGACAAGCCAGTCTAGCTTTAAGGGTTGGAGTTCAACTCTAAGCCATGTTGTTACGCTATGTTACGCCATCGAAATGAGTATCGAAATGAGTATCAAAATGACATTGGAATGACCATCGAAATGACTACCGACATAAACGTCTGAAACTACAACTCCTGTCGACATCGTGTATTCTATACGTGTCCAAATAGAAAAACCTGTACTACAAAAGTAGCATCCGTAATATTTGATGAAAACGGCTGAAAAGGGAAAAAGACAATGCCTGAAATTACGTTTACCGGTACTCTTATCAAAAATATATACATACAATCATTTTAAACCAAACTATGTAAAAATCAGCAAATTATCTTGATATGCAACAATTACAACATGAATTGATCGAGTGTCCCCGTTATTCGCAAGGATCGCTATTCTGAACACACGCAACACACCTTTCGTATCCTTTGGGTCTCGTTAATCCGATGATAAAATAGGATTCGCTTTGTACGAATGTTTATATTATTTCAAGCAGCTTGTGGTTTCTATTCTTATATCAATGTCCCTGGGGCCATTCGTCTTACAAGCACACCTTCTTAGATGGGCATGCTTCATACATTTTTATCTTAAAACCACAGGACTCACTATTTGAATATCACGATTATGAGTTATGTTTGCATTTCTTTCTTCTATTTTTCGTATGTCCGTTTCTCTGTATATGATATCATAACAAATAAGTAAAACATTTGTAAAATACGTTGAATAAAAAGTATGTTAATATTTTGCATTACAAAGTTTGTTATTCTGTATACGTTTGTTTGAAAAGTATCGAACATTTATCTTTGAACTTATATGTTCTTAAACAGCACAGCATGTTTGTGAAGGATTATGTCGCACATTGGTTGATGAGACAATTGCTTGAGCACACCAATAATGAATTCTAAGCGTGCCGTTATTGGACTTTTGCGCAGGCCCAATCTGCTACTCACATCGCAGCCCGAAGTTGTCTGCCGTGGTGACGAACTCCTTCGCCCAGCCGCCATACTGCTTCGACACTGACCCCACCTGGGTCCCCAGGTCGTTGGTCAATAGCTACAAGAAGGAAAGGGATTATTACGTCTGAGCTCGCCTGGCTCACAGGCTGTCGGACATTTCTGGTCCCAACTAAAACACAAAGTCTAGTAATCTAAGACCACTGAAGACTAGTCACTGTATCATTCTGCTCTGGGCGAGTCGCAGAAGAAATCGAAAATGATACGTCTACTGCAGCCAGACCCCTCTATTGATTAGTTTCGTTTAGAAATGTCCGACCGCCTGGAGGCAAGACTATGTGTTCTTAGCCAAGAAAATGGGGACTAATATTCACAATGTAGACATATTTTGTAATTAATTGCTTTCTATGTTTTGATTTAGGTTGCATTGTTGTCGATGTTCGGCGATCGTTTGCCGATCAGTTATTGCACTTTATCAAACTACATGTATAACTGCTCGGCGGGTGGCAGCAACCACTAAAGATCAGTCTGCGATCAGCTCGAGACCTGTCGCCGACCTAAGAACAACTCATTAAAGACATGAAAAAAAAACACGTCTCGCGACTAGTTTGGTCGCAAAAGGTCTAGCCGTGCCAAGACTCAACCAATCACGTGCCGCCGACTTACAACTTTTTTTACCAACTACAATAAAGGCCTCTCAGCAGTCTGCGTCTTCTGGTCGTGACTGGAGTTAAATTAGCTTTAGCGAACGGCAAAGATAACTCGTGCATAACTTATTTCATTATATCGGTGCTTATGTTAATGTATGCGATACAGCTAATGCCACAAGACCTGGTACCTTGTACTCGATGTCGTCGGTGTTGTATCTCGTCTGGCGCTGGCACCATGGACCACGGATCTTCAGCACGCACTGGTCATCGGCGGTCAGGATGTCGAAGTGCGGAGAAGCCCAACTTTTCCTGTCAAGAGAAAAGACAAACGAAATCGTGATCAATTGACGATCGGTGACAAAGTTCATTTTGTATGAAGCGCTCAAATGAAACGATAAGAGATTGTGCAGCGTTCAACTTCCTCGTCTAATTGGGTAAGAACAAAAACTCACAGACTCAACCAAGATGGGACAATTCTTTGATTATGATCTAATAGTAAGGAGAAAACCAAGTCACACGACGTTATCAATTTGACACTTCTCTTATTTGCAAAAAGTGAACAATGGAACTGACGTTTTAATGTGTATACTTTCTTGAAATGTTCTTGCCACTCGTATCTACGAAGAAGTAATGTTCCGCTGTGTTTCATTTGGGAATTGGTTAAATTACACGGCACGTGTGGGAAGAAATCGTCGCCTAGTTTAAGGACAGGGTAACCCTTTTGTGAGTAATTTTTGTGTGTGTAAAAAACACGGAGAATGGAAAAAACACTGTACATGTATTGTTATAAATTTGTGTTGATTATACATGAAGCCATTATGAGATGCAGTCTATGTGCTTGTGAAATTCCTCCTTGGTGAAATCAACATTGCGCAATGTGTAGGCCTAATGCCTAGAAGATTCTAGAATTTGGAAGAGCTGTCTGGGCCAGGTGTTATTTACATAGAAAAATTTAACTATCCTAAGCTAATTAGCATAACAAAGGAGGCATTGGTTGTGAGTGTGCCTGTGGAATTCAGTGACCTCCTAGGCCAGTGATTCATGAACATTCTAGAAAGTAATTTATTCAGTAGAATCTAGAACAGGCCATTGTGTTTATTGTTTGTCATGTTTGAAAGCATGGATAGAAATTTCTAGATGTAGAACTTTCTAGATATACAGAATTTTCTAGATGGATAGAACTTTCTAGAATGTACGGATTGTAATATGGTGTTGGACATGAGTTCAGAGTTTCTGTCATCTTAGCTCCAGTCAACTATGGTAATAGTAACCTGCATTATAGAGTCTACTGTGATCTTGGCTCGATACACACCTGTGGATTTATACAAGAATTTTCTCTGCGTGGATAGTTACCTGCCTGTTAATAGTGCTTATGAGATCCTGCCTGAGAAAGCCTTACACCCTGTGGATTGATATTTGACCATTTTGGATCATCTATTTGGAATTGGCTATCTGGAATACATGCTATTCAGCCGTACAACACTGGGATCAATATTGCGATCATAATTTGGGAATACTGGATCGGATTATCAACTCAATCCTCAGCGGGAGCCGTGGATTCATTCGACTAAAAGTACAGTATCCTCCAGCATTGTGAGCTAACATTTACAGGTACGTAGGGTAAGTGATAAAGCGTTTGTGAAAGTTTAATTTTATGTTTTGATTTTAAAGGGAAAATACCCCATATAATAAATAACACATGAATTATATATTGGTGTCATTTTGTATGATCATTTCTGTTGTGAATTGATCGTCACAGTATAAGAATTAAAAAAAAAAATTGAACTGGAAACTTGCTTTGAGCGTGATAATATTGATGTACCCAATTGATGTACCGGGTGTACCCAATTTATCAAGCCACTGAGGCTTTTACGGGTAAACCTTTTTCTTCATTGTCTATACTTACATATGAATTCATTGTAAATACTCATGCTGTGCCGATTTTTACTAACCGTCACTATTGCCGATCAATCACTATTCATTGATACTTTCCTATGTTAATTCATATGCTGATGTAATACATGTTTTAATGTTGTATATATATTTTTAATTGTACATATCAAATGAATGAAATGAATAGATGAATGATAATGAATTAATGATCGCTAGGTTCCCAGACTGGAGACCGCCATATACGCAATAAAGCGCACATCGCGGCTTTTCTGCATCACTGCGATTCTGTGAGTGATACACAGAGCGGTGAATGCAGTATGTGAATTTAGACCATGATCGATACGTTTCATACGTAAACAGGAGTGGTTTTTCACTTTTCCTGAAAAGGTTCATGAAGCTATGACTGAGATTCTATAAAATGTTATCGTGAGGGTGTATATCACTGATTCCTGCAGAGTTTCACGACATTTGCATTGTTATAATTATTATGTGGACAAACTCGATATACCACAGTGATTCCGAGGACTATATTGAAGCAGTAGTAAGCCTACTGGTTTATATTGTTTTATTTGGCGTCCAATAATGTTAGTCCAGGTTGAGTACACTATTAGGGTTAGGCCTCTGTTCTGAATATGGGACATTGATTATGTCCTCGGAATCACTATGGTAGGTTTAGTTTGTCCACATAATAATTGCAGCTAATAACTGAAATCACCAACTGTTGTGATTCTGTGATAAAAATCAATGATTTAGTACGTGATAGCATCAGATAATTTATTGCGCCCCGTAAAGTAAGTCTCCGTTTTGTACACTGTTTGCGTTAAACCTCTGTTCAGAACAAGGGCCGATATGTATCAATTTACGTTTGTCTGACGTAGCCGATGACGTTTCCTGGTGGACTTTCCACGGCGAGGAAGAGCGAACAGTGACTGCCCTCGCTAGCGCACCAGCAACATCCAGCGCAGCACTTGTAGAGGCGAATCACTCTCATCACCTCCTGTATGGAAAGGGTGGGTGGTGGGGAAGGGGTGTGGGGGGGGGGGGGGGGGTCGAGATAGACAAGGATTACAGAAAATGATTCACTAAAATGGCCTATCTCATTGGCGGAGACGTCTCTGAGACCCCCCCCCCCCCCACCCCCAAAAAAAAAAAAAAAAAAAAAAAAGACGAAGCTTCATTTAGTGATTCTAATTCTACATATCTCATGTCTCATTTATATTCATCACAAGTATATATATGATTTATTACTTAGTACTTCTCTGTACCCCCATGTTGTCGGCAATGCGAAAGACGTAACCTCTTATAGTAATTATAATTCATAAATTCTCATAAACTGTATTGCATCTATAATGATTCAAAATTATACAGGGCATATGATTATATTACTTGATACCTTTTTTTTTCTAATGGTGTCTTTTATTTAAACAAATAATGTCATTTCACGATATTTTCAGGAAAATCACAAAATACAATTCTTTACCTGGCCCGTAATGTCGGTGATGTGAAAGACGAAGCCTCGCTCAGTACAGCAGCAAACCCGATTACAACACTCCGATTCTGGGAAAACATAATTATGATTATTATGAAAATTATGAGTATTGTCGTTATCATTATTAATTTTACCATTATTATCATTACTACTATTATTATAGTTATTTTCATCATCATCATCATTATCATTCATTTACCCATAAAACATTACATATATAACAACTATGTAACAAATGAATACAGTCAACGAAGCAAAGAACACAATACAAATAATACAGTATTCTTCGAGAGCTTCCTTCAAAATAGCCTCACTAAAAACTCCTGTATCTGATCTGAGCCTGCGCCGCTGACACCGATGTCTACGTAGATAAACTTGTACTCTGCATCTACTAATACCAGCAGAACGATCGAGTGAAATCCTTTATAATTAAAGTACACTGATCATGCATTCCTGCGACATCTGATCTCCACATGTTTTCCCTCAATTGCCCCAACGCAATGAGGGAAGTTCTATTTTGTTTTGAATCCTTCAGACACTCAAGTTTTTCGAGGCTTAATTCCGCAGTGACGGGACACACATTTTCTGTTGAAAATTCATCATAAACCTCAATGAAAAAATGAGATGGTACTGTTCACGAGGTACCCTGAAACCAAACTGTTGAGACTAGTATAGCTACTGCCTGTTGCCAAGTAACGCAGAGTTATATTAGTTTTAACCCTGGCTCAAGGGCCTTCCTGAAAAATATATCCGTCATCTCAACCTTTCGGCCAACTCTAGTAAAGATTCATGGAATGTGTCAGGGTTCATCCTCATAAAGTTCTTGAAATTACCCAAATCTTCTCCCACCAGTTCAGCCACCAACTTCTCATACGTACTGTCCGTAAAGTGGTCGTCTGGGAGGCCATGGTTTCACCCACTCACTCCGTTTCCTTGCAGTTTTCTGCTTTCTGTTGCTGCAAAACAAGAGCTTCTGCTACAGGGAGTTTTACTCATGTTGTCCACAAACAGGAGCATATGCTGTAGATTTTCAGGCATGCTTGCCATACTTGTCGCCCGAGAAGGTAAATGATCAAATCAGCGCCTACAAGCTCAAGTCGCCCGTCATCATTCCGGAGATATCCCAATAGACAACGTACACCTCCGTGTAAGGACCGTAAAAGTACCCAGTAGTCCCCGTATTCTTCCTTTAAATCCATGTGCGTTTCCGGCGTGGTCCGCGTTGCTACCTTGTCTGTCCGTGGAGACACCGTACTTGCCCGTGTATACGCAGGCATCGAGAAGAAATCGTGGTGTCGCACGCCGGAACACCCCGGATTAAGATCCCGGATGATCAGTGATGCGATTCGTGAAAGTGTAAAAGGGCCTTTAGGTTTCAAACGTAAAACTCAATAGTCGTTCATTTTTCATGAAAAGATTCGTGAGGCTATGAATGAGTTTTCACACACGTTATCCTTAGGGTATATTGCTGATTCCTGCCGAGTTTCACGACTCTTGCAAATGGGACAACCTGTCTTTAAATTTGAAATGTATCACACACTTACTTACGTATATATACAAAGCTAGCTATCATTTTGCTACACTCACACCAAAATGCAATGCACCGAACTTTGCCTGTATCGTAACTCTCTAGAGAATACATGCAGAATCCATGGACGAAAGCGATGATAGAAAGAAAAAATATACAAATCATAAATCCAACCTGTCATTGGTACATTGTTTCGACTCAACAACATACCACCAGGCCATTATGGACTTTATTTTCCCTGACATGTTTTTCTTTACAGTCGAATTTCTACTCTACAAAATAGCAACATCCCTGGCTCATGACAGACAATTTTGAAGAAATGCTATCCAAATCGAGTCCAAGAAAACGCATACCTTCGGTGGCGAGGAAGATCTCTTGCCCGACACTGTTCTTGATGGTGTAGTAATTCTCGAATTCCGTGCAAATATGACCTGCGAGGGACAAGATGAAACCAGAAATGATGAATAATAAGAAAAAATATTATGTTATTGTTTTATCCCCCCCCCCTCCTTCTTTGCATCTCGCTGTTGCTCCTACCTAATTTGTTTTGACATAACTTCTGTAATTTCTTCTTCCTCATATTGTATAAAGTAACAAGGAACATGCATAATGAAAAATCACAACTAAAACACAAACTGTTTGGGTAACTAATTAAAACAATGAACGCACAAGTACACATAACACTATTGTTGTGTATGGGTTATAGTTTGCTTAATTCTGAGTTGAACTTGAAGGAGGACTCGTGGACCGAAGGTACATGTACATTACGTTGTAGTAGATTTAATACTCAAACAACTCTGACGAAACTGGACCTTACCTTCCTCAGTATATTCCAGTAAATGTTATTCAGGGACTAGCCCCATAAACCCGAGGGTCAGCTGCCATTTCGTCTAGTAATAGCCATTTGGTCTAATGTCATATCGTCTACCATCAGTTGGTCCACTATCCACTTAGTCCAATTACCATTTCGTCCAATAACCATTTCGTCTAATAGCCATTTTGTCTAATAGCCATTTCGTCTAATCGTATTTTTGTGCCAATTGGTCCAATTGCCACTTCGTCCACTTCCATTTCGTCTAATAGCCATTTGGTCTAATAGCCAACTGGTCTAAAGCAAAATGGTCTAATAGCCACTTGGTCTACTTTCATTTCGTCAATGTTCCATTTGGTCCATTATCACTTGGTCTAAACCCTTTTCGGCTAACAATCATTTGGTCTAATTGCCATTCGGTCTAATCACTGATTGGTCCAATTGCCATTTTGGCTAATGGCCATTTCGTCTACTAAGCATGCTGGTCCACTATTCTGCAGAGCTTGTGGAATAGGGACCTTTCGATTTGGACGTGACGCCAGGCGTCACCATGAATGACGTCACTTTTACGCACCGCGCATGCGTCAACGTCGACCCTTCGGCCCAACACCCCTCGGCTCAACGCGCGTTCACCCAGGTTTTCACCGACCACCCAATTCACTCGCGCCGGGCTCATCCCGTGCAGTCTATCATACTCCTCTCGATATGGACGGTGCCGGAGGAAGATTATGCTGAGTTGCAGCAAATCAGTGGGAAGTTCAACGATTTTTCAATTTATTTTGTTAAACAAAATATAAATAGCTATATTACCAGAAAGTTCATCATGTTCTCACTTAACATGAGCACCACTAACGTACCAACTACAGCCTATCAGGTACCTGTTTGCTCTGTCGTCTAGCAAGTTGCAAATGCACACTACTAAAAGGACGCATATCACATTACACTAGTAACAATAATGATCATGATTATAGAACATCATCTGAGGGGTGTTTCACCAACCGTTGAGTTAAAAATGTAGTTTCACCAATTCGTTCGCAACCCCAGCCCGGGGATTTCTTTAAAAAGGGGTGTTTTTTCTCTCTTTCGACTCCTGAGAAATTTAAAAAGGGGGTTATAGAATATCTTGAATATCATAGAAAAATGAAAAATGAGAAGAAGGGGAAGGGGGGGGGGGGTGGTTCTCTTGAGATAGGGGGTTACAATGAGAGCTCACTTGAGATATAGAGGGGAGGAGTGGTGCATTGAGCAGTGTTCCCGATTTAGGGCGTCTCCAAGGCAGGAAAAGCCCGCGAAAAGCCCGCCGAAAGGGAGGTTCAGAAATGTTGGCAGACCTTTTAAAGGGAGAGAACGAGCATAGGTATACCCTAAATAACTGAGGTGGGGGCCGTAACACCAGAGAGGTGTAAGGAATGGAGTCAGCACGAAGTGTAATTTATTCCTACAGCGGTCGCGTGCATTGAGATCACAATGGAATATTTGACGCGTTTGGCTCTTTGATCGAGGGAGATCCGCCGCCAAACAAGCATGACAAAATGTAGGATGCATTTTGAGGAATATATATTCTGTATGCGCAGAAGATTTCAGAACCACCTCATGAGCTGAAGTGCATGTGCAGTAGTATTACATCTTATAAAGATACGATTCTGTGAATTTCAGATTATATTGTTGCTTCGTTTTTGTGATAAAAGGAGAATACTGGAGAAAACATGCCAGAGAAATGCCTCCATATCGCACATTTCCGAATCATATTTCCTTAAAAATATCTTGTAAATCGTTTATTGAGTGTTTAATCTTTCATGGAAACAATCTCAATTTCGTGTGCGGAGGTGTCCGGAAAAGTTACGGACCAAATTCTTTCTACAATTTTTTTCAAAATTTCCCTTCGCTCACCCCAAAACTAATTCACAGTGTGTGTAAATAGATCAGCTACGAGCTCCCAGCGAAGGCTGAACGGTTGACATGCTTCTCAAAACAGATTGTCTTTTATTATTCAGAGGAAGGCACTACCTAATCAGAAATACAGCTAATTGTTTAAAACACCTGAATGTCTTGAATTGTTATGAGGCGGCGGACCTCATAGATCAAAGGAAGTCTATCCGTGCGCAGTCCATCCATGATAGGTCCATGGTAACACTAAGTTGGGGGCCGGGTTCGTAACTTAACGCGCATTACTTTACGAACGACTTTACGCACAACTCAGGGCATTTACGTACAGCTTAGGGCATTTACGCACAACTATAGGTGAACTTACGCATGACTCGGGCTCTTACGAACAGCTTGGTGAAACACCCCCTGCTGTATTTTTTTTTTTGTTAGAGCTAGGGCAATGCCGGTTTCTTGTTAACCCATCATGTGCCAGACCAGATAGCTTCATGGGATTTGTGTGCATTATGTCTGGCTGGATTCACGCATGGGGCATGAAGAGTTAAAGGGTTACTAAATTCGAAAAATAAGTTCTCACTAATCTATGTAAAATTATCTACTAATAACGAATTTCGCATTTGTTTGCCGCAATAAAGTCTCATTTTGACGAAAATTTGAAAAAACGCACACCTCCAAGGGACGTCAGAGGAGTCAAATGCCATAAAAGACTCCGCTGTTAAGCTTAGATTGTACGGAAGTCAACAATAAATTCTAATAGACCTTTTTCGTTATGTATGCAAATTTTATTAACGCTGTTCAAACAATGCGTTACGAATGGGAACCCCAAAGCTTGTCCGAGGTTTGTCCGAGTAGCAACAACTAATAGATTCAAAATACATTCCATCCATTGAATCTGAATGACAAGATATACGTGAATGCAATAACGCGTTTCTACGCAGTTAGGGAAAAGTTGTGAATACATTCCGGAAATGGTCTATTGTTGACTTCGTACAGCGGAGTCTTTTATGGCATTTGACTCCTCTGACGTCACTTGGAGGTGTGCGTTTTTTCAAATTGTCATTAAAAGTTTAGTTAAATCGTCGTTACTGTCACAACTAAAATGTGCATTATTTTTCATCGTCTGATAAGTGGGCATATTTGGGCAATTTTCGACATGTAAATATAAATATGGCTTGTCCCTCCGTTGTCCAATCAAAATATCTATGGCACCCATAATGGCAACTTTCAACATGTAAGTATTTAAAAGTCGCGTGTCCCTCCTCTATTTAATCTAACTTTCAATGGTATCAAAACTGATTATTAATTCTTTGTGTTTTTGCTTATGAACTCCTGTGCGCCGCATTGTTTTTAAGGGGGAAAGATATTTCACACAATCCCGACACGGGAGCTTTATAAATATATAAGGTGCTAGTTTTGCACTGGATTGTTTTGAAGGAAAATGTTGTGTAACAATGTGAAAAAAAAATATTGGCATTCTACACATTTTTTTTTCGATCCACGTACTTTTAATATGTGTCTAAGGCAATACAGAATCAACATTGGGTCATATTGTTACGAATGTGTTCATAATATTCTCCCCTAAATAACTAATGTTTAGTGTCTTTTTACAGTAGTTTTGATGGTGGAAAGCCTTCACAATTATCTTAGTCATTTTTATTATATTACCAGCTTTCTAAGCTTTCCAAAATCAATGTGTTTTGAGGATGAGATAATCGTAGGAGGGGAGAGGAAGTAGTCAAAACCTAAAAAATGGACTCCATTATGTTACAACAAAAGAACAATCCTCCCCCACATTCCCCTGTCAACGTCCATGAATCAATTCGCCCTAGGACTTGCTGGCTGAGCTATGTCATGTACTCTGTTCAGATTATTAACAATACATATATTTTTAGATTCCATGCCATTGTTCAAGTCAACACAAAAAGTGCATACTTTTCTCAGATTCAAAAGCTAAATATCACGAGGAAAAGAGACGGCTACATGTATGTTTATAACAGGGATGTGTTATGGAAGCGTGTGTGTGCGTGCTGTACGAACAATAATGGTGGAGGCCTACAAAATAGTGATGCACACAATCGGCATGATTGGCTAAACTTCGAATCGATACGTGCATAATCACTTGTAGACATTCTCTGGATTTATTCCACTCATTTTTAATGACACTCGCACTTTTCGCATTCTTGCCAAACGTAAGGGTATCATCCCCAATCTGTATATAAAACCATGAATGCTTCAAACAAATTGCTTTTCGAAACTAAAATCACCAACAGGAAGTTAAAACGCTGAAGTGCTAAAGCGGCCACTTTTTAAAGCTAAAACATGTTTATTGTTCAAAATCTGAAAAGAGAATAGTTGTTTAGGGGAGGAATTGATGAACACATTCATAACAACATGGCCTAATGTTGATTCTTCATTGCATTCGACACAAATTAAAAGTAAGTGGGTCGACAAAATATGACTTGAAAGCCAATCAAATTTGTCACCACATTCTTACGTGATAGTTTCCTTCAAAGCAATCCAGTGCAAAACTAGCGTCTTTTTATAATGCTCCCTTGTCGGGGTTATGTGAGATCTCTGCACGATCTCATAAGTGAACACAGAAGAGTTAATGAATGCATTACCAACAATGATCATCACGTCGATTACAATATGTTTTGCTAATATCAAGGGTGTTTAAGTACATGGATATCCAGCTGCCGTTAAATTAATGCAGATTAATAGTACTCTCCTTCTAGTCACAAAAGAACGCTTTACAACGATTTTCTCTTTGATTCCCCCATGTTCGAATCCGCCGATTCTCTGGATGATTATTTTACCTTGATTTGACGTATAAACAAAATTGGATGCGCATGAGAATTGGGGAAAATATCCTCACCCCATATGCTTGCGCAGTTGTGACATGTAATACCTACGATGAATCTATGAAGATTCAATCGAGGAATAATGTTACAATATGGCAAAAAGGCTCTAAACGTGAAATCAAGTTGCAGTATAAATGTCTCAATTTCGCAATGTTCCGCATCATATTCCATTAAAAAATTGCATGAAACGTTATTGTCAGATATTTTCCTTTCAGACAAGTAACATGAAAAACGTGCCCGGCCGCGCCCTAGCTAGTATTTCCTTCTCAAAAAGTATCAAATTTCGTGTTCGCTTATCCTTATTAAGTACATAGCAAGCACTTTCTGACAAAATTAAAAGTTTAGCAGGGAAAGCTGAAATGTATGCATGTATTGGAATGCGTATAACCTATTATCAAATCAAGGTGAACGTGACGCAATTGCGTATGCATCATTATTGAGAGCAGCTGCTAGTCATGAATATTAAGAGGCGGAATCAAACCTTGTTCAAAGGGATGGATACTAACAATATAACACACGCTTGTGGAGGCACACCCCTGTTTAAATGTTTGATAAACAATAGTAAGCAAATAATCAGCGTTGGTGAGGGTGATGGGACGAACTATCACTTCCGAGGCGATCTGGATGTAGCTATCCTTCCGAAGCGCAGCTGAGGAAAGATAGCGTATACATTCAGATCGCCGAGGAAGTGATAGCGCGTCTCATTGCTTGAAACCAAAAGTTGATTATTTGCTTTATATTCCACATCTGAAACCAACTATCTATACCAAAAATGACAATTTGACGTAAAAAGGTAATGTTTACTTATCTTCATAACCCCGAGCCGCTGCCATGAGGAACACGCGCTAGGACGCGCATTAGGACGCGTATTAGGACGCGCATTAGGACGCGCGTTAGGACGCGTTAGATGTCAAGTGATAGTCCGTGTGTAACGCACTTTTATTTCGCGCGTACTCAAAATATTAATCACGCATTAGGACTGTGAGGAGTGAAGAGATCAGCGAAACCAAAAAGTACTATCACCTAGAGTGTAACGAACTTTTATTCTCAGGTGATCTGATAGGAAAAAGTACGCCTCATCACGTGATCAACTCTTGACCAATCATATAGCAACATTCTTACTATGTGGTATATAATTTAATATATTCTATGATGATGATGATTATTATTTTTGTTATCAATATAAGACCGACGATGACAGGAGAAGTACTTACCCTCCATAAGGTCGACATGTTGATGCACGAGCACCTGGTCGATTTGCACGAGGTACTCCAAGCCGGGCGGGCACCCGGGTATTGGGGGGATGGTTGGCAGCTGCGAAACTACCTCCGCTGGAAGGGGCACCCCCGGTTGCTCGTATACTACCCGGGAATGACCAGGAGCAGGTGGCTGGCTGGAGAACGCTACTGGGGGTATCGAACCAGCAACCTGCACGTTTCCACCATCCGTCTGAACCCACAGCGTTTGAATTACAAAATGTGAATGGGAATTGAACTGAATTGAAAGTTAATTAAAATCAAAATATCGCAGCTAGCCCGAAAACTGAATTGGGTTCGATGAACCATTGCGACATGTACGTAAAGGTTTGACATACAGTGGGATATAATTCGAGGTTTACTCATATATCATATCATTGCCGAATCTTCTGAAATTACACGCACTGTAGTGTCGATATCCATCCTCCATCTTTTAGGGAGTAAATGCATGGGAGCTGGAGTAGTGTTTGGGAGTAACCGTCCATCTGACGTCGTTCGAATCGTTTCGTTTCGGATAGTTTTTATCACTAAAATTATATACCTTCAACAATTTGGCACACAACGAGTAAGCCGTCGCAGTTTTGTACGAATAATTGCATCATTCATCTCTGCATGACATATTGAAATATAAAGGCTGACTTCCTGTTCACACGTGTGATGTATAACATATATTGCATACATATTCACTCACTCACTTCACATGTGGTAACATATTACATATATTTACACTTGATATTGACCTAAATTGATATATTGCGCTGTACATACATGTGTCAGTCCAGCTCCATCTTCGTTCTGAAACGTGTTGTATCCGACATTGCGAGACATGATTCTGGCTTCCACGTTATATATCACTCCACTTTAAATTTCAAAGGAAAGTACATGTAGTTTTATATCACTCACACTCAGCTCGCTCAATGCATTTTGTTATGCATGGCAAGTACTATATATCCCGCTGGGCATATATCCAACCCAACTAGCTCATAGCCTCTTCAGTCAATCGGCAGCGCTCGCTCGATGTAGAACTCGTGAGCGTTTTATTTTTCGTCTCGCGAAATCTCACGCGCAGATTTTGCTGCACCTAGATTATGAAGGAATTCGACATGCTCGAGAGATCTTTTGCTGGTGTCTTCTGTAAGCATACTGATCAGGATTTTTTTTAGACACGTGACACTCGCATTATAAAAACACACACAGGAAAATCACGCAACACACTATACAAATACATACTCACACATCCCACATACCAACACACACACGCCACGGAAAGCCCAGACAAATACATGTACCAAAATGTTGGTGCTTCAGGACTTCTCAAATTGGCAATATGTGTGTGTGGTCAATGGTGAGCACACCATATGCACCCTGCAAGAATTTTGGGCTTCACACTATTTTGCTAAAATTGACCCTCCTTGGTCTAACTATTCAATTTGTGTGATGGTATACAATTTTAAATGCTCGAATGTACTCGTCACTCGATATTGTACATTGAATTATTGTACTTAACGTACAGTGACAAATTTCACGGAAGTGGCCATCTGAGATCATTTCTTTAATTGTGAACATGTCGGTACACGTTTGCCCTACGTGTACATGTACTTCACATTGTCTTCACACTCACACACGTTGCCAAATTTATCAACTTCCAAGCTCATTCAAAATACATGTAGTCATTCTACTTGCCCAATTTTGCTCCTAGGTAGTGCACCTCTTTTGTCAACAAAAATAAACTCCATAAAATATTGCATGAACTGTAATGATAATCAGAAAAATCACGATCTATTTCACTGAATCAGATTGGTGATGCAAATAGTTTCTTGTCTCATTTGTTTATCAATATACGGGTAAAAAGGAACTGTTATCATTAGTTTCAACTTTAATGTTGCATTCAAAAGGAACTGTTATCATTAGTTTCAACTTTAATTTTGCATTCCAATATATGCGCACAGCTGATCGTGAAAGGTAAGCTGATAAGTATGACGAGTAGGATTTGTATGCCATATCAGAAATCTACCTAACTTGTTGATTTCAATTTTTTTATATTCAAATTTGATCTATGTACCTTATAGTTCATGCAAAGTTTTACTCATTTGGTCTTGTCTACAAAACAGATACATTACCTTTTAGGTAAACAATCCCTTCAAAATCTTTCACTTCATCTTTGTCAGGATCCACGATAAACAAAAAATAAACATGTACAGAAAGAAATTATGGTGGGTGTGAACTTTTATTGGTCCATTAGTACATATAAAAATTGTCATTAAACTGGTGATATATGTTGATAGATGTAATACATTGTAGTTCTTATAGCATCAGTTGTAGCATGTGCATTAGTAGCAAGTAGTACATGCAGTAGTAGTGGTATGGTAGTAGTAGTGGTATGATAGTAATAGAAGCAGTAGTGGAAGGAGTAGTAGACATAGAAGTTGTAGTAGTAGTAGTAGTAGTAGTAGTAGTAATAATAATAGTACATGTAGTACCATAAGTAGAAGTAGTAGTAGTAGTAGTAGTAGTAGTAGTAGTAGTAGTAGTAGAAGTAGTAGTACATGTAGTAGTATAAGTAGTACTGTAGTAGTAGGACATAAAATAGAAATATTGTAGTACATGCAATAGTAGTGTCGTAGTACATGTAGTAGCAGTGGCAGTAGCAATACATGTAGTAGTATGATACATGTAGTAATAGAAGAAGTAGCACATGTACATGTAGTAGTAGTAGTAGTAGTAGTAGTAGTAGTAGTACATGTACATGTAGTAGCAGAGGCAGTAGCAGCACATGTAGTAGTAGTATGATACATGTAGTAATAGAAGAAGTAGCACATGTACATGTAGTAGTAGTAGTAGTAGTAGTAGTAGTAGTAATAGTAGTACATGTACATGTAGTAGCAGTCGCAGTAGCAGTAGTAGATGTAGTAGTAGTAGTAGTAGTAGTAGTAGTAGTAATAGTAGTACATGTACATGTAGTAGCAGTCGCAGTAGCAGTAGTAGATGTAGTAGTAGTAGTAGTAGTAGTAGTAGTAATAGTAGTACATGTACATGTAGTAGCAGTCGCAGTAGCAGTAGTAGATGTAGTAGTAGTAGTAGTAAATGTAGTATGATACATGTAGTACATGTAGTAGAAGTAGTAGTACATGTATAGTAGAACATGTAGTTGTTCTTGGAAGCAAACGAACAGCAATAGCCAAATGACTTCAATACTAGTCATCTTCATCTACTCGATTTGGTATTCTATTCCCATCAGCCGTGTAACTACACATATAGCACTTTTCACTTACTTCTCACTGTTGAATTTTGAGAAATTAGAGTTAAAATCTCATGAAACTGTCTCCTTTTGGGGATCCACATTTGATCTGTGTACTATCTCTGGTTGAAATTGTTTTCTTGGATTACAGTACATGTACTGTATGTACTATGCATTGTCCATCAGTTCCATTCATTCAATACATCTACAGTTCAAATTCAAAGTTTAATTCAAAGAAAGTGCAAAAATTATCTTTATTTTGGCTAACAGTCAAATATATGTTTTTCATCAGTTTTCTGAGAAAAGTGTTCACCAAAACAACAAATTAAACAATTGTGCCTTTTGAGAAAGCAAAAATGTGATAACAATATGGGCAGTTCTCTTCTCTTTAATGAAATCCACTCTTTGCACTTCAGGACCATGAGTTGTCCGTTACTCTTGTCATGTGATCAACTTTATCTATGGAATAACTGGGAGTGATTTCAATCAGTTCATCCATAGAAACGTCTTTGTTCCTTTTCCTTGGACGAAATCAATGATTTTGTGAACGAATCACATGGTTTACATTTACCACCGCATAAAATAAGTGTAGATTCAGTATGCGTAATTACTACAACCACTGCCATGATAGGATATTGGTTTAAGTAATTTAATATAAATCTGATTTCTCCTGTATAGTAAAACACATCCCAAAACATGAACTCCCATTATGTAACATTTTTTTCATTTATTTCATTCATTATTTTCAAAATATATATACATGTACATATCTTCACACAAATTTGGAGAAACGATCACACATCGCATGAACATGCCGGTAGATGTACCCATAATCCTTTTCCCTGCACACTTTCTCAAGAAATAACACACATCTAAACTTCCTCAATATACTTAAAAACAAGATCACGTTTATTCATCTTATTCTTTCTCACATGTTACTTACAACAACTCTTACACTGTACGAAATGGATACCCTCCCGATCACACTGAAGATTCACAAGTCTTACACAATACACATCAATACAATATATGTCTACACACTACGTACACATGCCACCTCTGCGCTCTTTAAAAACAGACAACACAAATTAAAAGAAAACAGGGCTAAAACACAACAGTTCTCAAACTCCTGTTCAACTTGGAACTTCTCCGTGTACAAGCCCATTTAACAAGGGAGTTTAGAAATTGGGCAGGGAATTTGAAATAGAGACTTAACATGGTACAGGTTCATGTAACAATATTGTATATTTACATTCTGAAAACAGGGATGATACAATTCAAGACTTAAATCACATCCATTCTACTTCAATTGGTTATACTACTGACATAATAAGTTCCAGTTTCACTGTACTTTCTAAAGCAATCAATTAAAAAAGGGAATATGAACTCAAATTAAAACATGCATGAGAGATGCTGAGAGGTATCAAATAACTGCAAGAGTTGGTTTTACACCAAGCATGTAAAATGGCCTTCTCTGTGTGTACAAGTGAAAATGTGAAATCTGCCTGAAATCTAAACCTCACTCTCCGTTCTCTTCTAGGCTCGTCCCAAGCATGTCTACACGTTGATCTTAATAGTCTTCACAGTAATTCACATACTGAACATTCTATTTACACTGAACATTACTCAGCTTCTTGTTCCCATGTTGCCCACTTGTCCAACATCTCACTTTTACACTGCAACTCGAAACATGTAGCCTTCTAATTTTGTCATGGTCAACAGTAAACATGTAGTTTAACATACACACTCTATTCCTCTGACGTCTCCATGCAGATTCTCTGACTTGACATTTCAACATGGCGCTCTTTACCTTTCCTCATGACTTGCCAGAGAACTTCACGGCTCATGTTCGCAGTTCGATCATCCAGGATGCACTGTTTGTCAATCAGTGACACTTGTTCTCTTACATCTTTCAAATTTTCTCTGTACAATATTCCCTCGTACATTACACTTCTTTAAATCACTGTAACTGCTCTTAAACTTGAAACTCTTCACCACACAACTGAACATGGATGGCTTAACAGTTTACATGAGCATCCCCACTTACACATAACCTCTTAAATCCTCTTTAATTCTGGACTTAGTTGTATGCAGACTTACATGTACTTCTCTCATACCTTTACCAAAATACTCAAGTTCCTGTACTCTTTACACATAACCTTTTACAACCTTTTACAACCTCTTACTTTTTTCAACTACAAACAGATTGGTCGCAATATCTTCTTTCCCGTTTTCCAAAGCTTTGCTTCACATCTTACATCGACATTCCCTCTTGTTACATAATGGTACTTCTTTTACAGATCAGTTTAACTCTCATTATTTCTTAAAGGTACAACAAAGTGATTCATCTTTCTCATCCCCATTTTCCTCCCCTCTTTTCCAAACCATTTCTTTCCCAAAATCCAATACAAACACTATCTCTCTTTTGAGCTCTCACGATCTACTATTCTTCACCTGCAAGACTCGACCAACAGTCTCTCTTCGGTATATTCTCAAGTAGCGTCACTCAAAGCCTCTTTCAACAAGCTCGCACCTGTCTCTCGAGCTACACAAGACTTACCTCGAGTGACGAAACTGAAGCTTTAGACGCGAGGTCTCAGAGAGGCTTGCTTTGAGGTTAAAGCCAGCTTTACAAAGTAAGAGGTATACAAATGAATAATGGTTATCCCAGAATCTACTTTTGGATCTAAATCTAACATGTAAGTAAGATTTACAGAATTTACATAACATGCAAATTGTGTTGTCATTCCACTCATGCAATTGTAAAACATACAGACATGGGGTGTTTTCCAGAAATAGTTGTTCCAAAATTACATTCTACATTCCTTATTTTTTCTTAAGAAAAAAAATCAAATTTGATTTGAGCTGATGTAGAAGTAGTGAATTCAAACGAGAACAGGAAAAATTAGGGATGTACAGACATGAACTTAAGTTGACCTTACCACAATCGATGGTGCCACTTACCGAGATATATAACAATATTTACATTATCCTCGCTCTGTTGGCATAACAGTGGACTCTCACTAAATTCAACTCTGTATATTGATTGTTGTATGATGGTTGCTAAAGCAATAAAAAACATAAAAAAGGACTTTGATAGGATAAAGTTCTTGGTTATAATCAGAAAGTTTTTTTTAGAGCAGCGTCCTTTGAAAAGAGAGTCCACTGTGGTTTGTTTGGACGTCTTCTTCCATGTGGGTGTCGTCTAGGTGGAAGTGACTTACACCATACCTACCAGGTTACCAGGTCGTTGACTTCTGGAAATATTGACCCCCGGTGTCCCCAGTCTGTGGGGATTGGCCGCTCCATGAGGAGTTTGAATAGCCCACGTCTCCAGCAGGGAGCTGGCCTCCGCCTCCCCCTGCTCCACTCCCGACACCACCTGCCCCACTACCACCTGCTCCTCCTCCTCCTCCTCCTCCTTGTCCAGATCCCCCCATACCCCCTAACATGTTGCCCATCATGCCCAGCCCTGCCTGGCTCAGCGCGGCGGCCAGCACGGCCTGGTTGAGCTGCATCTGGGAGAGGTTCCCACCTTCCCCACCACGGCCCCCGCCGCCGCCACCACCCCTGTCCATGGGCCCCGGGCCGCCGTCCCTACCCATGTCGCGCCCCCCTCCATATCCTCCTCCACCACCACCACCATATCCCCCTCCCCCTCCTCCGTATCCACCCCCGCCCCCACCAGACCTGAAGCGACCACCATCACGCCCGTAGCCACCACTGCCTCCTCGGAAAGCTGAAACGCAAACAACAAATAACGTTTGTCCATCACACTAGATGTTAAAAAAGCCATTTGGCACTTATGAAAACTAATGTGTAAAAAACAATTCAAATAAATTTGAAATTAACACATCGTCAATTCGAGGGACATTCACTTTTTTTTCTTACTTCACAGTATTTGTGACATTTCATAAATTAATATTCTTTTTATAATCCTTGAATATTTAATGAGATTTTTATATTTCGATAAATCAAGACAAAAATGTGTTTGTATCAGAAAATCAGTTCAGAACACAGCAATGCCCATTTGTTAATGCCCTAGTAACTGGCATCACAGATTGTCACTAAAAATCAATAATTCTTCAGCAGATAAGACTGTGTGGGGTGATATGAGTGATGCACAATGGGCTTTTTCTGTGGTCTGAACGAGTTGTTTGTATTGGTTAATAGCCCTATCTTCAATTATGCTGCCATTCATATAAAAACCTATACATGTTGTCACTCAAACTATTCTTTGAATGCATAAAGAACCAGTATATTATGATAGGATTGTACAAGTCAAAGTAATTTGTACTTACAGTCCATGCTGCCGTATCCACTTCCTCCACCTCCGCCGCCATATCCACCACCACCGCCTCCACCACCACTGTCACCATAGAAACGGTCTCCTCCTTTGCCCATCATCCGCTCCTTGGGCTCCGCTCGGTTGATGTACACACTGTTACCCTGGTTACCACAAACAGAGTGGAAACAAAAGATGTTACACATGAGACTATAGCTCTTTTTGTTTGGGTTCCCTACAAGATGCAATCCAGTCTTATATGGAACATGACATGACATGATATGATGGGCATTGTTGTTGGTAATCTAAACTTAATATTTTGAACTGAAAATGCTGACAATTTGAGTTGGGGAGGAGATTTAATTGAGATTTGTCCTCACTGCTCAATTCCACACTTTGTATAGAAAGACAAAAACAGAGAAATCATTCCTATGTAATCACACACGTTGGCAGCTACATGTAACATACATGTTTGGAAAAAGGGTTCACATTAGTGAAAGAAACACACAGGAGCTCAGAGCGATTTAGCCCCTGCAATGCCAAAAGTGACCCAAGAATGAAAAAGCTCTCCATTTGTTAATACTTCAATTCAAACCTTCACAATTTTGCATCTTTTCAGGACAAAATACGACAAAACCTTTATAGTTGGCAGCTCTAGTACCTTGAATAAATATCATAAAATCAATCAATAAAGTAGTTTTACCTTGATGATCAGGTCCTCTCCCACGATCTCGTCGGCATCCTTGGAGCTGTTCATGGTGACGAAGGCAAAGCCCCTGAAGGGCTTGGGGATGAAAACGTCGGTCACCTCGCCGTACTTGCTGAAGAGGTCAAACAGGTCGTCCTTAGTCGTGTCCGACGTCAGCCGCCCAATGAACAGCTTCTTCCTGCTCGGTTGCTGTGACGCATATGGAAGCAAGCAGACACAAATCTCTTGAAAGAAACAAACTTCATGGGATGATTGAAATGCCTGTTACATGTACGATATGTTAAAACAGGGTTCAAAAACAATATCTTCAGTATTTGCCTACAATCTGTACTTTCCTCAAGATCACTTTTCAATAGTACATCTATGACAGCTAAGAAAATTAACAACCCAAAATGGATTTCTAGCATTTAAGTATTTGCGATTTGTTTTGGACACAAATCCAGGAAAATTTTTAATTTTGAGATGACACATGTTTACATGACATTGTGAAATTTTGGAATGGTATATCCAATTTTTACAAATTTGGTGTCAAAATTTGCACAAGACAAAATGAAAGTCACAAAAACTCATTGATCCAAATAGTGATAGTATTTTGAGATGACACATGTTTACATGACATTGTGAAATTTTGGAATGGTATATCCAATTTTTACAAATTTGGTGTCAAAATTTGCACAAGACAAAATGAAAGTCACAAAAACTCATTGATCCAAATAGTGATATGTAACAACCTTCAACCTTCTTGCGTTAAAAATTGAGAGGGTGGTGGAATGCCTCCCCCTCTCCAAGGCACCTTCTATGGAAAAATTTGGTCATCCATCATAACTGCACTTACTGCTCGGCCGCCAGTGTCAGGGTACTTGACCTCACACCACCTGGATGCGTGGCCAATCTTGTGCCTCTTCTCCACCACACTTTCCTGGCAGTCCACGTCCTTGTAGCGGATGAACCCAAAGCCCTTTGACTTCCCTGTCTGAGGATCCTTCTTCACCTGCAGGGAAAAAAATCAGTCAGGGAACGTGACGCATTGGATTGGAGCCATCGGGTCAAATCACAAGTATTTGTATTGGTCGCAGTGAGTAAATGATGTGGCTTTTTAAACTTGTACATGGATGGGAATGTACTGACCTGGTAGTAGGCAGACCAGGGCCCTGCCTTATAAAAATTGCAACTGAATGCAACTAGACTTGCGATTGATATTGATCATAACTCTGTACATTAGAGATAGTGGATATGAGTTGTGATCAATTCAGATCCAGTACAACTCTTTAGAATACAGGACACCATTCTACAATGTACATATACAACTGTACAAATATAACTGAAAACAAGAGAGATGGGGAAACAAAAGAAATATACTGACCTGCTAATAGAGACAGGAGACAGGTTTAACAAATTCAATTTAAAAAGTTTGAAAAAGAGACTAGAATGAAATTATGCATACAGTAACTGAAATCCATTTCAAAGTGGAAGTGAATTTTGCAAACCGACGAGAATAAGCACACCTGATACATGTAACATGCAACCCGTTTCACTTTTCGGGTGGGAGCAGAGATGATTTGGGCATCTGGGTCTCTTGGAATCCACGAGAGTCTATCCTGCCTACATCTTTACAGAATTTTCAACTAACCTGCGACATCAGCAGCTCTCCATACTTTCCAAAGTACTCCTTCATCTCATCATCTGTGGTTTGGTAGTCCAGACCGAGGACGATGAGGTCCGACGTCTTGGACTCAATCTTCCGTGTCTTCCCCGCAGGGTTCTCTCGGTTGTCGTCCCCTTTCCTCTTGTTTTCTGACGACGTTGGCTCTGCAGGGGTAAAGGACCATGACGCTGCATCTGCACCATCAAATCAATTATGAGTAGTCTGCCATATAACGGCAGTGTTGGGCAGCCTCTCCCCACACACAATAAAGTAGTGACTACATCCGCATGTAACAACGACTGAATTTGCCAATAGCTTTGAGGGAAATGAAACAAGTCACAATACACATATTTATTATAGACAATCTGTGGTAGAGAAATGTATCGTCTTGTTTTAAACTGAGAAAATCAATAACGTTGACAGCAGTCTAAGTTTTAATCTGCCTCACTCACATCAATCCATCTGGTGTTGCTGCTAGCCAAACAGCATGGCCTGCTTTGAGACTTGAGTTGTGCCTGCATTTGGGTGACGTTGCAATCATGTCTATAATTTATAATCTTATAAACTCATAAAAATTGTTGAATCAAGAACACTCTTCATTAAAATTTCCCCTAAATTGAGTAGCAGTTTAACATGTCGAAGACTTTAATAGTTAGACAACAGGCACAACTTTATTATTTTGAACACACAATAACTTTTCATATTTCCATTACAAATGTTCACCGTATGACAGAGAGACTCATGCAGTCAGCCGAGTATAACCGAGTGCAGACTCTCTGATCGAGCCTCAGTCATTTTGTGAACGTTTGTGGAAAATAAATTGGATATCACACCCACACAGCACAAGTCACAAACAAATATATTTAAACAGGAATTCCCCCCCCCCCCAAAAAAAAAAAAAAAGCGTGGGCTTGCACATGACCATGCCAACGTTTTTTACATTAACCACCTCCGCACATATGTTTGACTTCGATTCCAACTGCTCATTTGTCCAAATTTAAATCTCAACTAAAACTTCCTCATTTCTTTTTGATATCACAAAAACTAAAACTTAAAAAAAAAATCTTACCTGAACCTTTCGGGAATGTTGCAACGTACACAAGATCGTC
Source organism: Arbacia lixula (assembly GCA_963669155.1). Taxonomy (NCBI): domain Eukaryota; kingdom Metazoa; phylum Echinodermata; class Echinoidea; order Arbacioida; family Arbaciidae; genus Arbacia; species Arbacia lixula. Next base: position 8,367,904 of record OZ022591.1, on the reverse strand, counting down.
CCAAGTGCCGTCTGATCGGGGAGGCAAGACCCGTTCATCGATGACACGCAGGCCCCGGATACCCTGACTCTCTGGGTTGCGGTACTTCAGCCCGGTAGCTCCGGGGAACTGAGCGATGATTGTGGTGAGCATGATTGAGCCATCTCGCTCAATCGGCAGCTCGATAATGGCATCTGGATCCGTCTCATTTTCGACCGTTGCAACTCGGATGAAGTCCATGTTTGATTATTTAAAATATCAACTGCAATATGAAGAATGAAATGATGTCCGTATTGGACCGGTGTTCCGAATTCCCAGGTGTAATTTAGCGGTTTCCCTGTTCGGCTTTCCACATGTCACGCACACAATTCAAGATGGACGCCAAGTGTAGCGTACGTACGTGTGTAAAAAAAAAAAAAAGCGAGCTAAAATGGTGCGAGAACAAAAAAGAACAAACAAAAGCAGCGCGTGCACGTGATGGTCTTAAAAACCAGACCCTATTTACATGATCTTTGATATCACAAAGAATATTCTCCTGTGAATAATGATAACATTATGTTGTTGTGTTTTTCTTCCATTCCGTCAAAGTGAAATAAATAGTTGATTTATATCCAAGAGTAAAATGGAGGATAAAAATGTTTGGAATGGTCATAATTTAGCATATATTACAAATAATGTCTCCATTGTAGACTACACATGCAACAAAAGGCCAACTAAAAAGTGACTCGAGAAGGTCGTAGTATATTGGAGAGAGAAGTGAGAGAAAATGTATTCAGTCATTTTAGTGTAATGTTTAATAAAAGGGATACATAAGTATCAGCAACAATTTACACGGTCTCGATCATGTTAAACGCCTCAAGTACATTCCAATAATTTCTATATTCCTGAAATATCTTTAAGGCGGACGGCGGACGGCGGACGTACACACGTGTTTAATGAAATAAAAGCGATTTCTAATTTTAGGATTCATGAAAAACTATACCCCCGAATCACATCCACCATCACGCACATCATTATAATTGCCACAAGGCCACCATCAACACCAGCACTACTCCTTACAACATCCCCGCCGCACGTATTTCCACTACCACCACCACCTAATCTACCTTACATTCGACCCAACCATGCACCAGAACCTCCAAGTCAGTACCATATCCTGCAGGCCTGCACAACAACCAATATGCATTACCACCGCGTGTATGAATATACCTACAAAAAAATAAACCTGCACTTTATACGTATTATTATATACCACCACTTGAACACACAAACACCCATACCACAACGAACCATGCAGCTACCACATACTTAACCACAACCACAAATAAGACTATGCACGACCACCATTCCACCACTCAACTACCACAACCACCACTATACCACCACCAACACAAGTCCACAAACACCAGTACAAATTACACTCCCCCCATTCTACCACCACTATAAATTCCAACAGCATACCACAAACATCACCACGGCCCATCACAACTATACTACCACAACATAAACATACAGTTCACCACCACAAGCAACAACCACCTTCATATGCATTCCACCAAAATCATACACCAGCACCACCGCCATCACTATATTCCATCATGCACCACCTCCATTCCACCATGCACCACCACTGCCATCACCCACCCCCACCACCATTAATTCCACCACCACCACCATTCCACCACCACCACTACCACCACCACCACCACCATTCCACCAGCACCACCACCAACACCAACATGCACCACCACCACCACCATGCACCACCACCACCATGCACCAGTCCACCACCACCACCACCACCACCACCACCACCACCACCACCAGTCCACCACAATTAATGCACTACGCACCGCGGCTACCACCACCATCCACTACCATACCATCACCGGCGCCCCAGGAGGCGGACTTGGACTTATGTATTTCATTTTTCCTATGTTCATAATTATGAGCCATTTTGTGTGTATTGCTGCAATTTGCCATTTGAGCGTTAATAAAAAATTGCCTGAACGTCGATCACCACCACTACAACCATCGCGGCATCTATGAAAGTGTGCGTGGAGCGATTCTCCCTCCACCCCTTGTAGATTGTACTCAAATCTCTTTGTACGTGTACCCATCCATTACAGTTGCACAGCGGTGGGCTTTTTTTGTAGAGATTTGGGAACTTTCTCACTCCGTAAACAGCGTCTGGTCACCGTGGTATTGGAACGCTGTACACCGTACCGTGTCAGTGTGTGTTATGTAAACTATCGAGTATCGTGTATCAAGTGCTGGTGTCCACAGAGTGAACAAAAGTTATCGAGAAGTTTGTTTTGCTTTGCTCGCCTCTGTTTACCTTTAGAGACAAAATGCCTGCTAAAGTAAAGAAGAAAAGAAGCAAGTCGAAGTCGCCCGGCTCCGCAGAAGACAAGACCAGGCCGAGACAAGATCCCATTCCACCGCAAGATTTTGGCCCCGAAGAACCAAAACCATCGCACCGAGAAAGTGTAAGTTGCATGGGTTTCATGAACTTCGTCAGTCAGTGATAGCGTGTGGTTTGTGTGGAGTGTATGAATGTCAGTGTGTTATGATCATGATCTACAATATAGATATCACTTTTGGAGTGTACTATTCATATGATTATCACTCAAAATATGTAATATCACACATACTTATATATTTTAATTGATTGATTTGCAAGTAATTCATTCTCAAATTCTTGGATAGTGGATGCGTATTGCACGCAGCTATAAAAGTATTATAGCCTTATGCTATAGGTGCTCGTGCAGGGACTAGTAAGTATGATGTTTGCATTATTGATGCTCCTATGAGTAAATTTGTGCAAATTTTGGTTTCATCCATATTATTGGTATATACATTTTTAAAAGATAATTGATGGAGGCTTCCAAAAGGACAATTTTACAGGATGCACTTGTCTGAGTGTAAGCCAGTTAACTGAAGGGGTATTCTATACAGGAATAAAACAGGGGTTGTATATTGAAACCAAACATAAGTTTCGACTTAGTTTGACGTAGTCCTACATGTATATGTTGTATCAGTGCATGTGAGTAGTTTTTTGGCAGTTTTTAACTGAAGTCAGTTTTCATAATACCAACACAACATGCAGACTTATCAAAGATTATTTTTTACATTAAAGGGAATATACTGTACTGGGAAGACAAAAAACCTTCAAAAGGTGGTCATGAGCAATCTTCTTGCCATTGGTCTTAATTAATTGATGTATTATCCATTTTAGAAACTTGCTGAAAGTTATTTGCCCTCAAATGATCAACATTTGGAATAATTGGTGATTAAATCACAAATCCTCAAAATGTTCGGCCCGAATAAAATGAGAATTGATGATTTAATCATGACATATACAGTATATTTCCTGTTTTTATTACTAGCTGACTTTGCTAAGACAGTTTTAGACCCATTCATTTCAGATTACCACCCCTGGATTATTGTTATAGAATAAGGTAATCTATATCCTTATGATTGGTTTAACTTTCTTTTTAAAAATTATTATTTTCTAATGATTGGACTCCACAGCTGCAGAAGGTGTTGACGGGAGATCGTGTTGACATGCAGACCAAGGAGTTCATGGGATGTCGGATCTCAACTAAAGTCTTTGAGCAGCTCACCACCCACGAAATCAGGGATCTTAAGACGGTCTTTGATGCTTTTGCTGACAAGAGAGGGTAAAAAAATAATTATTAAAGTTATGTGTCATGATATATTAAAAATGGTCTTGTTATTTATGTAGTTGACATGTATAACTTTTGTATAGCTTTCTTTTCATGCTTACAAGTGATGTACATTTGTAGCTGTTTTACATTTTCTTATGGTGTGTGTGTGTGTGTGTGTGTGTGTGTGTGTGTGTGTGTGGGGGGGGGGTGATATGTGAACTTCACCACCCTTCCTATCATGAAACTATATGAACTCTTGAAAAACACAGTGCTTGTGTACATGTTCACAATAACAATTTTAAAAATCTGTACTTACGGCTTAAATGATTCAGTTTCATTCAAAAAAAGTTATAAGTTGTCTTTCTAGAATAGATCATTTATATTTGTAGTCCCTTACATTCATAGACTTATTATATGTATGGGCACACTGCATTTACTGATTTCTTCAGCTTTATATGAATATGAATTGAATCTTTATTGTTGATTTTGTTTTTACAGGATGATCCGTGCAGACAACATCCGGCGAGCCATGAGGTCACTGGGTTTCAAGGTTTCTAAGACGGAGGCTGTTGCCATGGTAGCCGATATTGACCTGGATAGATCAGGGTAGGCTCTTGGGCAAAAACACCTTTGTCGTTGTGAGAATAATTTACCAAATGCATTGTGGATACTTTAAGCATTGGTCATTTTTCATGACGTGCTTACTTATTGGTTTAGCTGATATACTTTCATATTGGTCCTCATTGACAAAATGATGTATGTGATGATTATGGTGATGAATGATGAAGACCAACAGTCTTGTCTCCTTTGAGTAGTCTTGATATCAGTTTATTTCACTTAATTTGAAAACAGTCATTTTCCTTAAAACAAACATGGAATCGTATATGTTGTACAAAAATGAATATTGAAAAGAGATATTTGTCACAAATTTTCAAAAATTGTGAATATATCTACATAACATAACTCAAAAGTACTTCGTACCATGGAAAATGATACAATTATGATTTCATTAAAGTGTGATATGGAAGGTGAAAATTCCTGAAAGGTTGCGCATATTGTGGACTTGCCATATTATTTGGGTCTCTCTTTCTATCTTTCACCAGGACAATCGACTTCAATGAGTTCCTGCTGTTCATCATGGACAAGCAAGGCACAGCGAGAGACGTACAGGCCGAGATCTCCCAAGGATTCAAGATGATGGACTATGGTGGGTGCAAAGACCAAACAAGAATATTTATCTGCTGTCAGAGCTCAACGTAAAATAAAAAGACGGGAAAACATGATATGATCTAGTTAGATTTTATGCAAATTTGCAAAATTGCAAAGTTTGTTGGGTAAATTTCAATATGTTTTGTCTGTTTGTGAGAAACTGTTCATTGTTCTCTTGTGATAGGGCAGTAAAATGAGAGACCGGTGATGTTGTGACCATAACTGTATTCTAAGAGATACTTTAGGTCGACTTATCCATTTTGTAAGCTTAAAATCATAAGTTGTGTAAATACCATGGCATTTCAAAAAAAGATATATGTTTACTTTGAGTACACTATCTTAAAAAAACACACCCTACTTTTATTTTGCATACCCCATTTGAAAATACCAATCATATGTATCCATGGTCAATGTGAAGTGATACTACCAGAGCCACTTCTACCCTTGACTTTTCAAAACTATATATGTACAATATGTGGCATCTTCCCACTTCCTGACAGACCACTCAGGCAAGCTGAGCCTGGAGAACCTAAAGAGGGCGGCAAAGGAGTCCGGGGTGAAGTTCAGCGAGGCTGAACTCCGAGAGATGATCGAGGAGGCGGACAGGAACGGAGACAACTTGGTGGACCTTGCCGAATTCACCACCGTCATGCTCAAAACAAACCTCTTCTGAGCTACTTTTGGAGCCACCAGAACAAATGTTAGGGAGGAAGTCTAACTTCTTTATGTTTTTCCGTCCATCACTCTTTTCATTGGTTGCAAATGTGCCTACAGTAGCCATTTACAGTGCCTTTTACATGTACGTGTATAGAGCAAACCTTCATTTTATATATTTTTATTGAAAGCCAATTTGTCAAAGTCTAATGTCAATTAAATGTCAACAAACAATATACATGAAATACACCAATTTGTTCCTGTTTTTACAAATATAATGGGAGTTAATTTCCAACAAACCTGATCAAATTTGATAAATCATAAAAATGTTGTATTGAGGCAATTGTTAACAACAAGAACTTTAATCAATTATGATCAGATTTCAACTTCAACTGATGGGAATCAAAATCATTGAGAGTCTACTTCAGTTTGAGAAAGGGTCACCAGTCGTGTGTAAAGTCGTTCGTAGCTTAAGAACAGCTTTGTGAAACACCACCCCAGGATCTCTCACATAAAATGAATGGGATTTAACAGGATGCAGTGAGATGCTACTAAGTTTTTCTCTGACAATGTATTATTCATGCAGTGAAGTAATAATGTACATGTACATAACCAGGCTTCATTATTCAGGTTTTTGAATGTTCGATTTTCAAGGAAAATATAAACATGTAAACCTAACTGAAGTTATGGGAATGCTATTGGCTTAACTTTTGTTATCTTACAGCATATGGATGTAAATTAATTTTCTTTTCTATTAGCTGAGCAGTACTTTTGGCTACTTTTCTTACTTCTGTATTTTATAATTATAGTGTATATTTTGTAAAATATAACAATAATGTAAAGTAATGTATGGCAGAGCAATAAATACATTGGAATGTTGCACTTATAAATCTTTTGACTCGTGTATTCTTGCTTCATTCAAACTGACCTACTTATTTTACAACAGTGTACCGAAGTGTGACATCATATCACCATGTTATCAAGACTAGTGGTTCTATCTATGTGAGCAGAGCAAACATTGGTGATCATAGCGGGGATCGACTCACATTAGGAGTGCCTGACACTAGTCTACTACACAAGTGCCATACCAGTATATCTCTCTTTTGAGGGATATTGTTCAGAACCATGCAGAGACCTGCATAACAATAGATGTGACAACACCACTTTGGTACTCTATTAGATTCCACACACATTAAGTACAAGATGAAGATGTTATGTGTTTGAACAATATTTTATTTCTGATTAGAAATTTCAAGGCATCAGTTGATGTACAACACAGTGAAAAATCATGCATCTGAATAATGTTGAACATACAAATGTACTCTCAGAGATTACATAGACCACTACATGTACTGGTACACCATAGAACCATGAAAGTTTCCTCTGGAAAGATTGCTCATAATTTGCTGTGAATTTGAGATTAAAATACATGTATGACCATTAGAGACAGGGGAGCCCCTTGCACATTGTTACAAATTTGTGTAAGTTATACATGTAGCCATACATGTAGCCATTAAATGAGCTGCACTCTATGTGCTTGTGAAATTCTTCACTAATGAAATTACATTTAGTAAAACATTGGAACATGGAAGGAAATACAGAACATGAACTTCCCTCACAATATTAGAACTGGGAGCTTACTTTGAGCAGAATAATATCGATGTTGACTCTAAATGTGTCACGTGTACATTTTGTCAGCAGCTATGTACACAAGTAGAGCAGAGCAGCATTTGATATGGTACAGGAAGGAAGGGTGAAGATTTCAAGTAGGTATTGGCCGGGTCGTCCAAACCTCCACGATTCTAGTAGCCTAGAGACCGAGACCGCAATCGGCACACATTTCGGTTCTCCGCTCCGACCTGTCCACACAACAAAAACTCTCTAGAGACCAGAAACCACTGTCTGCTATGGTCCACACAGCAGTGAATGCATTAATGAGAGTAATGACCGCTGCCTAATGCATCATACACTGACACAGGCAATACTATTATTAATGAAGACTATGGTCGCTACGTTTCAAACGTAAACAAGGATAGTTCATCACTTTTCCTGAAAATGTTTGTAAAGCTATGACTAATTTCATAGATTACCATTGCGGTATACTGCTGACCCATGTCAAGTTTCATTATGTTTGCAAATGGGCTACTACCCTGTCTTAATCTTCAATAGCCGATGTGATCTTTAGTGGTGAATTGAATTATGTGACATATATTTTCACTTCTTGTAATTTACCAGCTATGGTATCTACGGTGCATGTACAATAACTCACAATTTATTTATCAAAGTACCTCCAAATAACTTTTGACATTGCGATAAGAAAAAAATCATTCTTAGCAAATCAAAGATGACCATATTTATAAATATTTTAATCATTGCAAGGATTCTCTTGAATCCGACAATTTCCTGACAATTTCTTTCAATTCTACATCATTTTGTGATCTATTTCATAACATTACATACCCACAGTAAATTTGAACTGTGGCGTAATATACATGGAACTCACAAGGGCAACTTATGTTTGAAAATAAACATCCACAAGGAAAATTCCCTTTGAACAAAATGTACATACACGCAACAACAAAACATTGGATAATCTTTCATTGAGCATATGTGGTACATTTGATGTGTGTAATGTCAAATACATGTAAGTAAAAATAACTAATGCATGCCTAATGTTTGATCTAATACTTTCTGTTCTGCAAGGTCTCTATTACTACATGCAAATTCATATAATTCATGATATATTCACTCAATGATTTTCAAAGAAATTTTTTTGCAACAATCAGACTGAGTACATAAATGGCAAGAGAGCTCCTAAAATGAAATTTTTCTTCAACTACCGAAAATAAGAAAAAAAAAAGGTAAACTCCCAAATTGCACCGATACATTAGAAAGCCCTCTATGCCTACAAAAAGTACATTTATACTCCAGAATAAACAATCAGTGACACAAAATACATGAACAATTACAGAAAGGAAATCAATCATACCATAAAAAGATACTTAAAGAAGAAAGTTTATCCATAATTATAATCTTGAATAAAATAACATACACTGTAAATCATTCACATGCAACCACTTTTCAATTCTGAACAAAAATGTACATTAAGTATGATTGACATAATACATTGGAATCAGTTTGCGTGTGAGAGTTAATCCACTGAATATGTCATCTAAAAGATAACATATATGTTGGAATAGGTCATCTTATGAAAACAAAGACGACCACCCTCCACATGTACAATAATACCACAGACGTTTGATCATGATTGGTACATACTTCTACCAGGTACTCTTAAATCATTGATAATTATGGATGATATGCCAATTATACTGCTGCCTTATATTAAGCATTAAAACTTCATTACTCATAGCTCTGTAATCCAGTTTATGTAAAGAACAGGGGCCATATTCATAAACCTTTGATAGCTTAACTGGTTACTGAAACTGCACATAGCTAAATGCACTTTAGGAACTTGCATGGAGTACCAGTTGCATTAAGAATTTTCGTGAATTTGGCCCCTGCTTCCTGGTTTACAAAAAACACTCTATTCATGGGAGTCAATTTTAAACAGGATGTTCCTTTTGTTGGTCTTGGAGGTTTTGTTACTCAGTGAGGCATTGAATATATCACTTGGTGATCTATGGTGAATCTCTGGAGTCTTGCTATATTCATCAGTGTTTATAGAGCACACATTGTCAAGCTCTAAAATATGTGGGTTGAGCAAGCAGCGGTGATGATAGCGGAGAATCTAATTGGAAGTGCCCGCCACTCGTCTGCTAGACAATGTCGTATCTGTAAATCTCTCTCTTTGGGAATATTTAGAATCAGAAACCTGCATAACATAGTTATGACGACACCACTTTGGTACTCTATAGCTGCTGAGTCGACATGACAGGGCTATTCATTAATGACAAATATGACATCATTTCCCAAGGCTACTTCAATCTCTTGTGGTCAATGATATGTGATAAAATTGTTCATTACACACTTTTAGAAGACATAAGATAGGTTGTACCCACTACTATGTTACACAATGTGGTACATTACCAGTACTATGTTGTTACAAAGTGACACACTGAAATGACTTATGTACAGGCACTCTTGGAATGTTGAATTCTGATTGAACACTGATGAGTATTGAGGAGGAGAATTGAGAGGATGAAGATAGAGAAGAGATGAAGGAAGATATATTGGGAGGGAGAGATGAAGAACAATTAGTAACAGTAGTACAATAATCAGTGAGAGATATTTGGCATACATGACATAAATCTACCCTCTAGTTTGTACAATTAAGTATTATTTGAATTCTGTACAGATAAGAAGCAAAAGCAATTATGAAAAAAAATCAACTCCATTATTGTATGTTGTATAATATTTTCTCCAAATAATCGTTAAAATAACATAATGCATGCAATTATATCCTGAATACTATGCTGCAGATTTTTCTTTTAATGCATTTAATGTATCTTGGGCAAACAAGGTACAAATCAAAGAATGGTGACAAACATTTGGGGTGATGATCTAATTTCACTCTGCCCTTTCATATACATCTGCTACGTTCAACCGGTTTGACAAAGAAAGCTTTTTTTCTTTTTCTTCTTTTTGCTCGTGGACAAGCTGATGGCTATACTTAACAGAAAGGAGCATTATTCATTACTTGGGTCAGACAAATCCTTATCAAAAGATATAATTTCTCTGTTTTCCAAACAGAAAATTTGACTACCTTGTGCAGTTGTGTATGCAGATTTTATCACAATTTTTAAACAGAAGTGTATATATTTAGATGTCTTGCTGGGGGGGCATTCCGAAAACGAACTTAGGAAAAATTTTATTGTATCTCAGGGACTTAGGAAAAATTTTATCTTTTGGTATTCCGAAAAGCCAACTTACAATAAAAGATAAAATTTTTATTCAAGTGAGCTAGAGATAAAATTTTTATGTAAATGAGCCTCGGAGATAAAATTTTTATGCAAATGAGCTAAATCGGTATTCTGAAACGCACTTAGGAAAAAAAGTTAGGATAAAAGATAAAACTGCTCCCAAGCAATTTTATCTCCAGACGTACGCGCCTAGGCCCATAGCATTACGTGCAAACAATAATTCGCGCATTCAACTTTTTGCACATGTGCGCATCAAATGCAATAAGGCGCGCTGATAGACATTGATGCGCAATGTCCCTTTCAGTTTCATGACATCACACCATCAGCTTGATGGTGTTAATGTATGCAAAAGACATGAAAGGACGTTTATTACTGGCTGGCTCTGGGATAGGAGCGCAGTGCATGCGCTCATTAATATTGGTTAAAATCTTCCCTAAAATGTTTTTCGGAATACCAAAGATAAAATATTTTAAGGACATTGTATCTTAGAGGAGATAAAATTTTTATCTCTGTGGATTTTCGGAATACCGCCCCAGGTCTATTTGTTTGACCTAGCAAGAAGTAATGAACAGACATAGAAAGAAGGACACACAATGCCATGCTTCAGGGAGAAAAGTTGTCAGTCTCTAGGTTGTCAGAGAAGAAACCACCAGAAATCACATAGAGAAAAAAAATCATATTTTTGTATGGATGAATCAATCATGATAAAGACACTTGTATAAAGACCGAAAAATTGGGAGAATACGGTGTGGTGAAGACTTAAAGGGAAAGTTCACCCTGAAGTTAAGTAGGTTTTAATCATACCAGAAATAATAGAGCAATATAATATTGATGGTTTGACAAAAATGACTACACATTTTTTGGCAGAGTACCTTGCGAGTGATATCACAGAATTAAAAATTGAAAAATTGATAACTCAGTTTATGATCCTCTGACGGATTGCTGTCAAACCTTCACCAATTTGTTTCTTTCATGCTTCTGCTTTTATTAGAACCATTTTAACACCAGGGTTCACTTTCCCTGTAAGTGGGTATCTCATTGGCCTAGAGACTAGAGGTAGTTGGTGACCTGGTAGAGACTGAGTCTCTGTGACATCTCTTGGAGACTAGCTATGTCTCTTCGAAGTCCAAGGAAATTCCAGCATATTCAATTTTCTTTATCCCCCCCCCCAAATCTAACAGAGGTTTCCATGAAGTCTCTGCCAATGAGATAGGTCTTTAATATCAAGCTAAATGTAGTTGACAAGCAACAAAACAGTGCAATGTGATATTAGCATACATTTACACAGACATAGACAAAGCACAAAGAGAAAACTACAGAAAAATATTTGTCTCAAGCGTCTCAGTATTAAAGAAAGTTATGGATTTTTTAAAACTGTGATCATTCATAACTTTGTAAGTGAATGATTTAGAGATAACCCTTATAAAACTTCATAAATTTACAAAGAGAATGAAAGGGTGCATGGGAATAAATCATTCCAATGTTCATTAGGACTTCAGGCTATTTAATTTCACCTCAAATAAAAAGAAGAATGAAAAAATAGTGAATATGTGCCTTTTTTTAAAGAAGATGAAATAACTCTAGTAATCGTAGTAAGTTCAGAGAAACATTCACATGAAAATTTGAATGAGGATTCGATTAAATATCAGGAAATTACAAATGCTGTTAATTTTCATTTCATACCACTGCACAGCCAATACCAATAAGCCCAGCAAGTACATATGTAATACACAAGACATTCTATGAGTTCCCTGCAAGCAATTCACTATAATGCTATGGTTGAAACATGCAGCCATTCAGTAAGAATACCACTCACCAAAACAAAACAGTACAGTACTAATACAAAACGACATTTGTGCAACGCAATGACTATATGAAATAAACTGTATATGGACTACATTTGCAAGATTTTTTTTCAAGTCTTTGTGTTAGGGTAGCAGATAGCCTGGTAAGAACAAAGCTGCTAAGCATAGTATAATTTTTTTCAAAGGTGTGTTTGCATGAAGACCTATTTTGTGTAATCCAAGGCCCCGTCCTCTAAAGAGATGCAATTAATCAGAATCGATAGCAAGTCAAACATATATATAAATATAAAGATATACAGATATATTGATATCAATTGCAAATCAAGTTACAATCACTCGCAACTCTCTTTTAAGACAGGGCCCCAGTGGAGATGTCTAAAAAGTACTTAATTCCGCACATGTATTAGATAATATAGTTGGTATAAGTCAAAAACTGCTATACCAGTTATCACACTAGGGGACTTGAAGTGCAAACTCAAGTTCATCAAAAATCATCATAAAATTACTCAGTAGGAAGTACCATTAATAAATCTCTAGAATATATAATTGAATGTTGAACAACATGCAGTTAGTGGTGGAATTATGCATGTATGACAAGGTAGTAAGCAGGTGTGGAAAGGAGGTTGGGGTGGGGGGTCTGTGGAGACATTATTGTCTCAAGGAAGGGGGGGGAGGGCTGGTGGCTGGAACATCAAGCAAGCAGGGGTGGGGAAAGCAGTGTTCTCTGCTGTGTAAGTCAAGAAAACATGGCTTCTTGCATTTCTCCTATCAGATATAAAACATGCATGCTCATTATCATCTCGTCGTTACGAGTAACTTTCTTTACGACATACCATTTATTTTGTACAGCCTGGTTCGACATTCGGATTGCTATCCATATTGTCCAAAGCAGAGCAAATCACATTATACCTTGTACTGCTCCTTGCAATGTGTAACACGGTAACTGAATATCAACCTAACCCTGAAAATCTAACATGTTTATTGCTGTTTATTCAACTCTTGCTTCACAATATTCAGACTTCCTTTCCTCCTCAGGTACATCTAATTGCTTGTCATTGTTTTCTGGTTGTTTTTTTCCTTTGAGGGGTCCTACATAAAGCCGCCACAAGCAGCCAAGAGTTTGTGATGAATTTGTGATCGCCGATAAGAGATTTTACCTAAAATTTGTCTACAATACTGATCGACTTCCCTGAGCAGCCATTTTGGCAGTCTTGCAGAGGTCTCCTGCATGTCTTCTGCTGCTCTTAGCTGCTCTTTATGATTCTTGGCACTCTTGGTGGCTCTTGGCAGGTTCTTTTTTTTTTTTAGTAGGACTGTTATTTTCTGGTCGTTATTCTCATTTGAGTGCAACCTGGGGGAAGGAGGGGGTGCCATTGTCACAACTCACAACCGTGCAGTGCGGGCTTCTTAGCACTAATCACATGGCTGCCAAAGCACACACAAATGCTGGTCACCTGATAGTTGTGTGTTTCCAGGCTTTCGCATCTAGATGGCCTCTCTGTTACTTCTACAAGAGCTGCTCAGCTTTCACTGATTGATTGCGGCCTCAATACCTGCAATAACAAGGGAGGGGCTTCATACTGGGGCCTTGACTGTTATCGGGGTATATAGTCCGCCATTTTTCATACACCCTATGGCCTGAATTCACAAAGGAAATTTACATTTAGACCTTGATTTAAGTGAATCTTGTGGTGTACAAGGAAATATGTGAGCTTGATTAAGCAAATACTAGCATGAACACTTCAAAAGTCCAATAATAAATGTGTGCAACTTTTGCGTAGAGTGCTGAAGTCATGCTAGTTGCAATGGTTTAGTCCATGGTTTACTTAGATCAATTTGATTAAACTGTAATCTTCACCATACTTCCTAGCATGAATTTAGCACTCGACACAGAATGACACTAATTCATTATCGGATCTTTTTGAGGTGCATAGGCTACATCAAGCGCACTTATTTCCTAAAACACCACAAAATATGCTTAAAGCGTGGTCCAAGTCCAAAACTATTACCAATGTGGGACGTTGTCTCTCTGTTACGGCCCTGTTCCACAGAGTCCCATTTATGCCATCCACAACAGTTTTAGGAATAAAGCTTGCCTATGTGCAAAGTGCTCATTAAGTATTAACAACCTTTTTTCTAAATAATTTTTATGAAACTTTAAATATAAGGGTGTGCCAGTAAACAAGATGAACTGTGGAGATAGAATGAAAATGTGAGCTTCATTTTTGACAAGATAAATAACAGCAAGTTGTAATATAGTGCAGTTTCTTTAATGAAAAAAAAAGGTTATAAGAACTAACGATATCCAATTCATCTCACTTCCTGTATGATCAAATCCTATCAAGATTAAATTATACAACTACTTAGAAACCATTACTGTATGTAATAAATTATATTTCCAATTCATCAAGTTTTAATCTTATTATTCTGTGATAAATGTGTCAAATGTAAATCTAATCATTGCTGTCATCAATGAACATACAAAATATTGCAAATCGAACCATTATAGTACAAAAAACAGCAATATGGTATACAACTCACTTTTGATAACAAATCCATAATATATATCCCTGCTGCACATTTTGTGAAGCTCTTCGATGTCAATACACATGGCACAGTACGGAATGGGTAAATATATATCTGTTGAATGCAGAACGTATAAAGACTGTAAGACAAAGTAGATATGGTTTTTATAAAAAGAGGAAGGGGAGAGTACTGATATGGCGACAAGTGGTGGCCTACATTGGGAGGATGTTGTCATCTCTCTCCTCCTCCTCGTCCAGGCCCAGCTGGTCATCGCCAAGGCCTTTGTAGCTCTTGGACTGCTCCTTCTTGTTGCATCGGCACAGGAAGTCACAACCATCCTGGGAAAAATATATATCACAGATGTCAATCATGTGCTCTTGCTACTGCAAACAGTTCTTTTCAGGGTATGTCTTGATTTTTGTTTCCTTCTTTATACTTTAACCTTTTTTATTTCCTGTGTTTTTTCATTCTCCATCCTAGGAAAAATATATTACAGATATAAATAATGTGCTTTTGCTACTGCAGGCAGTTCTTTTCTTTGTCTTTTACTTCCTTCCTTATACCTATGCATATTTCATTTTGTGTGTTTCTTTTCATTCTCCATCCTGGGAAAAATGTATCACAGATATCAACAATGTGCTATTGCTACTGCTGACAGTTCTTTTTCCTTTCCCCCCCTTTATTCTTTAAACCTTTTCATATTTCATTTCCTGTGTTTTGGGCTCAGCCCGGTGCATACACTCTTTGAAAAGGTGTTTTGCTCATGTTTGTTCCTCTCAACCCAGGTATAGTAAATGGATACCTGACAGGAATATGGTATTCCTGATCTAATTACATGTAGATTCTGGATATGGTTCTTTGGCTAAAGCCAGGGTAATAATCAAGCACTTTGGGTGCCTAATACTTACCTACTACTTGGGAAATGCTATATAAAAGCAGATAACTATGCAGTGCAGTAAACCCTATGAGGGAGGGGTGTTCTACATACAGGCTCTATTTTGCTTTGTGGGGGGCTAAAGAGCCCTCAGCCCCTGTGTGATTTGTGTCCCACTTACTGCTGTCAGGTTGCCAAAGTTTGTCCAGAAAGCGACGTTGGGGAACTGCTCTCTGCCCTTGGCTCCCAGCACACAGCGCTTGTAGAGAACTCCAAAGACCACGTAGGCTGCAGCTAATGATAACGCTCTGTGCACACACACAAACAAGCAACAAATTATGATACGGTGAAACCTTAACAGAAAGACCGTGTAAGGGAGACAAGAAATGTGATCTTTATGTACAGGTTACTATAATACATGTGTAAATGACCAAAAGTGTGGTCTTTATAGACAGGCAATTGGACATTTCAGCTCCAAATTGAAAAATAGAGTCTCATATTCTTAGACTACCAGTAGTCAGTGTCTCATTCTCCTCTTTTCACAGTCCCTCCGGAGCTGAAGAATAATCAAGAATGATGACCCCACTGCAGCCAAACCCCTTTTTTGATTTAGAAAAAAAAAAAAGACATGGAAACCAGACTAGCACAACACAGCATACTACTTACAAACATTTCCTGCACATTTTCATGACTGTTGACTCGACTGTGTGCTCAAATCAAAGCCAAGGTCAGAAGAAAGGATAAATGAACTTACACAATGACTATCACCCCGCCTACACTGAGTCCTGATGATGATGCTGCAGGTGCCTGGTTACACGCCACTGAGCTGCCCACTTCAAAGATGTACGCACACTCTGTGTCCCGCCCATTGTTTTCCTCTATGAGCGCGGCACCAACCTGTTGAGGTCAAATGAGAATGTGATTTATTTTTGTACTTTTTAGCCTAATTTCCATTAGAGTTCATACTTACCCCTTTAAATGCGCGATGAAATGATGTAATATGGGATTTGTGTATAGTGATAATGAAACAATCCACAAAAGGCACATTTATGATATATAACAAGTTTCAATACCAGCTAATATTTTTGATGGAGCCCGGAACTTTTAGTTTTGCTGATTATTTGTGTAAGCCGTGTAAAAAACAATTTTCTCCTCACAAGTTTTGGAGTAACAGAATATTTTCATCATGATTTTTTCAGCCTCAAATGATGACTTTTCCTTAATTTGATTAAATTTGATTAAACTATGTCAAAAGCCCTGAATTTCTTGAACTATTAAAAAAATTTGTGAGGAATGTCATCGTCACTCCAGTGTTCATAGAGTCCAGTGGGTGTAAAATGTTTTTTTGAAAAATAACTTTTTAAGGTAAAATTTCCACTACAGTACTTTAACAATCCTGTGCTGTACATACCAGGAGCCCAGCTGGATTACAGGTGATGATAATGTTTGCTCTCCTCGGCTCCTGGCCACAAGGATGGTGATACGGCTCACCGTTCCGATATTCCAGTAAAATCCAGTTACCTGGGAGAAATCCAGATAAACTTCATGTTAATATCTCTTCAGGATGAAAGAATATCTCAACTCAAGAGTAGGATTATGGATAAGCTTTCTAGATTCAAAAAGAAATGTTTCCACCATTGTCTAAGTATTTTGGCATTCCAGTAACATCAAGATGCCACCTGCCTGTCCAATCCCACGCCAAGAGATCATTTAGAATCATGGCAGCCACTCAAGCGCACTCATTCCATTCCTACCGGATACCCAATCATACACCTGGGTGGAGAGCAGCAATGTGGATTAAATATTTTTGCTGAATTATACAAGTAACATGGATTATATTGAATTGAATTGAATTTATTTTTCTATAGAAATGAACAAATACATAAATGTAAATCAACATTGAATGAAACATATGGCTGGATGGCCCCACTCAGCTGTGCCAACATGACATAGCTGTTCTTCCGGAAAACAATATACAGCTGATATATTATATACATTTAATGTATGTTTTTCGTACTTTGTGGGTTTGGACAGTTCACTTCCTTGAAATGGCTCTCCTCCATATTGTCCTGTCATTTGGGTCAACATGGGTACTTTTCAACGTTTTTCTATCTTGAACTTTGATTGTTTCCTCCCATGTCTTGCAAGGGCTCCTACGCGGATTCCTCCCAACAAATGTGAAATTCATGTCACATAATGATAGCCTACACAGCCATCTGACCATCCATATGTCAGTCTTTCAATTCGCTCCACGCTGGATGATTTTTTTTTTTGCCCACTTATACAATACAATATACAATATATGGCCAGTGGCCCATTCTCACCGCAGGGCCCTTAATCGACGCACTAGCAAAAATGCGTATTAGAACAAAATGGTAAGCGTATCACGCGTGAGACTAGAGAATCACCATCGGCACAACAGTTTCTGTCATGCTACGCAATTTTCAAAACGCAAGTTTCATCTAATTATCATCTTTTGAAATTTTAAGCTACAAAAAATCACATTATTCGGTAAATGTCAAAATTATTTGCCGACCAGAAAGTCCGTTTTCTCCAAAATTCTTGCCGTGCACCCGCCCCGCGATTGCTTCGGTAGACGAACGGAGAAGTCAGTGTGATCGTGATGCGCATGCCTTCGGCACTACATCATTGCGTGTTCCGAGAAAATGCAGTCGAAACGCGAAGACTCTCGTATTATAGCAGTCTCTTTTTTCGGACCTCGTTCCATTAAACATTTAAGGTAGCCTTGAAGAAAATAGAATTCTTCTATCAATAGTTCACTTCAAACGTAAATCACATGAACAAGCAAACTACAAATTTCTTTTTTTTCCTTTTTTATTCAAATCACCAAGGCACCATAAAATCGAACACATAATCGATCAGGAAAAGCCCATTGACATATTACCCGTAAACGGTGCGGCGTTTAAGGGCCACAACTTTATCGTCGACAAATTTTGACAGGCTAACAGTTTTGCACTGAAAATACATTTATTAGTAAGTGCTTATTCAAAATGTTTCTGTCATATGATTTTGAAGATATAAAGCATGAAAGTAAGTGTGATTTAGTGTAAGAGTATATAGAAATACGTATTTGTTTTCGTCTCAAATCGTAAGTGCGGCGAGAATGGCCCACCCATCACAGTGCAGAACCACTTCACCATGACACCTCCACCTCCATGTAGAACTTAGTATCGGACATAACCAGCATAATCTTCAGTGTGACTGGACGAGTACAGGTCGACTGTATTGCGTACTTACTTCCAGCTGTGATGTAGGTGGTGGTGATTCTTCCAACGACGACATGTTTCTGAGAAGTCAAGCTGTACTGTTCCACCCCAGCATCAGGATCTGTTAAACCTTGTATTGCCTCACAGAAACGGATAGTGTATGTGTAGTTGTTGGTTTTATCGCTGACATTAAAACTGCAAGGTTAGGGCAAGAAAAGAAATTAGAGAGAAATTTATTCAAGAGCGCATAGTTGACTGGTATGCTTCTGTCCCTCTTGCACAAATGTAATACCACCAACATGATTTCCCACAATAAAATAAAATTATATAAAATTTTGACTAATTATTTAAATGCCATGAGGATTCTGACCATATGGCTATTGCACCCGCATACATTTTTTTACAGGGCTCACCAGTCAGTGATTTAGTTCCAGTGTGTCGTCTAATGGGAAATGGGAATGTCTACTGTAGACGGATCATGTTTTAATTAAAGGGATAAGTCATGTAAGTCTACAGACTACAGTACTTCACCATGAAAGTAAGTTAGTTTCAATAAAAGCAGAAACACAACATAGGAGAGCACCTCGCATGTGACGTCACCAACTAGAAATTTCAAAAGATCATAACTAAATAAATGAAAAATATGAAAATAAATATATGAATAGATATTACATTAATAGTAGACTCTACTAATGAAAAGAAAAATGCTCCACTGACTTACGTCAAAATCAATATGTGGGACATCAAGCTACGAGACTGTCTTAGTTTACTTACGTTTTACCATTCAGTGGTTCAATCAAATCTAAATATTTCTTCTCCTCCGATGCTTCTGCCACTGTACACTTTGATAGAACAGTTTGAACTGATGACAATAAGCATACAAGAAGAATAACACGCGACATTTTGGAAGCCGACAGTTTTTGTGCGAGTACACGAACTTGCGAAAGAAAAGTCACGTGAGATGACGCTGATATCCGAGCCTATATCACGATCGATTATCGATCTCGCATCAAATCTATACCACGCACGGTTTTTGGAAGAAAATACTGTATAAGAACTTCCTTCACGAGACTAGAGCAGATTTTTTTTTTTTTTTCAGCGGACCTCAATCATGTCAATGATTACGATTTT
This sequence comes from Arbacia lixula, assembly GCA_963669155.1. Classification (NCBI taxonomy): domain Eukaryota; kingdom Metazoa; phylum Echinodermata; class Echinoidea; order Arbacioida; family Arbaciidae; genus Arbacia; species Arbacia lixula. Next base: position 8,347,945 of record OZ022591.1, on the reverse strand, counting down.
ACTTGGTGAGCATTATTTCAAAGGGTGCATGTGTGTGTGTGCGTGTGTATGTGTGTGTGTGTGTGTGTGTTGATTTCATTCATTGCATAATTATGTGTAAAGGTTAACTTTTTGGTTGTTTTATAATTGCGTATGTATGAAGGTTTATTAGAATTGTATTTTTTTTTAATAGAATTGTATTAGAATTGTAAAAGAATTGTAGTTACAAACTTATTGTGGGACGCAAAATAAATCCTCTTACATATGCTGTCACAAAATCATTAATTTGCATCACAGAATTACAACAGTGGGTGATTTAAATTATGCACTGTAATTAGTTTGTAGACAAACTCAAAATACATAGTGATAAGGACAAAACTAATGATAGTGAATCAATACTAGTATTTCATGTTGTTTTATTTGGCATCCCACAAAGTCAGTCCAAGTATAGGCCTCAGTAGTAGATCCTGCTTGCATGGAGTTGAATAGGCCTAATCTATTGAGCCCAAATGTTTCAATATTTCAATGTTTCAATGTTATTAAAAAAAAAAAGCAACGCGGTAACATTTATGGGTGAGTGGTAAAAAGGGGAAGAAGTGTTACCAAACATAGAAGAATTCAAATTAACAGAAAGAATTGGAATATCATCTGGCCAAGAAGAGAAACAAACTTTCCATCCACTTCAAAAAATGGAAATTTGAGATGTAATCCTAATTGTTTGATTCTCTTCCTTTTAAATCATCAGCCAAGAATCCTACGAAAATAAGCATTTGGACGGAAAATATATGGGTGTGTGTTTACACATGTGTGTTTGTGTGTGCGCGTACGCGTGTCAAAGTGTATCAGTGTGTGTGTGTATGTGTGTGTACGTACGTGAATAGGAAAGAGAGAATGTGCGAGAGGAAGGAGAGGGATCTGAGGAAACGAGCAGACCAGAGTTATACTAGATGTTAAATAAAGCTAAACGGATTGTTGAAAAGGCTTAACAACAACAAAAAAAAACAGACTACTAGTAGGCATACGTCATGCCATTACATCTTACAAATCTTCAGCCAAGAATCTTATGAAACTAGACATTTGGACGGAAATTGTATGGGTATGTGTTTACGTGAATACGACAGAGAGAGAGAGAGAGAGAGAGAGAGAGAGAGAGAGAATGAGCGAGAGGGAATTTCAAAAGGGATGAGAGGGAGGGAGGGAAAGGGAGCTAGGAGTATATCAGGGTTATACTGGGTGTTAAATACAACTTTAGACACTTTTGGAAAATGATCTAAAATAAGTTGCATCTTGAATCAAATGAAAATTAAGACATCTCAAGGGATGTCACTTTGTTTAGAAGCAAGTTCTGTGACATTTGCACAAATGCACATGCATTTTCGAAGGAAAAAAAAATATCCACAACATATGGGAGAGCACCTCGCACGTGACGCCACAAAATCAAAACTTAAAAATATCATAAATTTCTTATCCTTTGACGGATTTTCATCAAACCTGTGTTATGTGTCTCCTTTTATTGAAACCAAAATAATTTTAGATTGAACTAGCTCGGTAACAGCAGGGTCGACTTTCCCTTTAAAAGTTCTTCTTCCATTGACCATTGAAAGCTCATCGAGTCATCGTATCATCAAAAGATGAAAAAAAAAAATCCGATAAAAATCAGTGCCGACACGTGTTTTCTGGGAAATCCGATCTGGATCTGACTGATTTTGTACAGTATGCTCTTTTTCGCTGCTCCTAAATTTTCACTCCCTTAGCTGAAAAGTGAAACGGTCAAATCCGTACCAACCGTAGCTATTCGAGATGCACTCCATGTAGCTAGCAGAAAAGTGATGCAGCCTCCAAAAATGAAGATGTACTAAATATGGAGATACATGGATTAACAAATTCTAGAAAGTAAGAATATTTAAATGGACAAGGGTGACAGAGTGTTTCCGATACACGGTATGTTATTTACGCGCGCGCACGAACGTACGCCACCAGCTACTGTAGATAGCTAGCTCGCTCGCATGGATTCCTCGCAGCACGAGATGCGCTCACTGATCTCTACACATATATGTACATATACACTATAATGGAGGGACAACTTGCGCGCGCAGCATGACCCGGATGCAAAATATATTTTGGAAGTCGATATTTTAGAAAGAGATTGAGTCGTTTTTAGTATTTATTGAGTATAATTCAGTGAACCATTAAGTTTCAAAAGCCCTTTCTGGTTTTTATAATTTAAATCATAAATCATTAAGTCATTTGAATGTTTGAAATTCATCACTACTACCATCTCTAGTAATTTTGATAAAATACCGTTTTTGAAAACGCTTTCAAAGAGGCTAAACTGCGCGTCCGATTTTCGAGTTTCTTAATTCACGTGTGACTGTGTGGCTGGTTGTCTGGTGGAAAACACCATTAAATTGACTATATTAGTCGGTTTTGAGTTGAAATATTATATTCTGTAGCTTCGCTGTAATTTTAACGTCAAACTGGATATTAAACCGAGCAAGATGGCCGACTACATTCAAGTTACAGAGGATGAAAATGATCCAGATTCGACGATCGAATTGCCTGCAGAACCGCTCAGCCCAGATGGAGCGTCCATCTTGCTGTCAACCATCGTGGCCCAGTTCCCCGGGGCGACAGGACTGAAGTACCGTAACCCAGAGTCGGGGACCATGCGGGGGTTGAGAGTAGTGGAAGGGAGAGTTATGGCCCCAGATGGCGTTTGGCTGAACCATCTTTATGTCGTGACATTTCCCAAAGGTAAAAGAGCAAAGGCACACATCATTGTGCGACTTGCCCTTGTATTTGGGCAATCCCGTAAAATAGGGGACCAGGGTATCCCACTAATTTTTATGAATTTTAACCCTAAACCTTGCCCTGAACCTAACCCTAACCCTAAACCTAATTCTGAACCTTACACTGACCCTAGCCCTATCCCTAGACAAAATTTTCGCTGCTTAATTCGTCAAAAAAGGTGATTTCTAGTAAGCCTGAGTCATATCGATTTTTTCAGAAACCGGTGTTCGATGGCTTTGCGCCGATCGAACATCGCTGCATCGATACATGACGTCACCCAGCCACTGCCAAGAGCCAATTTATGAATGAAAATATAGTAAGCATACGCAGTGCAATCCTTCCATTTCCCCACATAGTATTCCACCAAAACAAGCGTGCAATTCTCTATCACCTCGTACCAAAATCGACCTAGAATTTCACTTTCCTATATTTTATTTGAATTATGATAGGTAACCTCGGAGAATCTATTTTCTCACCGATACTGCACATGTAAGCGAATTTCGATTACTTCTTGTTTTTCCGTCAAAATCTTACAAATTAGCGTCAATATGGCATCGTATACATGTATGTAGGTTGGAATCTGTAGAGTCTATTGCAACGGGCAGAAAGTCAATCAGCTTCCGGGTTGCGATTTTTTTTTCCCGTAACCCTAATGCGTCGAAAAATCGCTTCCGGGTTTCGGACAACGTGACTGGATATTGTATCAATGTTTTGGCGACCACATGGTTATGACGTGATCTACGCGATGCACCAATCAGTGGTCTCCGAATCGCTGTACGGAGACACTCTATTAGTCTGTACGTCGGCAGCGTGTATGCAAATGAGCCTTACGCACGATTGCCACTGTATTTCCGGGTTTTCACAACACACGATGCTATCCGTTGTACAAAGTCTATGGACAATTGTTTGTTGTGGCGTTGCGCTGTATATAGTAGTGAACGAATCAAATCCAAGTAGTATGTAGTAGCTGCTTGATCATCGAGCGACCTGTTCATTCTCTTGATGCGTTACCTGCAAAACTCACAAAAGAGAGTAGGAATCAAGTAAGCAAATTAAAATTGTGAAAATATGAAGATAAATTGTGTATAACAGGACTATCAAACAAAAGATTTTGTGTTTTCTAGTCAATTTGGTAATTTCGTCGATGCATCGAATTCATCAAAACGAAATCGGAGTTCGACTTCTTCGATCGAACACCGGCTTAATAATCGATTCGACTCAGGCCTAATTTCTAGGTCACTTTCTGCAGACGACAATCGGTATTGCAGCATTCCAATTTGCGTGCATTGTATAGATCTATGTGGGATACTGCCTGGTCCCCTATTGCCTGTATTTGTAAATTGTATCAATGTGTAATTTATAAGAAACTGAAAATTAAGTCTCATCTCTGGAGTCTGGACTGTAAAAAAATGTAATGCGGGTGCCTCAAACCGGCCCCCTTGTTTTCTTTTGAATTGAATATTTTCAGACCAAGATGAACTGGTAAAATACTGAAATTTCACTTACAAATCATCAAAATAATGCTCGACTTTAAAATACTATTTTTGGATTGAAGATTGACGATATACATTCGGAGATATTGCGCTTCGAATACCGCTCAGTAGAACGTCACACATTCACATCACTGGGCCCTACAGATAATGGGCTATATCTCGGTCAACCTGAATGAAGAGTACAGTGCAGACATTTCACCAGTATTTTGTCTCGATCATGCTCATTCCAGTACAATGAAAAATTGACGGGGAAAGTTTTGGCGATCTACGAGAAAATCATGGAAGTACGAACACAAGTTGAAAAACAGATATATTCTGGACGTAAATTTGCATTTGTCAAATATATGCTTATTTTGTCTAGTCTTTCTTCCGAAAATCATGCATTTTGTTTACTAATGTGTAAATACACAATAAATCACGCATCCAACCTTCGATAACGGGCACTGAGCAGAAATATGCGGGGGCCGGTTTGTGGACCACTCACTATACGTGTAGCTAGTGTAGGCAATTGGATCTGCGGCTGAGATTGCATGATGCATCTGGCTCCTCTGCACGCCCTACTTCAAGAAATGTAATTTTGATTGAGATGGTAATACCTGCGTAGTGAAATTCAGGCTTACATCCACTTTTTATTTTTTTTTTTCACCTCAAACTCAAAGCTTGCAAAGTTTGAAGTTTGTAAAAATATACAAGGTAAGTTATGGGGAATTTATACTTCATCAGACATTTACAGCTAGATTGCGTTTGTGTACGCACAGCTCTTAACTCTGTACTTGTTCCTACTGTCTTAACTTTTAATTTGTTGATTTTTTATGTTAGGTCTGTTAATCTTGCAATGATTTGAAATCTAACTAGTAGAGAAAGGGCTGGAAAGTCCAAGATTTCAACTTAATTCAGATCCCCACTGACTAGTAGGTGTAAAATGTTAATGTGTAATTGCAAAATTAGTCAAATAATATATGATATCATGACAGATCTCTTCGTCTTAATGACCCTACGTAGTTCAAACTGACATACATATACATGTATATTTGATTGTCTAATGACTCTTTGATGGTGATGGCATAGAGTTTTGCAGAGTAGGGCCACATTAATGATTATGCTCATGTAATCACTCACATTTCAATCCATGTTAACTATAATTACAGAAAATAAGAGGAAAGGAGATGACACGCGCGAATTGCCTGTTGGAAAGACGAGAAAGACGGACGACAGGAGAACGTCCGATCTGATTGTCCTTGGTCTAGACTTTAATACAACAGTGGAAGGCATGAAAGACTACTTCTCACAATATGGAGAATTAGTGATGACGCAGGTAATGCATTTTTAAATGTTTTTCGGCAAAACTGTGTTTTGGGGTCGAAATTTTCAAGTTGCTAAACTTCAGCGCAGCCTTGGGTGAAGGTTAAGACATATTAACCCTAACCCTAAGCCCTAGGGCCTACATGTTTATAGGCTGAAGTTTGCAACATAACATAATGTAGACACCCAAAACCCAGGATTGCCCATTTTTCACATGTGGAATGGAATATTCTTTATTGAAACTCCACATGAAAATGTCACTTAGATGGGGTTTCTATTTTTATGTATGGTCGTTAAAAACAAAAAAAATACATATTGTCATGATGTAACATTGCTATATGAAGAATTACATGTTAGCCTCGAGCATATTCAGCATACAGGGTAACATACATTTGATCTATGACATGGATTTTGGAGGTAACTTGACATTCTAAATTGCTAATTTTTAAGTGCAAATGAATAACTGAATGCAATGCATATTGCTTTTGTTTCGTGTACAGCTGAAGAAAGACCCCAAGGGAAAGTCAAAGGGCTTTGGGTTCATCAGGTACAGGGACATGGAGTCACAGAATGCAGTCAACAACAAGAGGCATAAGATTGACGACAGGTGGTGTGAAGTCAAGTATCCAGACTCACAGGTACATGTAATATAGTTCACCCCAACTCAAGAAGTTGTTGACCAACAGTATGAATATTCTGCATATGAGTCGGTTCTACATGCAAACAATGAGTGGCACTGTCAACCTCTAGTGTCATCATTTCTGGGAAATAGAACATGTTTATGGAGCATGTTTTGTGAGCTGTAAAAGGGAAACTGATACATGGTCTAGAGAGTTATGAGGATTTAGGAGATTACAAATTTACCCGAGAGTCTTGTGCAGCCTGTTAAAGTCTTAGATTTGTTTCTGTACACAAACATGCTGCTTGCCTTCATAAAATATGTACCGTACTTTCTGGGTAACACAACATGTTTGTGGAGCAGTTTTTCTTTTAGTTGTAAAATGGGAAATTATCAGTAAGCGCTCAACTACTTATCATTGACCTTCATGGGCAGCTGAATTGGTCCCCAAAACGTGCTGTAAACTGTACAGACTTTATTGTTCATGTGAGCCACATAAAGAAGGCAATACCAAGAGTGTCATTTGTCCACCTTCAATTTACGTAACAAGATCACACTGATGGCGATTGAAGATTTAGAAACAAATCTATTTCTCTGATTTGTCTGCTGTCATAAAATAAAGGTTATTGTCAAGTTGACATGCATTGTATGGTCAAATAGTTTGATTACCTTGTAACCTATATTTATACCACCATGAATGAATATTATACTCTCTATATATGTGTTAATTGTTTTGTGATGATCGTAACATCCACAATTTACCAATAGTTCTCACATTCCTTTTAATATTTTGAATTTTTGTACATGTATGTTGTATCATATACCGCATAACTACTATACTTTCAATGCTTTCTAAATTGTAAATGATCAGCTTCATGTATGGCTGCCAAGAAGTCATGTTAATTGACCTTTATTGAGTTAAATGGAATTGAAATTCAACTTGTTAGTGGCTTCACTGCTTTATCAATTAGTTTGCGAGTCGATGACCCTGTAACCTATCCTTTGTACCACCACGCAGCAACCAGAGAAGAGGAAGCTCTTTGTGGGCAGACTATCGCCAGAGGTGAAAGAAGAGGACCTGTTTCAGTACTTCAGCAAGTTTGGGGAGGTGACAGACGTCTTCATTCCCAAAGAGTTCCGGGGTTTCGCCTTTGTCACCTTGGAGAATGCCCAGATTGCACAGAGCCTAATTGGCCAGGATCACATCGTCAATGTAAGTTAATCCGTTGCTCCTGGCTAGATTTTTCAGGCTTCGTGAACCTTAGTCCTGTAAGGGTGTCAAAATTTGTCATGGAACTGTATTTATGAAAGGGATGTAGCACCTTGTCCCATATAAGGAATTGGATGTTTATTCATATCATGTCGTTATTGTTAGTACAGCACATTACATGGGAGATGCATACTATATATATTTTTTTTGGGGGGGGGGGACTGGGGAAAGTGGACTACAGACAGGAATTCTCCCATTTTTAAAAGTTAAGAAATTAAAATGCCAGAAATTATCGATAGTTTGATCAAAATCAGACAAGTCATAACATTTGTTTGGTTTGAATAGTGATCACTTTCTTGAAATCTTTCATGAGGAACTCCTCTGTTCCATAAAGTTGCGCATCTAGAGCTCCATACTTGTGTAATAATATTGTATGGGCTTGTGACAGTTCTTGTGCAAAATACATTATTAACATGTTGTGTATGAATACATTTCTCTGTTGGCTGCAGGGAAACAGCGTTCTGATTAACTACGCAGATCCCAAGAACAAACAGGGCCAGAATCAGAACCAGTTCCAGCAAGGTGGTCGGCCTGGGTTTGGCGGCAGAGATGGCGGTAAGTGGAGAGGGTGATTATGTATGTGGAAATAGCTACCCAGGGAATGGAGATGGTGTTATGTACTGAATGCATAATCATGACACCAGATCTCTCAATCTGTTGTATGGACTATGATGGGACTAGCCTGGCTTTCAATATTAAATAAACAAGTCTGGCTGCAGTAGACTAATCATTCTCAATTAATACAATGACTAGTCTTGGAGTAATAGACTCTATTTGTCAGTTGGGATCAGAAATTTCTAACAGTCTGAAAAACAGGCTATGATGGGACATACCCCATGGGAATGATCTTGACAAGGCACCTGTAATTGTGCGCTGACAAGGAATACTACCCATGGAGTGGATATTGTATTGTATGCATGATGTTCCTATATCCTACGATTAAGGGTATGATTGAAATATATCCCTGGATATCCCTCATAATTTAGAATATGGACTGTGATGGAACAGTATGCTCAAATTTAATTTAGCAGCAGTGACATGTAATCACATGAATGATGCCAGTTAGTGACATGTATAATGTCTCCTTTACACATAAAACGGCCTGAAATGTCTTGGTCACCCATACAGCTTGTATGTTAATCAAATATCTCATCCATTTCAACCAAGTAGTACACAATTATTAATGGAACCAAATGATAAAGTATCAAGCTCATTTCATTGTAGTTTGGGTAGCCTAAATAGTTGAAAGTTTTCACATTTAAAGGTGACAACCACAGATGTTGCAGATAAACACTCTTCAAAATATGGAATTGTCTACTCATATGTACAGATCATTATTGTCATGCCTTTTTAAATACTCACAGTGATGCATATATGTGTACATATATACTGGCATTATAACGTAAATCTGATTGTTGAACTAGTTTCCAATAACTGGCTGGAATCTGTGCCTCCAATTAAGAGGAGCATTGGTAAGTAGGTAGCTTAGATGGTAGCATCTTGAAGGTCATGTTTCCTCATGACTGTTAACTGTTAATGGAAGTGTTTCCCTTTTGCAGACAAAATCTAATTCTGCACTCCGCAGGTAATTATAAGAACTAAGGACCATAGTTTTATTGACCCCTGCTTATGAAAAAAATTATGTACATTTTTCTTATTTTGTGTTCCAATTTTTTTACTATTAAATGCTACATGCATGTCAAAAGAAACCAGGAAAAGAAGTCCCTAATTTATGTTTTGATATTCTCAGGATAGATATTTTGGGTATTGGATGAAACAACAATACCACATTATAGCTGTGTGTGCTGAGATATATGTACCCCTTTTCAGCATTACTGAGTTTCTTGAGAGACCTTCTGTACTGAAAACACCATAAGTATCTGCATCCTGTATTATTTGTCTGTATTGTGAAGATAGTTGTTGTTGTATCAGTGAGGCAATTATCAGCTGCACCTCACAGATTTTCTTTTTCACCTGCAAGTTGTTTGAACACATGACTAATAATTTGTCTTGTATGTGATATTCCCACAAAGGTTTCAACCAAGGTGGCCAAGGAAGATTCCAGCAGAACGACTTCTACCGGAAGCAAGGCGGTGGTGGTAATGATTCAGGGAGCGGTGGTGGGGGTTATGGTAGCGGGGGGTTTGGTAACATGGGTAACCAGGGGGTGCCAAACCAGATGATGAACAACGCCCAGGGGGGTGGGGGTGGTGGTGGTGGTGGGATGGGGAACCCAGGAGCCATGGCCATGATGAACCAACCAGGGAACATGAGCCAGAACCAGCTCAACCAGGCAGTGCTAGCAGCCGCCCTGAACCAGGCCGGGCTGGGCATGGTAGGGAGTCTCCTGATGGGTGGGGGAGGGATGAATGCCCTTCAAGCACAGGCCAGCATGCCCCAGCCCAGCACAGGGGGCAGCCAGGGCACCCCCGCGCCCCCTTCCCAGGGCAACCAGCCCATGACCACAGAGTCCGCGGCCTACCAGCAGGCACAGCAGCAGGCTGCAGCCATAGGGTGGGGCACGGGCACCCCATCACAGGGGGGCGGAGACGGTGCAGGGGGGCAGTTCTATGGGTCAGGTAACAAACAAGCCTCAGGCTGGTAGACATCTACAATGATGGGAGGTACGGTCTTTAAAAAGTTCCACAAATTAAGTCAAACAATATTGATTGATTGATTGATCAATGTAATCACTTTCTCGGCTGTAAAATCTGTCAAAGACGCTGGTATTTGGCTGGCACCATAAACGCAAGCCATTGATTGGTTGTACGTATGCGTCAGAGGCGTCATCTTGAAAACACAAATGTTTTGGATAATTAGTATTCATTCTTTCACACCCTGAACCTTTTATATAATAATAGAGAAAGATAGCTCACTGAGTTTTACGGCACCCCATCTGGTAGTCCTTAGGACTATTTGGTTATACATTTGGAATAGCTCTGAAAAGAAAAAGATTCATTTTTCTTTTGAAATGTATAGCTAAGAGTCTAGTGTAACTTGTTTACTTTTGTGTTTTTAGAAGAGATTATCAAGTACTCACAACAAAAGGTTGACTACTACAACTAGTCATAGCAATGGGGTTTTTTTTTCACTCTTCTCTAATACTCCCAAAACTTGCTTGTTGTTGTGCATCTTGCGCCAATTCATGGTTTGACATTTCTAAGAGCATGAAATACTATTTCCAGGCCATTTACAATTCACTCAATTGAAGCAAATTTTTAGAATTATTATAGAGCCACTTCATATAATCACGACTCTCATTTCAAACAAATGTTCTGTACTCAGGTAAGTATAATTCTGGAGTTTGGACGATAATAGTAGAAATAATCAGATATTAACTCTCATTGCATGCTGAATTTTGTTTACTTGCATGTTTCTGAAAAAAGAAGTTTCATATATTTTTCTAATAAAATGAAAGTGAAAAAAAATCACAGCAGCCACATTGTAAAGTAATTTGAAGTCCAAACACGTGCTGTGGTGAACTGATAATGCTTTTGGAATGAAGCTGAGTGCAGAACTCGCAAAATGATGACTTTGATTTTGGCCACCTAATGATTGATGATGATTTTAAAGAAAAGAAGAGATTGAAGTGGTGGGTGTTTTTGGTTCTTGCTCAAACGATAACAACATCCATTGTGATATGCTTTGAATACATGAGTGAACATAGTGGAAATGTTTTGTATGATACAGACAATTGTTGGACTACTTGTGATGGGTCCTTGTTTGATGATTGTAATGTATATAAGACATGTATGTGTTGGAGTGTTGACTAACTTGTGTAGCTTAGATACTGTGTGTATCTGTGATGCTGTGTACAAATATATTCCAGATACACATGCAGTTATGTATGTTTATTTCACTTATGGACAATTGCTGGTCTTGAAATCTAAAATCCTATCAGTATCTTATCACAGAAATATTTTGTCTAAATTTATTTCAAGATTCAAGAAGAAGTTAAAATGCTTATGAACTTTTCAGGAAAGAAGGGAAATAAGTGGCAAATGTATGATTTTGATTGGAGATGTTCATAGTTTTCTATATAGTGTACAACATATTTGGTCCTGTGATATTATGGTGTATGATGTTGAAATGAGTATAACTTATTGACTGATTTCTTTGTTTGAAATACTGAGATAGTTGAAATTGTAGAATCCTGAGGAAAAGACATCTTTCTTGAGCTTAAGATAGCTGACCAGAGATGTTTGTGATGTGTTTTTCAATGAGCCAGTTACAAGGCTATTCAGTACGTTGCAGCTTGTGTTATGCCTAACTTACCATAATGGGTGGTGATCGATTGTCATTATGCTTGATATTGTGTTTGTAATTGGTTGAACTTTGAAATCGTTCCTGTCTGGTTCGGAATGGATGCAAGACGTCCCATGTGTATATTGTATGATACCTGATGCAATCATCTTTCCATTGAGGATGTTTTTATTTAATTTCTTGCAGTGTTTTTTTTTCTCCCAAGAAGGTGTTTGAATTTGGATTATTATGATGATGCAGTTAAAAAATTCGGATTTTTAAAACTTATTATCTGCTGGGTGTAGGTTGCGAGTTTCTATGAACTCTACAAATGATGTATGCAGATATTTTTAAAATGTGTTGTAAATGTGCCCCCTTCAAAAACAGCTTTTTAGAGTATGCTATGCTAGTACAGTAACAGGATATCTGTAATGTAGTCGGTATGGGATGGGCATACAGCCTGTTTCTGTTTCAAAAACTTTGACTGATTAATTTGTAGTATTTGTGGGCATGTAGTTCAGTGATTGTAAAGACTAGAGTGTATGATGTTTGGAATGTTTAAGAAGTGTATTCTCTGCTTTGTTGAGCTGATATTACGTGTATGTATTTATGGTAACTGTATGATGTATGACTGCAGCATCATTCATTCATGTTAACTACATTTGATTTGTGTATCTGAATTGTGTGTACATGTACTTGATGTATAAAATGCGGGATGGTCTCATTTTGTGTTGCAAAACAGTTCAGGGCCCCATTGCAGAAAACATACCATTGGTGGTAATTTCACTCCCAATGGCAACGTCTATGGAAACCTTGATTTTTATCGACTGTCAAGCAGTGTCACCATGGTAGTTTCAGTTGGTGGTTGAGTTACAATTAATGGTGATTTTTATGCAATGGGGCCCTGGTATGGATTTTGATCTGGGGGAATGTTTGAATGATTTGAGGAGGGAAAGTGTTGACTGTAAAGCCCTTGAAGTAAATGTCACTGAGTGTTTTGTGCACTGGGGTGAAATGAAAAAGGAAATCTTTTGTTCTTGCGTGGTTCTTGCATGCATTATGTTGTATCTGTTATAGAAAATTGTGTGTGTGTGTGTGTGTGTGTGTGTGTATTTGTGTGTGTGCATAAAGAGAGACAGACAGACAGAGAGAGAATGAACGAGACGGAGGGAAAAAGTAGTACACTGTAGAGTACCGAAGTGTGACGTCATTTGAGCATTATTGTAGAACTGAGGTTCCAAACAATGGGGTCGAGCAAGCATCGTGGTGTGTGTGTGTGTGTGTGTGTGTGTGTGTGTATGTGTGTGTGTGGGGGGGGGGGGGGGGGGGTGCCAGTGCTTGACTTGTGCCTTCAACTCTTAATCGTCATGCAAACGACCAGCTGTTACCAGGGTAGTTAAATAGTGTAATACATGTATGTGGTTAGGACTTATGTCTGTGTGTGAGTGTGGGTGGGGGGGGGGGGGGGGGGGGAGGGGGGATGCAGGCCCCTGTATCACAACATTCTACACTCAACTACAACTTGAAGTATGTTACGAACTGTTCAGGCAACGGCCATCTGTTATCATGGTTATACATGTGTGAATGTATTTATTTGGCACTAACTCCAAATTTGATAGTCACATTCTGATATTGAGCAATCTATGAATTAGATGCTTAAACTATGTGTTCTATAGAGTACCGAAGTGTGACGTCATTTGAGCATTATTGTCAAGACAACTTGCTCTAAACAACACGGGTAGAGCAAGCAGCGGTGATCTCAACGGGGAACTGTAATTGGGAATGCCGGACACTAGCCCGATAGACAATATCGGACCGCTAAACCCCTCCACTAGCTGGAGTGAGTGTATTTAGCATGTTTAGAGCCAATTGTCTTGATACATGTAACATGTTCATATGACGACACCACTTTGGTACTCTATACATCATTAGATTGATGACGTTCACGAGACTTACAATGAGGATGCTTCTTCCTTGTCGAGAGAGCGAGCTCGTACACCTGAATGAAAAGATCGAGCGTAAATATAATTCGTTTCGAATTACATACATTTTTGGCTAGGTTAATAGCCAAAAATAATAAAGAAAACACGGAAATACGAACCGAGGTGCTTAGGTTCTAGTTTGTGGAGTGCATGGGCACAACAGAGTCCAGCAATAAGGACTGAGCCATATTTTCCCTGATCTGCTCTCTCCCTCCTCAAATAGATCGGGAAAAGGACGTAGTCTAAGTAGGCTCAGACTCTAACACAGCCTAGAACCTACAAGTGCTGAGAACACCATTAAACATATCGTATGGGTATGTGGATATGTATCCTACAGAAGGCAGAGACATTTCAGTACAAATTCATACACGCACATACACTCGCACTTACCCCCCCCCCCCCCCAAAAAAAAAACAACAACAACAACAACACAAAACAAAACAAAACAAAACATACACACTGGCATGCATAATGTTTGTACGTATTATTTTACACACACCTCATAAATTGGTACGCTGACATTTTCCTCAATTATACGTTGCTACACAGCATGAGAAGGGTGTAAATCTTTTTAGATTAAAATCACGATAAGGCGTGTGATGTAACTGTTACATAACTGCAATATGAGTCTAATTCCGGCTGATTGTATACATTTGTAGAAACGGCTTTTGTATGTGTGTGCTTAATTAGCGCAGTGTAATGAGTGTGTTCGCCCGTTATATATACCCGTTTGGCATAATGTGTGTGTGTGTGTATGTATCATGTATGTATATATGTATGTATGTACGTATGTATATATTATATTTAAATCTAGAACAGGATCTACTCTTCCCTCATCAAGGAAAATACAACGGGATATTTTGAACTAAAGAGAGGAGGAAAAGAAATTGGCAATTAAAAGGGGTAAATTGGGACTACATTTGCAAAAGTGGGAATATATTGACATGTTAATTTTAATAGACTATGTAGGTTGTTTTATGTAATAACATGTATAATTATTTACAACAACAAAATAACGGGAAAGGTTAGCTTAATGGACACTATAAGTTATTTATGTAACATATAATTATTTACAAAAATGTGATTGGAAAGGTTATATGATACTGCTCTGGTAGGTTATGGAAAGATTTTTTTTTTTTTTAACCATGACAGTTGTGAACGCGGGAGTAAAGAGGTGAGCGTGAGCAGGTTGGGGAAGGGAAGGGTGGGGGTTGAGGTGGGAGGGTTAAAAGGAAGGGGGTATACATGTAGAAGTTAGTGTTTTTTTTTTTTTTTTTTTTTTTTTTGGGGGGGGTATATAGCGAATTTAAGGGAAGGGTAGTTTAAGCGGTTATGTATATGGTTGGGGTGGGGTTGGTGTCAGGGGGTTGGGGGGGGGGGGTGGCTGTCCAGATGGGAGTTAGGAATGGTTAGGACTAATTTTAGGGGTGGATTATAGGTTGGGGGATTAGTGGACTTGTTTATTTAAAACTTGATTCCGGAAGCTATTCGTTCAGTTTATTTGATTAAAAATCGTTACATGATTATAACAATTGAGTAATTATATTTAATATTTTCAGCTATTTTATTGTAATTAATTTGTACTTACAAATGCATATATATATAATTTGCATGATTGTTTTGTTTAATTTGTGTTAATACTGATTGTATGAATTTAATTTGTATTATTATGGAATCAGAAAAAAGATAATTGGAAAAAAATGTATGTATGTATGTATGTATAGGCGTCTGTCCCGTATGTGTGTAGGTTACGGAATTCACACATTGTATACATTTTGATAGAATACCCAACTATTGTTTTGGGTAGTATTAGTTAGCGTAATGTGTGCATGTGTGTGTGTGTGTGTGTGTGTGTGTGTGTGTGTGTGTGTGTGTGTGTCTGTGTGTGTCTGTGTCTGTGTGTGTGTGTGTGTGTGTGTCTGTGTGTGTGTGTGTGTGTGTGTGTCTGTGTGTATGTGTGTGTGTGTGTGTCTGTGTCTGTGTCTGTGTCCGGGGCGTAGTGACGTAGGTGTTAAAACATTTGGCACTTTGATCGATAATAATAATTACAGTACATGTAGTTGGAATTTGATTTAAGCTGAAGTTTACACAATGTTACGGTAAAGCTGAAGGACGTCAAATTGTTGGTAGAATACATGTATATACATTTGCGATATTTCTTCAATTAATTTTCTTGAAATACCTTTTTGAATACTATTCAATTAGATTATCAGCATTGTCTCCTTTGCCAAATCATGATCAACAAACTGTGTCATAGAGTTAAGTCAGACGGAACGATAGTTTTTGTGTAACACACATGTAAATCCATCACTCTTTTGCCAGGCAGGAGAATCAAAAATGATCAATGACACTTAAAAGAAGAACGGATGACCTTGCTCCTATACTTTTTTTTTTTTCATTTATCGTCAACACCTTATGGTAAAGTAAGTCAAATATTCCAAATAAATCGCGTCAAAAAATACCAAGAGTAATACATAATTTATGATGTTACTGTCTGACTGAGATAGATTGACATGTGGAATCTACGAAGGGTTGGTCTGAAGTATTTAACATTTTCGAAATTCATGCAGATTTCATGCACTTCGTTCAAGGAGTTCCTTAAGAAGGGCGCATTGATTCTTCTTCTACTTTGAAATCAATTTTACTTCTTTTATTTCTTCCTGAACTACCATTATTACTACAAATTCCTTCTCATTCTTCCCTTTTCATCTCCCCTTCCCTATCACTCTTCCTATTATCATTTTCTTTCACATTTATTTATTTTAACTGATTCTCAACACCCGTGCAGCGTCAACGACATCAAGGCTAGATACCTGCAGAATTGAAATAGCGCGGCAAGGTCACAAGAAACAACAGTTTTATTGTGATATTCGCCAAGAACGAGAGATAAACAATTATCCAAACAAACGAGGTATAAAGATTAATGTTAATGCACGATTATACGAAATAAAGTTTATATTGGCTTGGTTGCCATAAGAGACAATCGAACGTTATGACAATGTTGATTGCAGGAACTGAGAGTCCATTAACAGAGAGAAAATACAATCTACAATGTTTATCCACAACTATCATATTTCGCGTACGTACCTATTAATTGTTATTCATATTCTGAATAGCTCCACGCACTTCAAGCATGTGCTTGCGCTATAGCTCTTTGATATTAATTTTCATGTCGTGTTCCTCGAGTTACCCTCTCGATACCATGGGAGCATAAAATGTGATATAACACAATTATTAAATGTGCTTTTCAAGGCTTGGTGCGGAGAAGTTTAAGGTTAATTGATGGTTTCATGCATTTAAACATTCATTAATATGGATTGATGACTGCCCCCCCCCCCCCCCACCCCATCCCCATTGACATATTTGAAAGGCGGAATTGTCGTATCAGACACTGGTTAAGCGGCTTAAGGTTTTATGTGTTTCTGTCTGTCTCTCTCTCTCTGTCTCTCTCTCTGTCTCTCTCTCTCTCTCTCTCTCTCTCTCTCTCTCTCTCTCTCTCTCTCTTTTGCAATTGTGGAGCTTACAAGTAATATTCACATTCTGAAATACGCATTTTCGCAAAACATTGAACACAACAACAAGGGAGAGCACCTCACACGTGACGTCATAAAATTAAAACTTTAAAAGATCATCACTTCCTTATCTTTCGACAGATTATCATTAAACCTTCGTGTGTCTATTTTTATTGAAACAAAAATACTTTCAGGGCGAACTCTTTCTTTAAGGACACCGCAGACGATACGATCCGATCAAGTATGTACGACTCTTTGATTGCGTGAATTGCAGGAACCGGCCAATGGATTTGTGCAAGGAGGTGACGTCACATTTTATGCCGTAGGCCCTTGTGACCACATAATCATGGCAAAAATAGTGTCGTGTGTTGTGGCCTTTGTGCCCACTCATCCATTCAACATGTTGAGATAGCACGGGCTTGTCGTATCTATATCAGACACGGGTCAAGCGGCTACATGTTTCCGTTTCTGTTTTAATGCTATTGAGGACCTAACAAGTAATATTTATATAGGACATGGAACACACATTGAGTATGTTTGAAAACACTTACCATGGAACTTCATGCTGTTACATGTTTTTCTTTTTCGTGAGCGTTTCATGTTGAAACAAAATAAAAGACGTTCCTTTGATTGGTCATTATTCGTATGAGACCAAAACAGGTAGAAATTGAGCTGACGCTGTAGATGTGTCCTGCTTGGTAACGGGACCCTCAGTGGACTAAAGTCCAGTCTGATACAATGGAACAGCTCGAAAGATAGCAAGTTGCAAGAGAACAATTCAGATCACCGTATGCAGTTTCTCAGCCTGATTTGCATACACCTATCATGGCTATATCATAATACCTTGTCGTTATTGGACCCCGTGATGCGTGTACTTTTATCACGAGCTTCCGCTGTCTATTTTTTTTTCTCTTGAAAGAGATCTAGAACCATAGTTCGGAGCTAATTTTAGCTGTGTGAGGTGTTTGGACTCTGGAATATTTTGTAGGTGAAGTTTAGGACATTAATAATAATCATAACTGAAGGAACGAGGGACAACCTAAATGGGGGAAAGGCTTACATTTAGTTCTTTGGGCCTTAACTTTGAAAAGGATCCATGTTGGCTTTCTGCGGCTGCTTATATCTGATTTGTGTTTCTCTGACCAGCGAGTCGGCACGGGAACAATTTGTAATGATTAGTTTGTATTTGCTCAACGTCATGACCTCCCTTCAGCCTTCGCCAGACACTGAATGCATACACTGATATGAACTGGACTTCAAATTTGGCTTCATTGTAGGCTATTTTGTGTACCATCAACGTGATTGTCGTAGCACTCAACCAAAACGAAGCTGGAAGCTGGTGTATTTTCTGCTCAAGGTTGGCTGCTTTCTGTATGACTTCACGCCGACTATACTCTTCCACCACGAACTGACAATTGCAATCACTGTCTATCTCTAATGGTTTCAGTGATTATAGGCCTACGTACCACTCGCGTGTAAGACAAGACGGACGCTATCGCGTGTGTACATAGTCATACTATGGAGTCATAATGGTTTTAGACCTGGCAATAAAGAGTGTTAATTATCATTTAGGGCAAAACTAGCCATTAATGTCGAGTTACGATATTTTGCACGAGTTCGCGTAGCTTCTGAAGGTGACTGATTTCCACAAGAAGTCAAGTGCCACTACAAAACCTAAGTAAACATTATATTACACCAGACATTCAACTTTAACATCACTGTAAATAACTCCGAGGAACGCACGATGGTGGTGCTATCTACACAAATCTGAAAGGTGGCTTTTAATGCCTGCTATTTGAGTAATATTCACGATCCCGAATCATGATTGCGAGTAAAACGATTAACATAACGTTTCCACGTTGCATTCAGTTGATAGAACTGTGGCAGGGCTCAATCACAGAAAAGGAAGTCGGGCATTGGTTTTGAAACCCTGGCAGCAAACTTTAGCGGTAAATTGCGAGGACGGAAGAGAATGAGGACGCATGGTCTGTGTGTTACGTTTCCGTGCTTATCAGACAGAGAATAAAGAAAAGAGAGAGAGAGAGAGAGAGAGAGAGAGAGAGAGAGAGAGAGAGAGAGGGGGGGAGCGAGAGGGGGAGAGAGAGAGACAGAGAGGGAGAGACAGAGAGACAGAACAGTGACAGATACACATAACACATTATAGACGGAGAGAGAGAGAGAGAGAGAGTAAGAGAAAGAAGGACAGACGGAGAAGAAATAAAGCACTGTAATACAAGGCAGACAGAGCTAGAGAGAGAGAGAAAGAAAGAGAGAGAGAGAGAGAGAGAGAGAGAGAGAGAGAGAGGGAGAGAGAAATGGCACATCATATGTGACTCATGCAACTGCCACCACACTGTGTAATTGCAGTGAATTTGATGTTCTCGACAAAGTGACGTTGACAGCAGCTAAATTCGCGTACTCTCACACTGAAGAGCTCCAACAGACTCATTATTCTTCACTCTGTAACAATATTGGTCTCAAGTAGATAACGTGTTGACCTACGCTAAAATTCCGACCCGTCTTATGGTGGATAGACAAAGGAAGACCTTCTTGAACCCAGACGTGTGTAATTCTCCTAAGAGATTTCATATTGACTGATCACAGCTGATTGAGGTGTTAAGACATTGGATACGCCTGGAGTAACACGTGCGGAAAAAGCTTGGCCGGTTTTACCACCGCAGACTTATACTCTGTGATAACATCATTCAACGACGACTCTGCAACCTGAAAGCTGGCAATGGGGCCGAGGGTGATTCTGAGGATGATGTCGATGGGCGTGGTAATGATCAGGAGAGTGTGGAGGAGACGGAGAAGGAGGAGCAGCAGCAGGTATCAACGAGTCAAGTTGATCAGGTAAGAGGCACGATATACGAATCGAATATTCATATGAATCCGCTCCGTACCGACCAGTCATAGTGCAGTGTCAATTACAACACCGTTTATTGCCCGTGGGACTAAGAGGGTTAACGGTGATCAGGTGATGCGTTGCCACGCAACGGGACGCGCCTGCTCTCGAGCGCGACACGCGCACACTTCGTACATGACTTGGCCGATGATACACCGTCATTTCACATGGGCAATCCGTTCGCTGGTCGCGAATATCATGGCTATATTATCGTGTATACGTGTCAGCGAAATGTTGACCCAAATAAGAATCATGTAATTCGCCGAATGGTGTCGCTCTGAATATGAACCTTCGACTCCCTTGTAAATAAAGTGTATCCCTATTTGCAGATATTACACGTCTACGAAAATCGTATGGACAGCATCATGTACAATACAGGTACATTATGTTTGGGATTATGAAACTGATCAACTGATCAGGGACATAATAGATATTTCATATATAGCCTGGAAAACGTGTTCTGTGGGTCACAGGATAAGCCGCCTTTTCATATGCAAATTGAGGTGGGAGGTGTCCTTGTAATTTTGCATTTGTTTTACATAACCCTGCTTTATCACAAAGAAGGCAAGGATTACCCCTGATAACAGCGTTGCTTTGATCGACTCGCATCAACATCTTCCTGCCAGGGCAAGGATCTTCAGATACTGGGCAAGTTTTAAACGACCCGACTCACACAATAATAAAAAAAAAAACTCAAAATGTAATGGTCATAGTCAGTTTAAGGGAATCAACAGTAACTGTCGAGTTTCTATCATCATAAGGAAGTGATTCAGCACAGTTTTCTGCTTAATACCTTGTTATGGTTAGGCCTACACATCATTAAAGTTGAGGTCTGCAAAAGTAATGTACACACATTCACCTTTGACCCTTATTCAAAATGATGGTTTAACTTAGACCACGTATACAATTATTATATACGTAGACTTACTTCATGGGGGGTGCAAAATAAATCATCTGAAGTTGTCACGAAATAATTGATTTTCATCACAGAATCATACCAATGGGTGATTTTAATTATTTGCTATAACCATTATGTGGACAAACTCGATGCACCTTAATGACTCCAAAGACATAACCAGTAGGTTGAATTAATAATAGTGGTTGATAATGTTTGATTTGGCGTGCCATAAATTTAGTACAGGTTTAATAATTTGCGTTAAACCTCTTTCCTGAATCTGAATACGGGGGGTGAGCGAGAGAGAAAAGTGCATACAACAACAATCCAGCAACCCTTTTATTTCTCATTGCATGATTTCAATCCGTTCTGAACATTTTGAATGACAAGGATGATTTTCAATTGATCATTTTTTTTCCTCACAGCGGGATACGGTCTTGGAAAATTACGTTCACATAATGCAGTTTACAGCGTATTAGACTACGTTAATGCTTACGGCTGGTTACAATTGAATAAGGGACTGAATGGAGCTGAAAGCTGGTGATTTCAATGTATTGTCTGAATACTGAATAATGGATTATGAAGGAAATATAAATCACTGTAACAGTTCAATGACATATCAGGAGAGATATGCCCTAATAGTTCTTGGATACATTCAAATGTGGAACCGTAATTCGCTAAGACTGCAACGGTTTTTCATTGGGAAAAGTGCATACCTCACAGAAAATCCTTTCAACGTGAAGCTTGGTATTTGGAATCGAGATGAAAGACCTTGTTATAAGTTTGAATACAAATTACTCACTAACTTAAAAAAAAACTTGAGTAGGTGTCTGTCTCAATATAATCATAATTATGAAGGAAATAAAATTGAATTGAAATATGCTAACGAGTAGAAATTAAACGAACATCCATTCGTAAGTCAATTATGTCAAGACCTATGGTAATCTTTCATCGCATCGTTACGCTCCCAGTTATAATTCACAGTGAGTTCATTATAATGATTATAATCAGCTATGAATCATGGGAAGGCTGTCTGTCCCTTGCTTGATTTCCAGGCTGTTGGACATTTCTAATAAATAAAAAAAAAAGAGAGAAGGAAAATTGGAAAAAGGACAAGTGATCTACGTTACCATTCTCCTCTGTTTCAAGTCCGTTACGTGTTTGGGAAGGGGGGGGGGGCGGTGAATTAGTTCAGTGAGAATGGTTAGTCTTCTGTAGCCAGACCCCTTTATTGAATAGTTTGGTTTAGAAAAGCCGAACAGCCTGGAAGCCAGACTATCTTTCTCCACATGCATCGTTGCCCCTTACTACGGACATGGCGGCATTCATTAGTTGCTCCATAGCAACCGATCTTGTATTACTCAGTATTTAAATGTACTCACACTCAAGCAGAGAGTGGACACAAATTCAGTCTTTATAAATATGCACCATTGAGGCATTTTCGCACAAGTAAAACTGACTGTTCCCAAAGTACAGTATAGAGTTTGGCAGAGAAAAGGTTTAAAGGGAATGATTAGGCTATGCGTGGTTAAACTCGTTCAGGCAAGATGAATTACATGTACTTGTATGCTGCTTTTGTGTTCCTGCCTGGTGTCAAAATGTGACAATGACATAAAAGTGTTACAAGGTCAATTCTTCGTGATATCCATGCGTTCATGTAAGTGCTTTGAATGTTAACAAATCCCATATCGTTGTATATATATGGCACCGCGTGCAAGCCAAGACTGTCACATCTAACACAAAGGAAAGTAATATAGGTGGTAGCTGTTTTTAAGAAATACAATCGTCGTATACCACGAAATTAATGGTGACCATTATGTAGTAGACAGAAAGAAGGGTCATTGTACATTGAAAGTAGGGGGAAATTGTTTTCATGAGGAAATACCGATCAGGGTTTTCCCTTGAAAGAAATTTTATTCATCGATGTTCCCCTTGTGTCGGTATGTCAGTTCTACTCGAAAAAACACGTTATCCCGTCACAGGACTAACTTCCGTAAACTAGAGTATCATTCACAAGAAATGTTTGCCAAATTTGTTTCTTACCATCTTAATGTATGTAGTACATATATGTTGTAGTATACGTACTACAAAGAACACGTGCAACCACAAGTCTAAAATACGATATTAAATCAAAACGGAAAACTGTATCAACATCACAACGATTTTCTTGCTCATACATAATTAAACTCAGAGCTAAGTTTCGATATTCAGACTAAATCATGCGCCTATCTTCTGTATCGTGGTTTAGAAGGAAGGAACGGCCCGGGGTTGGGGGGGGGGGGGGGGGGGGGGGCTAATGGATAGCCTGTGTGCCAAGCCGTACTTGTGCGGGCAGTGCAGTAGAAGGAAGCAGCCCGCACTTCGAAGTTTCGGACGTAAACTACATCATGAATGTGAGGCATAGTGCAGAGATCAGTGCTGTGAGGTCCGTGAAACTGTGCCGTGTAATATGTTTAGCTCCCTCTACGTCAGACAAAATACGCCTCTTCATGGTATTAACGCTTTCTGTGTCGGGTAAAATGCTGCCCTATGACACGTCGTGCAAAAAAAATACACTCAAGGCACACATGGCACACGTGTATGGGGAGTTAATAATGGGGGGGGGGGGCAACCCTTGTATATAAATGTATTGCTAATTTCCACGATGGGTCGTCATTACTGAGAGCAAGTATACCCTCCGGAAGCAGCGTCGTCCTGTCCGTAGGCCTACATGTTTTATGTGAGATTTGGGAGAACCTTAGAACTGGAGGGGTGTGTTGGAGGGGGCAGAGTACCCCCGCTTCCAAACTTTGGTGTTAATACGGCATTGTTGTCACTATCAGCCAACGATTTATTTTATGGATTCATATCTCGGGGCGTGGGGCCCACCGGGGCCATCTGCCGCGCCCACCTTCACACCCCTCACCCCTTCCTCCCCCTTCCTCGCCCTCCCCCATTTATATCTGTCTTCCTTGGGGGAGGGGAGGGAGGAGCAGTGGGGGGGGGGGGGGGGGGAGGGTATCTCCGTCCAAACCTTGGCTTCAACACGGCATTGTTGTCACTATCAGCGAACGGATGATCGTCAAGCTGGAGCAAAGGTTAATAAAGCTAAAGAGATAACGGATTTGTAATTGATCAAAGTCCACACCAATAGTTGTGCTTTAATAATATCATTTGCCTTTACGATGGACAATATGACCACAAGGACGGGCACCCCGGTCATTGACAACAATAGGGTTCGATGTCGTGATAATGTAGGTATGTAATAACAAGGTTCAGGGAGAATTGTTTTAACTATATCGGTACCAAGCCATGCACAACCCATTGAGTTATTGCGCATCAAATGGACCCATGGTACTGAGAGGGTTAACTACCACTTGCTTAGTCAAACCATAGTATTTGTTTCCCTTGAACAACGTGTTCATTGTAACAAGGCGGGCGTTTCACCAGGTTGTTCGTAAGTTACGAACGACTTTACGAGCGACTGGTGATCCCTTCTTGTGCTAAATCAGATTCTTAATGTATCAGTAATCTGTATAATGAAGACCACCTGTTCATAAAGACCATCTTTCTTGTCTCCTCTGAGTCTTTCTGTACAGGTTTGACGGTGCACTGCTCCACTCCAATTGTGCACAATACAGAAAAAATGAAACAAAGAATAACTCCTCTCATTCAATAGGTTAACAAAAACAAAATACACTTAAAATAACTCACATTTTGTTAGCCACACGTGAAATTAATTACACAGTGTTTTGTGTTTTACGAAAAGGAAAGGAACAAAATCAACCTTCAGAAAAACACACACACAAGTTTCGAGAGGAAAGCAAGTCACTAACTTTGTCAAACTAACTGGTGTTTTACGGTGAATAGTATGATTTTTTTCACCGAAAATGAGAATGACTCATTGTAGAACACAGCAGTTGTAGCATTGATGTATGAATCGTAGCGACGCTCAATACACCCTAGGCTTGGTTGTAGTGATTGCAGGAACGTCCTGCCTGCGTATTCACTCGTGTCGTGATTTAGCTTTGGTGTACGCTGTAACTTGATAGTGATCATCAGGATTATAGCTGAGCCATGAGCAATGGCAGTAATAACATGATTTGATAATTAGATAATTTGAGAAACGATAGGGATGTCCCCACATTTATTTTGTAGGTGCCCGTGTGTGTATGTATGTGGTGTGTGGGTGTATGTATATGTATTGTGGTGTGTGTGTGTGTGGGGGGGGGGGGGGCATGGGGGTACCTTATCTGCGGGAGGCCGATGGCTTTGATAACACTTTTTTGTTTGCTATAAGATTTGTTGGTCTTATTATAGGAGTAAGCCTGTATACGAGTTGAACCCATAATATTGAGAAGCTTCCATTTTAAAGATCGTATAAACTTATTTTCAACAAAACCAAATTCTGTGAAACAACATTGTATCTATTTTTAGCCATATGAAAGTGAAATGTAGCAATCACATTAATGGTTGAAAAACTTTCCACCTGGTAGAGTTTACTTCGTAGGCTCATTTTTCTATCAACTCATAAGAAAAACATGAAAAATTGTGTTTAGGTGACAAGGATATAGGCGTTTAACACCTCAATACTTTAACATCTCAATACTCTTCCATTATCACAATTCAGCTGACGAGAAGTCACTCTGTGTCGAGCATCACTGTCATCATTGGCCCTACGACCAAGTATATAGGTCCACCCTCTTACTCTGTCACAAGGGTCAGTTCAACGGTCTGCAGATACCAGATAAGATTTTAGACGACCCGTCAAAAATTCAAGTAGAAAATGGAACGGTCAATGTAATTCCACTAAGTGGTAGTTTTCAGTATTTATATTAAGAGCGAAGTTCTTAAAAACACTATTATCTTTAGTCCCATTAATCACACTTTGTATTATATTGCAGGCAAACGTGATACATTTCCCATGATTTAGTCGAAAATGCAAATATATCTCATATATTCCACTTGGAATATCAAATATACGCATATTCCCAACCGCACAAATTGAAGTTGGGTATAGTATTGCTCGGGGACAGGGGCTATCCAAATAACAGACATATTCATAGCTCAATGGTACTCACTCCCAATCTACTCTTCGAAAACAAAATAATACTAATTTATCATTGATTATTCGCCGGTATGTCGTCTCTATATTGGCCTGACAGTAATTATTCAATCAACGCATATTCCGCTATCGATTAGTTTGTTTCTATCCCCGTTATCCCCCCTCCCCCCCCCCCCACCCCCACCCCCACGACCCACTCCAATGTACCCATCTTTCTTCAAACAAGGACAAGACCCTCTCTGTTATTGAAAGCGGTGACCACGTAAAATGACCACTGAGGTGACACCATTATGCTATACCGTCATACGCATTGATGAGTCCGTCACGACGATGACGTCACAATGAATATTGATTCAACGTTGAAGCGACAAAGCATTTACATTGGTCAGCAACAGAACAAACAGCGTGAGTCTTCTGTCCGTTTGACCGAACAGTATGTCTGCCGATACTTTACAGCTACCATAGTTTGCAGGCCCTTGTCATTCAGCGACTCCCTTCAATCTTTAAGTCTGAAATATAAAGACTACCTTTTAGCCTGTGTTCACATGCCTATAAGCCAGTTCGTAATTACAATTTGCGCATGAGCAGATGAAGGTCATAGTGACCAAACCAGCTTGTTGGTTTTTAAATCACTGAGATAAGCATCATCATTAATAAGTTATTTTAGAATATGCTTGTTATCCAATTTATAAAAGAACACCAAGGTGTTCAATCATGGGGTATTTGACAACAGGCCAAACGACAACAATTAGTTTACAATAAACAATGTAATAGAAGCTTTCCCAATTGTTCACAGACCGTAGCCTACTTTTCTTGTCACCTGTTTTGAGATGGTTTCTTTATTAGAGGTTGAATATCGCAAATTGCTATGTCGGGTAAGCACATTACGTAACATCTCCTTTTGAAATGATATATTAATCAACTGCTTATCCTAATGAAAAAGGGAAAGGTCATAGTGACCAAACTTGCTCCAGAGCTAACTACGAACTGGTGTATTGAAAAGCACAATCGTTCAGTCGTTTCCCCAAAACACCTACATGTACATGTATTTTGAGACGGTTTTACAATAGAGTCTGTGCTTTAGACTAAGTACTTCAGACGCCGAGTGCTGTGTATATTTCGTGTGTGGGGGTGTGTATCTACAGACTACTGTACGTGTGATACACACTGGCTGCGGTTACCGTACTAGTATTCCCCCTGAAATGTGTACCGGTTATTCTCCGCACAGCTCGCACAGTGGGCCGAGTGTGTAGATGATGACCGCCTGATAGCGCGTTACGTGCCGTATGTGTGTGCGTGTGTGCCCTCTATGAGAAACTCCCATTCTTAATACCAACCCCGTTGTGATCGAATGCATTGCGATTTTTTTTTTAACGCACGAGGTGCGACGGACGAATGAGACTCACCGGGTCGAGACACACGCGCCTCAGCACACTGCAGCAGATATCTCCAAACTGACTTCGACTACGACTCGGGGTATCCGCCCCACCATTTTCCCGTAACCCATCGCAAATGAGGAATTACACACGTTTGGAAAAATACCGGGCAAGATGACGACAAGCACGACCAAAAATAACTACCAGCCGATGACGGCCAATGGAAACGGGACGGTGAAAAATGGAAAATTGGACCATACTTACACTGTGTCGGTGAAAAGGTAAGATATGAATTAGCTGTTGTGTTAATGTCCTACGTTACGATTGAGTATAATATGCGAGCCCACAATCTGCTCTTTTGTTCTGACAACACAGAAGCCTTGTTAATGATGTATACTATTTTTTGTCATCTGTGGCTTCTATGCTTCTTCACAAGGCTATACTGGAATACACGTTCTATTTCCGCGTGCCTGGCCGCCGGCTATTATTCTAGTTCAGCAATGAGAAACAGAGAATTCAAATTTACCCCCAGTATAAATGCGCGTGCCATCAAGTTAAGATATATGCAGGCTTATATTACATTATGCACCAAAACTATATGCGACATGGAGTGACGTTTCACTTGTACTTGATATTTCGTACACGTTATAATAGTTTGAACGGTTACATAACTATAAATCGACTGTACGGTAAATGCCTATAGGCTATATTTTGTGTATTTGTTTATATTACCTAGGCTAGGTATGAGTGTACATGACGATGAAATAATGTTTTTCATAGGATATAAACATACTGTACATATTACTATTACATAATTATGCATGACAACTTCTGATCCAGCCAGTCGTAGTTTTGATGGTCAATCATCTTCATTCAGTCATCACTATACTACAGCTTACTATAGTATCACTGAGTGTCTGAGCATGGACCTATCATGGATGGACTGCGCTCGGATAGACTTCCTTTGATCTATGATGACCACCGCCTCATAAAAATTCAAGACATTCAGGTGTTTTAAACAATACGCTGTATTTCTAATGAGGCAGTGCCTTCCTCTGAATAACAAAAGAAAATCTGTTTTGAGAAATATGTCAACCGTTCAGCCTTCGCTGGGAGTTCATAGCTGATCTTATTACACACACTGGGAATTAGTTTGGAGGTGAGCGAAGGGAAATTTTGATAAAATTGTAGAAAGAATTTGGTCCGTAACGTTTTCGGACATCTCCGGACACGAAATCGACGTTGTTTCCATGGAAGGTGAAACACTCAATAAACGATTTACAAGATATTTGTAAGAAAATATGATTGCCCAATGTGCGATATTGAGGCATTTTTCTGACATGTTTTCTACCGTATTCTTGATTTATCACAAAAACGACGCAACAATATAATCTGAAATTCACAGATTCGTATCATTATAAGATGTACTACTACTGCACATGTACTTCAGTACATGAAGTGGTTCTGAAATCTTCTGCGCATGCAGATTGTATATTCCTCTAAATGCATCCAAAATTTGTCTTGCATATTTGGCGGCGGTCATCACTGGATCAAAGAACCAAACGCGTAAAATATTCTATTGTGGTATCAATGATCGCGACTGGTGTATGAATAAATTACTCTTCGTTCCGACTCCAGTTCTAACACCTTCCTGGTCTGAGTGAGTGAGTCATAATTATCCCCTTTCACAAGTATGTATGACTGTTATGTATACATGCATAGTAATAGGGCTTCGCGGAATTCAATTATTGACGGACATGATTGCTGCGTGGGCCGTATGACTACCGTTTGGTGAAGGCGGACGAAGATTCCTTATTATGTAATCACCCGTTGCAGTGTCCAGACCGTGATTTTCACCCGTTAGTTCGTGGTAGGGTCCATGGTTACTCCCACCTACCCTTTTGTCTGTATAGAGTTTATCACAAACCTATCGGATTATCGTTACGTTCCACGCCGGAAGGACAAACCGTTATATTGGATTGACTGGGGTCGTCCGCGTGGTCACTTTTCCTGTTGCCTTTAACACTAATTTCCTGTACCCGCAGGTGCCTATCTAGTTCTGTGTGAGCTGACCATGGGCCCTACTAAAATGAACTGACCGTCTACAGACCAGTCGGATGAATGGGTTCCTTAACAGAAAGCCATAACTAGATTCAGTCTGACCGTGGACTAGAAACTAACCATCCACATATGTTATTACAGATCAACCTACACATGGCAATTGTATACCATCGGTCAGTGCGAGCAATATTATTTGTTGATTAACAGGAAGCCATAACTAGAATTGGCCTGACCATGGACCCTACTACTAAGGTCCATGTATTGACCAACAATGTATGAGGTTGTCTGTTGTCTGACTTAATAGACCTTTTTCGTTATCTATGCAAATTGTATGCGCGTCTTACAAATGATTACTAATAATGGTAACCCGAAATCTTATCCGACGTTTAGAGTGCATCCCACCCATTGAAACTGAATAACTAGATGCAGGTGATTGTGGTGATGCGTTACTAAGTAGCTAATGAGAAAGTTAAGAATACATTACTAAAATAGTCTAGAGAGCACCGAAGTGGTGTCGTCATATGAACATGTCGTCAAGACAATTGGCTCTAAACAAACTCACTCCAGTGAGAGGTTTAGCTGTCCGATATTGTCTATCGGGCTAGTGTCCGGCATGTCCAATTATAGTCCCCGTTGTGAACACCGCTGCTTGCTCTACCCGTATCGTGTAAAGCCAGTTGTCTTGGCAATATTGCTCAAATGATATCACACTTCGGTACTCTATTGAGCTGTTGAGCTATTGAGGGAGATTCCTAAATACCTCGTCATTTTGACGTTATCATTGCATGTATTATTGAACATCTATACATTAGCAAATGATACTATCGTAAAGCTACCATGTTGATCAAGAACAAACGAACGAATCACTCACTGAACGAATTAAGTATGTGACTGAAAGACAGAATGAATGATATGATAATCAGTGAGTTTTGTAAGTATTTGAGCACCTAAAACTTCCTGGTATGATGAGGCATTCGAATAAGGTCCACGAATGAAGGAAGTTGAACAAGCCGACATTAAAACGTGTGTTGAAGCTGCCGGTGCGTTGGGGACTCCATACCCGAACACGATACATGACATTGTATCGGTTTCCGTCGGTAATTGCTATCATGACTTTCACGATGATTGTTTAACCCTTGAACAGGATTATGTTGATAAACCTTCCAGCGAATCAACGATTCAACAAACAAACCAAAGGACATATAAGAGCCAGCAATTGCCTTTTGTATTCCAGCTGAATTCTTATCCGACGGAAATTGTGTGAAATACTTGTGAAAACGTCACATGCGGCATTCCAGGAGTTAAGGAATGATTGATTGTGAAGGTCAGTTGCGAGGGTCATCGGACGTTGCGTAGAACAATTAACGATTTTTGTTTACGGCTCTCAAAGCTTCGATCGTTTCGTGCATAGAGACATGTTGTCATGCTTTGCGTGATATCGATATCGATTCGAATAGAAGGTCAAGGGTTTGTTCATGTTTGTATTTGAGCACGCATGGGTTCAAAGTTCTGGAGTTGGAGGCGGAGTAGGGAAGGGGGGCGTGAACAAACATGATGATATGATTAGGCTTTCAAAATATTAGGTGTGAACTGTGAAGAGATGTGAGAGACGTGGGGGAGGAGGTGGCAAATAGAGAGGACAGTGAGGCAGGTGGAGGTAGAAATAGGGCGAGAGGGAGGGAGGGAGGGAGAGAGAGAGAGATTGAGGGTGAAAGTGGGAGAGTGAGAGGAGGGGTTGAACCATTGGGGTGGAAGCTATAACGTTGGGTCAAAGGAATACACGTATAATGATAACACCTAATTAGGGCACTATCGTACGAATCGACAAAGCAATATGCTCAGATTGCAACTTTGCTGTCCCTGTTCGCTGCGTTCTCATTACAAAAATCCAATATACTTAATAAGGATTGGGACGCGAATCAAACGGTATATATATAAAGTTTTGGTAGTCTTCAGACGGAGACTCTCTTATATGGGCTTAGAAGTAAGACTTAAGCCTACAACATGACCTGCTGCTTCTTATAGAAACATATACGATCTTACTTCAGGCACATTGGTTCAGACCCATTCACCGATTAAATGACTGACAAGAGTAAACGTGAAAGGGCTTCCTGGGGCAATTTAAATTTTGGAAGAAATGTTAGGAATACAACCAGTTGTAATAGCAGTAAGGATAGCGTGCTTCATCCTGTAAACGAATGACAATCAAATCAGACAAAAATGTTGGCACCAGACTAATTTGAATCCTAGCTGCAATCTACGCTTACCACCAAAGTATTTCTAGTTCACGGGTTTAGACACGATGACATACCTGACATACTAGCGCCTACTTGAGAGTCTCTTTCAATCTGACTCATTTATAATCATGAGTAGTCCGCCTTAAGGACCATTCGACTAGATTTAAGTGAAGGAGCTTTCTGGGGGTAATTTCAATCTTGAAAAGAAATTTAAGACAAACACCCAGTAGAAGTAAGGATAGCGTGCTCCATCCTGTTTAATGACAAGGATTTGTTTATATGAAAAATACAGTAGGAGTCTGGCTGTCTGGGGCGCTGAAATAAAGTTTAGCGAGTATCTTGGCATTTTCCTGACCTCCTCCTTAAATGTCAATTAGACTCATGTGATTTACAACCACTCTCATAGATATTAGTTAAGTCTCTGTTATTATTCTGCATAAGTACCCTGGTAGGGTCCCGAGCTTTAGGAAGGTCATCTGGTGGAGAACAACCGTGAATATGCTTTCTGCATCATGGGCCGGATACGGCCACTTGCCTGCAAATTAGATATAGTCCAGTTTGCGAGAA
This sequence comes from Arbacia lixula, assembly GCA_963669155.1. Taxonomy (NCBI): domain Eukaryota; kingdom Metazoa; phylum Echinodermata; class Echinoidea; order Arbacioida; family Arbaciidae; genus Arbacia; species Arbacia lixula. Next base: position 8,315,671 of record OZ022591.1, on the reverse strand, counting down.
TGAATGTTCACATCCCATGATCCCTTGTATGTAGATAACATGCCATAGTGACACGTAATTCTCTGTAATTTTCGAAAAAGAGATCTGGCTGCAGTAGACTAACCATTGTCAATTCCTTCCCTGGTTCGGACGTACTGGGAAAATAAGGAGAATGATACAGTGACTAGTCTTAGAGTACTAGACTCTATTAGTATATTTGTCAGTTGGGATAAAAAAAAAATGTCCCACAGCCTGGAAGCCAGGTTATGTTGATATTACGTCACAATGAGTATAATGATCACTATGACCTCATCTTGAAACCCATACACGTGTTTATATTATAACCTAATTTTGGAGGCAAAAGTGATTTACACCCCTGTATCCAATAATCGCCATCGATGTATTATTACTATGAGGAGATTCATGTATCACCCCCCACGTCGCAGTCCTGTATGGTTTAGTATTGTTCGGAATGATACTCGGTTCTGATGATCATTAGGTTTTTGAATGATTGTGTTTCGAGAAGCATTCTTAATCAAATCGGATGATAAGCTCATGAAGCATGCATTTATGAATTGCCCCTTGTCTCGTACCAGTCGTAAAAGGGGAGAGGGGGTGAGAGTGGGGAGGGGGGGGGGGGGGTGGAGTGGTGTCGAGCGCCTTGTGAATAATTGAAGGGAAACCAACGTACCGGTAAGCATTTTGCTTACATAATCATGATACAGTATTCATCCCAGAATGAACATTGATGCATACAATTAAACAAGGTTCATATACCTTTAATACACTACACGAGTATGATTGGTGTTTCATAACACTTGAATTGCTATAGAGTTACAGGCATTATATTGAATGCCCCAGTATATTAATATCATTCTTTGCTGCAATCAAGGATCCAATGACTATGTTGGTGATGCTTTTAAAGTTAATGTGAAAGTAATTTTGCATGGAAACCACACCATACGACATGATCGGACCGCGATCTGCAATCGTGTGGGCGTGATACTGGACATGTGACGTCACCTTCTTGCACGAATCTAATGACCGGGTCCTCGAGTCGTAGGACTGATCGGATCGTGTCGTCTGCGGTGGCCTGTAAGGTCACTGAGGTCACCGACTCCTCCTGCATTCTTAGTATCCAAGCACTTCTCCTTCCAGTGTTTGTATTTGGCAGCCAACACGGTATTGCAGTGCCCCTGACTCATGGGGGTTGCTAGCCCTTACGGTACCGGGCACCCATGGGCGCCCGGGGCGACACGACCTTGTCCTCATATGAGGTACACGCATATTTAACGTCATCGGTTACGCCTTCCAGTAGCCTGAATAAAGTACTGAAGTGGTGTCGTCTTAATGAACATGTTGTCAAGACAGTTGGCTCTAAACTGACTCCAGTGAGAGATTTAGCGGCCCGATATTATCTAACGGGCTAGTGTCAGATGGTGACATTGACCATTGATACTTGTGATGTTTACAATCATGACGGTGATGGTGACGTTGATGTCACCTCAAAATTTATAGATTTGGTTGTTCGTGACTGTGACATGGTTGATTTTAATCACGATATAATCAATGTCAACCTTGTGCAATGGTAGTTGAATTAACTAGTACCTATGCCGAAGTGCTTTGTTTGAGGTGTTGATAACTTATTGATAGACGAGTTTTGAGATACCTTAAAATTAGAATAGAATACGCTACCAAAGTTGTTTGGCGGTCACCCCTGTGATACATGTACCCTGTACATAATCGAGGTCATTTCGTAGAGACTTCCTGGCAATTTAACGGCGTCTGTTTTGACTAAAAATACGTCCACTTCCTGGGGCGATTAAACACAATGGTTGAGTAACTCGACCTAACCTGAGCATTCACTTTGCGTCACGAAAAATACATTCAGTATAAATTTAGGATGTGAGAATACTCACAAAGGGCTTTGTCTTGCTTGCGTCATCCATCCATGCGCTCATGTAAAAAAAAATGCGGGTACGAACACTTTCACTATAAATAAAAATAGAAAATAGATAGTTACAACAAGACGTTGGTTCATTACTTTATCCTCAGCTTACAACCCAGTCCGTGCAGATAGTCTGGTTTCCACAGAAGTTTGGCCGTAATTTCGGGCCAATTATATGACCGAGGGTACACTTGAGCCATGGCGGAATGTAGGGCAGGTCATGACTGAGAACAGGCCTGCCTGCTCGCACAACTCAAAAACGCGTTAGACGGACGGGCGGGTGAACGAGTGTAGGCCTAATTGGACTTGATTTCATCTGATTTGATGCTTATAATGTCGAGGATCAGCATGGTCAGACTGCGTTTAACAAGTGATTGGGTAATTCTCAACGACACCGGTTGGACATCATATACACTACTGTGCACTTGACAAACCAATGTTTTTATGAGTATCAGGCTAATGACCATTCTATTTCTACCTTCGCTCTCTTCTCTTTTCCCCTCCACCCTTTCCCTCGCCCTCTCCTCCCCCTCCCTTCTTTCTTTTCATTCCCCATCCTGAAAATTGTCACTCTTTCACGAATGGAATATGAGTCAATGTTTACTTGAATATTTACAAACAATTTATTGGGTATGTCAATCGAGATACTCACCCGAAATTAGGTTGACAAACTACAGCGGAATACATTGCATTTCCCCAAAAAATGTGTACATGCGCCACAATTACTAGTAAGCATCATCGAAGTTCAAACTGTATTAACAATCAGCTAGAGTGTGTAACCCCATTAGAACAACTTTCTTAATTATATTGACAGAATAATGGAGGTTGATACATTATTTCTGGCATCGGTAAAGCAAAGGTTGTGCGTGCCAATAAGCCAGTTCGTAATTACAATTTGCGCATGAGCAGATGAAGGTCATAGTGACCAAACCAGCTTGTTGGTTTTTAAATCACTGAGATAAGCATCATCATTAATAAGTTATTTTAGAATATGCTTGCTTTCCAATTTATAAAAGAACACCAAGGTGTTCAATCATGGGGTATTTGACAACAGGCCAAACGACAACAATTAGTTTACAATAAACAATGTAATAGAAGCTTTCCCAATTGTTCACAGACTGTAGCCTACTATTCTTGTCACCTGTTTTGAGATGGTTCCTTTATTAGAGGTTGAATATCGCAAATTGCTATGTCGGGTAAGCACATTACGTAACATCTCCTTTTGAAATGATATATTAATCAACTGCTTATCCTAATGAAAAAAGGAAAGGTCATAGTGACTAAACTTGCTCCAGAGCTAACTACGAACTGGTGTATTGCGATCCTCTCCTTTTTTTTTTTTATTTAACCTACTTAAACAAATCGCCAAATTTTCATTCTAATTGCAGATGGATGAATAATGGCTAGATCATTGATTGGCTAATGAATAATATTGGGGAGAGACATACGGTATTTACTTAAATAATGAATTAGGCTACTTCATTCATTTTGTGATTATATTCATTTTCAAATCATTTTCAGGCAATCAGATCATGAGCCAAATCTGTCTATCGACATTATTAAAAAAAAGTAATAAGTAAGTAACCTAAACAAGATAATTTTATATTCAATAGAAAATTTTTATGTAGTACTTCCTCCCCTCCCACTTCATACTTCTCCATCAGCTCATCTTCTTGTTCTGTATGTCTGTCCCTATCTGTATTTCTCCGTCGATCAATTGTGTTGAACAACAGTGTTGCCAACGTACATGACTCTTATCCCTGTAACCTCTGTTACGTCATCATTGCCACATACCGCCTACTATGCTGCGGAGGAAAACATTCAGATTAATTCTTCTTCAAGGAGAACGTATTCAAGCTCTCTATCCAGACATGCAACTCCCCCCCCCCCCTCCCCCCCCCCCTCCCCCTCCTTCTGTCTGCCTGTCTACGGATTTCGCTTCCAGATAATTCCCCACTTAACCTAGAGATATTGCTATAAACATGCTATAAACATATAGATACGTGTTTATTTATGTATTTATGATGTATGTCTTTCCTGCCCTCCCACTTCACACTTTTGTAATGGCTCATTTTCTCATTTCTGTATGTCTGTTCTCATTGTTATATCTCCGTCGATCAACTGTAGACAACAATGCTGCCAAAGTACATGACTCTTATCCCTGTAATCTCTGTTACATCATCAATGCCACATACCGAGTGCCTAATGTGCTTTGTTCCGGAGAAAAAACCAAACAAACATGCAGGTCTCATTCAGATTAAGCTCGTATTCAATCTCTTCATTCGGCCATGCTTCCACCCCCTCACCCCCCCCCCCCCTTCCCTTCTGTCTGTCTGTCTCCCCACTTAATCTAGAAGGATCGCTATAAACATGCACTGTTGTCATAGTATTATTTTGCACGATACGTGTGGTGGTATTATGGTAAGGATGTATTAAGCAGAATACATCCTTGATAATACTTAAGGAAGTGGCAGGAAACCATCACGTAACCTTGAGAGAAGGCTAGATAATTTTGACAAGACGTGGCTGGGAGATGTGAAGTGAATGGCATGGAAAGTGCACACGGAAATGGAGCGGAATGGATTCTGATCTTCTTGAGCGCATTAAGCACGCATCGAACTCGACTTGAATATCGACATCTGCGAAATATAAAGTGGACATGACCAGTATGTACGCGTGTGTGTGTTTGTGTTTGTGTGATAGAAAGAGAACGAGAGAGACAGAAACAGAGACAGAGACAGAGAGACAGAGGCAGAGAGACAGGCAGACATATAAATAGAGAGATGATTATATCATGAACATAGAGAGAATTGGATAGGGGTATTGGAATGCAAGGAAAGGGATAAGGCAAGTGTGTGTGTGTGTGTGTGTGTGTGAAATGGGAGGGGGGGGGGTGGGGCGTACAACCTAGGAAAACTAATTGTGACGTAAGCAGAGAGAAATCAATTCTCATGGGATTCTGAACAAACTCCTTCACTCCAAAAGTATGTCCCTGTCATCTTTTAATCATGACGACAACCCGTGAAAAACACGATTATATGTTCCCTTCTTCATGATATATTTGGAAAAAGAGATTTGATAAGAAATCGAGGGTGACATTGAGCACGAGCCTGTAAGCTGATGGGTATAATGACATTCCTTGAATACATTTGTACATGAACGATGTGCTCGAGTCGCCATTTTAATGAATTTGATGAATTTCTACCTTGTGAGCATTGAGCAATCGGCCGCACGATGACGTAGAAAAATGAAAGAAATTCAACCTTTTGTGACGCGAAGGACGTAGAGTAATCATTGCTGCGTCAAGGCTTCCATTGCCAGCCTTGAAATTTAGAATTGGAAAGAAACATTTAAATGAGAGAAGAGAAACATTGAAGGTATCATTTCCGCTGTGCACTCAGCGATAGATGTCTAGCTTTTGTTATCGTAATCATCTTTGAAAGTGCATTGATATGGGAATTTGTTATCCCTGCTGTCTAGTTATAACATTACGCTTTCGTGAATGTTAATGTGATGTGTACTCCAGTGGAAATCGAATTGTACCCATGGGTGATACTGTTCAAGCTTGATGAGGAACGCATCCTTCCGTCACACACACATACGGACACACAGACACACGCACATACAAACACACGATCTAAACCCCGCTCCCGTTCTGTATTGATCATCAGCGTGATCAGTGGTTTGTTATCTTTTCTTTACTTTTCCCCTTTTCTCCTTTCCCCTGTTTCTGTCTTAACATCACATTTTCTGTTTGTCTTTGTCTTTCTCCTCGTTCTCTCTGAGATTATTTGTTATTATCTTCTCCTCTTAATGTATCCCACCTTTCAGTCATCTCCCCTTTGTTTGTCCATCTGACTCTCTCCCGCCCCATCTCAAGCAGCGCGTGAGCATTCTAGGTTCTAGACTTATTTTATCAGCCCGAATTTGTGTACTCAGTGCGCTGTAGTAGGTTGTAGCAGTATTTTATCAGGCAGAATTCGTGCACACTGCGCGCTACGGAATTGAGCGCAGCGAATCAAGCGATTGCACGATCCCCGGATAAACGCAGTGCGCCACGGAACTGAGCGCAACCAATCACGACAGTGCGCGATCCCCGAGAATTGCCAGCCCGGAGAAACGCAGTGCGCCACGGAACTTGGCGCAACGAATCGCGCGATTGCGCGATCCCCGACAATTTTATTCGAAGAATTTACCCCGGACTGAATATTCTTAGTGATTGCGCAAGCACTACATTCGTCGCTCTCAGTTCGGTAGCGCGCTGTGTACACGAATTCTGGCTGATAAAATACGTCTAGAATCCAGCCTACGCGTGAGATGCGATGGACCATTTCTCCACTAATGGACGGAATATTCTGCATAAATCTCAGGGGATCTCCTTGTGATTGCTCGCCACACAAGAAATTAACGAGATGCAGTCAATTTATTATGCAGAGCTAGCCTATGCCACTTTCTTAGCTCTGAGCTGTTTAATCAGTGAAACCCTGCGGGCATCCAATATACACTACCCATATCTGATTTTTCACGCCGACGCCATTTACATTTCACAAGGTGTTAGCGTATCATATTGGATACTGATCCGATCTGAAATTGAAGAGTGCTTATGTTTTGATTTTACTTCCTTCAAAATACGACCTAACATTATATTGTAAGTCTAGTTACCAAAGATTTGGACACATTCCATTATGACATTGATGGATGCATATTGTCATGCCTACTCTACATATCCCATAACAAAACTATTATATCTCACTCTTCTCTTTCACGTTTATTTTGAGCAAAGAATGATATAAAAGCAACACATTATGGGTGAATCACAAACTAAATAAATGCGTGAAATGCGGGTATGCATTATTAAACGGAGCCAGACTCCATACCGTGTTAGATGCAATACAGTTCCTCGCTATGATCATAATGACCGCCGCGAAATTGAACAGTTCAAGGAGAGTACATAGCCCTCGCGGACGAATTGACAATAATACAGGTAGTCACATTAATTGATATGATTAATGAATATGGAATATAGCGCACGAACCATTGTTTTACATAATACGCCGTATCGGTGAGCCCATGATAGCGCACATTATCAATAACTCTCGTACCTGTTATAGGCCTACACAACCCGTCTTGGCTTAGCATTTTGGTTTATGCTCCGCGGAGCAAATAATATGCAATTTCGATTCATACAACTCGTTTACAATTACGACAAAGGGAACCAACCAGGTGCGAAGGCCAGTGAGAAAGGAAATAATTTTTGTGATCATTGGGTAGCGGACCTTAGCAAATAGAGGTATAATGGTTCGGACTTATCAAGAAAACGTTAACTTTCGTAATTACTTGATTCCTCTATATTATATGCAATTACACCTCAGTCCATACATAAAACTAAATGGCTAGTAAAATGTCAGGTTGTGACCTGGGTTGACTTGATTCCTAAGCCACCCCCTCCCCCCCTCTCCCTTCCCCTCCCCCCCCCCCCCCACGCGTTACACTCTGAAAAAAACGAAGATTCGTTTCAGAACCATTTCACCACGATATTTTGTCGTGCTCATCAGTTAACTTAAAAAACGTAAAAACTGTCTTGTCTTGAGCTGCACTGTTTTAGCAAAGAAGTGCTTGTAAGAACCTGTTCTATATTTAAACATGATGGTGAATAATGGTCATGAAAACTCATGATAGCTGTAGACACATATGAATGGGTGTCAGATTGTCAGATTGTGGCAAATCGGGAACATTTTTTAGGAGCCATTGTTCTAAGAATGGATGTATGCGTATACCACAAAGATATTCAAAGATATAACATTTTACCCGTTGACATATGATTATTGTATGTATTTTACACCCACCTTTATGAACAATAACTCCTTCATAAAAAACAGATAAAAGGCAAATTTTGGAATCATACAGCACACAATATAATGTAAGAGCAGCTCGCTAGTGACGTCACACGAAGTGACTCGTAACTTTATTATACATTGACGGATTTTCGTCAAACCTTCACTAATACGTTACTTTCATTTTTATGCTAAAATTCAAATTAATTGATCTCCAGGGTGGAATTTTCATTAAATCAATCCCTTTATTACCTGTCGCTTTGTGGGCCAACTCAGTGCGAGCAAACATGCCCTCTGCTTGGCTGCGCAATGCAAACACACCCCGATTCTAGCACGTAACATCGTGCTGACATACCCGGCCGTGTGCAAACAGCCACCAAAACGGTTCCAGTCGACACCAATCGTCAGAAAGCGGGAACAAATTTATCCGCATGTGCAAATACTAATGGATGTCGCGTGGGAACTATTCAACGACACCCGGTGCGCGCTATTGTGAATATTAAACAGCCTGTCACTTCTCGTCTGTTGAGTGCTTTATTCAATCCCTCTAATACCATTATCATATCCGTTGCCATAGTGATGCGTGAATGCAAGTGTGTGTTATATGCACAACGCATCAGTAAATCATGATATAACTTGTTTTTTTTTTCATATCAATTTCTGTCGTTGGGTGTTATGTCAATGTGGTGATATGAAGCATATATCCGATAGATCGCTTGTCAAATTATAGTCTTGTGAAAGTACTAAAACGTCGAAATTTGATTATGGTCACCCTGTATTGCCATATCCTATTCAGCTAAACATGCCAACATTCACACTGACATAGCACAGGGCTAAAGGCAATGTTATGCTACGTTGTGAACTAGTGTTAGAAAACATGTTTTGTTCATTCTGTAACAATAGGAATTGTGCTGATGCGCACATTGAAAAATGGATGAACCTCAGAGAAAGCATCGTTGCCATTATACTTTGCCTTTTGATGAAACCATATAATTCCACAGACTAATCGCAAATCTCATCGAGGTGTTTAAGCGTTTGTCACGTGACATCCTTTTTGTGTATCGTGGATATCAATATTGTTATTGAACAGTGAAGGTGAACGGTATGCATGTGTGTGTGTGTGTGTGTGTGTGTGTGTGTGTGTGTGTGTGTGTGTGTGTGTGTGTGTGTGTGTGTGTTTGTGTGTGTGTGTGTGAGTGAGTGTGTGTGTGTTTGTGTGAAAGAAGAGAGAGTGAAGTAGAGAGAGAGAGAGAGAGACAGACAGACAGACAGACAGACAAAGAGAGCAGTATTAAGTGAGAAACATAATAGACGGAGACATAATGATTGCACGTGAAGGAACGACTGAGAGCTTTCGTTTTAAAGGGCTGTTCAAATTCACACTAGCATTGACAAGTGTTTTTAAATGTCTACTGAGAAATCTAACGTACCAGCACGATGGCTGAAATTCAGTGAAAATTGTCTGTTGTGTGTTGTCATTGTTGGTAGTGCTGGCTTGAAATGATGATATATAATTACGTTTATTTGACCTTCCATAAAAAGTATTGCGGACAGAAACAGAAATAAGAGAAGAAAAACAGTTAGAAGGAAACATTAACAGAAGGCAAAGCAGGGAGAGAAAGAGAGTTAAACTGTTAACCATTTGTATGCCACATGTTCATTTCTTCACGAGTAATACACGCAAATCCTATCGAGCAATATACTGTGGCCTGCCATGACATGCTTTGGTTTGTAAATATTGACCACTGTGATGCATTTATTAGAACCAATATTATTATGTCGGTACGAGCCTGCATGTAACGGTACATTCACGCGCTGAACATTATGGTCTACTAGCAATCAGAAGGATACTACTAGTACACAGGTCAATCGACAGTATGGAGATCTCATAGTCCCACATACAGCGCGCACTGTTTGGCGTCTGTCAATGTATGTACGAGTGTTGGTATGGGAGATTCACTTAGCCGACACCATAACAATTTTATATGCGGGTAGTTTGTTGAGGGATTCCTTTTTTTTTTAACGCTAGCCTTCATCCAATTTAATTTCCCTTCCTCTTTTGTTTTCCGTTGTCTTCAAATTCTACCAAAGTTTTATTAACCCTTAATGTGCCACTGGTGAATTATTTCACCATGAACACATGCATACACACATACACACACACATACACACACACACACACGCACACACACACACACATCCATATGAGAAGCAGTTTATCTGGTACACAACGATTTAATGCAATCGTTAATCTTTTGTTTAAGACATCATTAAATATAAAAGATTTTAAAAAATAGATTTGCGAGGGCTTCCTTTCCAAACCCGATGTCATGAAGCAAAAAAATCCTTCACAATCAATTTAGTCCAAGATGATTTTTTAACAGAGGTTCTGTCAGTCGTGGGGACTCTTTTTGCATTATGGGGGAACTGGGCCTCCTTTAACCGCCCCCCCCCCCCCTCCCTCCCCATTCCGATTCATATTGATGATCGTGTAAACACTCTCAAGACTCCCAATCGTCGTCTGCCAGTACCATGTACGTGTAAGTGGATACGGCTCTATGAGCATACGTGTATAACCCTCCCTCTACATGAACCTTACCTACCACTCCGACTGCAACAAACGTATCGTTGCTCGATCGATAGTAACGTAAATTATTGACTGGGCTACATTGTTCAGTTTAGTCATGGCGGCCGGCCTCCATAGAAGTCGCAATATATCGATCCATCCACTTTTGGCATAGACATGAAAGACGACGGTATGTAAATATCTGAATATAGCGCACTGTGCTCTGTTAACTGCATACTTCATATTTGGGATTATAATGATGCATGATAGTAATCAAGGTGCAATGTTTGCGACGGCGAAGGAATTTGACCCTCTTAGTCTTAGTCCCATAGGTAATTAACTGTGTTTTAATTGATATCGGACTACAATAGATGAGTGTTGATAGGGTTAATATCGTTTTACACATGCTGGAAGAAATGCTGGCATTGAGGTGGGAATAAAACACAACTTGACGAGTTGATTTGAATAAAAACAGACATTTCATGTCTTGAAGGAAAATATATATTTAACACATTATTATCACAAGGGTTGTTTTAGTTATAATAAAGGCTCTTTGATGTTCAGCCTATTTATGGACAACGGGGTATTCGTTTGTTTATTGAAATTAAGGGTTGTGACAATCCTACCGAGCCTTTCGGAAGGTTTTTTTTCCATTCTGACAAGGCGTGGCGGCCGGCTTGGTGTCTGACCATCGCCAGGTTTGTGACCATCGCAAAATCTGTTCATCTCCTTGGTATCTGACCATCTCCTTGGTATCTGACCATCGCCTTGGTATCTAACCATCGCCTTGGTATCTGTTCATCTCCTTGGTATCTGACCATCGCCTTGGTATCTGTTCATCTCCTTGGTATCTGATCATCTCCTTGGTATCTGATCATCTCCTTGGTATCTGACCATCGCCTTGGTATCTGACCATCGCCTTGGTATCTGATCATCTCCTTGGTATCTGATCATCTCCTTGGTATCTGACCATCTCCTTGGTATCTGATCATCTCCTTGGTATCTGATCATCTCCTTGGTATCTGACCATCTCCTTGGTATCTGACCATCTCCTTGGTATCTGACCATCTCCTTGGTATCTGACCATCTCCTTGGTATCTGACCATCTCCTTGGTATCTGTTCATCTCCATGGTATCTGACCATCGCCTTGGTATCTGACCATCGCCTTGGTATCTGATCATCTCCTTGGTAGCTGACCATCCTTGGTATCTGATCATCTCCTTGGTATCTGACCATCCTTGGTATCTGACCATCCTTGGTATCTGACCATCTCCTTGGTATCTGACCATATCCTTGGTATCTGATCATCTCCTTGGTATCTGATCATCTCCTTGCTATCTGACCATCTCCTTGGTATCTGACTATCGCTACTTGGAGCGGCGGGAAAACTCGAGCAACTTCCCTCAGGCGGTGAACCGCGAGCGTCAGCGGCAAATCGCTTTCTTGTTAACGTAGTTTTACACTTCAATAAATTGCAAATTTATACACACGATGATGCAAACGAATCTTTGAGCCTTCAAGGCAAGATAAACAGAAAAACTGACGCACGACTCCTTTGCGGATTTGACCAAAAGCAGATGCACAAAATCCTATTTTTGTATCTTCATGAAGAATATATTAATTTTTTAAAGCAGGCGAGAGCGGAGAGGAGTTTTATAGCCGACCATAAATCATTGATGAAGGGGAATTAATATTTGCAGTGATAAGTGGAAGATCATAATTTTATCTCCACTTCTCATTTTACACCCCCCCCCCCCCCCCTACTCATTAATGACCCACTCTCTCTCTCCTTCTCTCTCCTCATTTCCCACTCGTATGATATTATGCTTATATATCACTTTTTTTCTGCCCTGGCCCCCCTCCGCTCCTCCCCCCCCCCCCTTCCCCTCCGGCAGCTCGTTAACATTTTGTGTACCAGGCAAACAACTACTCTACGAGTTTTATTACTCGTGTGCAAAATTGCATCAATGCAAAACACAGAATTAATTCTACTTTTGATATTTTGCTACCTTTTCTTTCTTTATATCCTTCATTAGTCAATTTCTTCCGCTAGCATGATGTATTGTGATTCGGGGAAGTGTATAGCTTAATTATGAGATTAAAGCATATTGAGATCATACACACCATGCTCAAACGCCAACATCCACAATGATCAAATGGCAACATTAATAATTTGCAAGGTGCACTTAAATTAATTGCAAAAGTATCATTCCTCTATACAAAATAGATCGTGTCACCGTGATACCAGTCAGAAAATACTACCTGGTTATCAAGTATTTGCCTTGAGAAAAACTCAATGCTGTGTATCAGTTGAACGAAAATATTATAAATGTTGTGTGAACACCTTAATGCAAATGCATGTACACGTACATTGTAGTTAAATTATTATCGTCAACGTTATATACTTTATCTAATACGCACGATATCGGGTTCATGTCGCACAGTGTACTATCATGAATATATGGTGTTGTAAGGATATGTTTTTGCATAGAGAATAGATGAACACTTAACCATAATGGTAGGAAATATCATAATTTAGATTGCGCCTCGTATCTATAGACCCGATGAAAGTATTCAGGCATGTTATATATCTATAAATTACATGTTCTGCATACCTGGATCATCCTGGATGTAATTATCAACTGAAATCTACCGTACAGTCAAGTTGTTTATATCGAGTATGTTAGCCGCTCGTGCGTGAAGCATAATAGTTTATAGTTAACGCGCGTCGGTGCCTGCAATTTACAAACATGAAATGAGATAAAAAAAAATCATAAATATAACCTCGTTGGCACGTTGTGTTCATACAGTAAACAACATTCATTCACATTGGTAGTCAATGAAAAGTATATGTTTTTTCATGATCAACCAATGATAACAAGCTGTATTTATATTGATTTATTCTGGAAAAAAGGGGATGACTGAGAAGAGAATAATGATGAGTTATTGGCAATGATTACAATGATCTGCAGTTTGAATTGCTACTATCATGACTATTACTACTTATTCGACTACTACTACTGCTACTACTACTACTACTACTACTACTACTACTACTACTACTACTACTACCACTACTACTACTACTGCTACTACTATTATTACCTCTACCACTACTACTAGTACTGCTGCTGCTATTACTACTACTAATGCTTTTACTAATACTTCTACTACTACTACTACTACTACTACTACTACTACTACTACTACTACTACTTCTTCTTCTATTACCTCTACGACTACTACTGCTACTACTGCTGCTGCCTTACTACTACTACTACTTCTACTACTACTTCTACTAATACTTCTACTACTACTACTACTACTACTACTACTACTACTACTACTACTAATACTACTACTATACTACTACTACTTCTACTACTACTACTACTACTACTACTACTACTACTACTACTACTACTACTACTACTACTACTACTACTAACGACTTTTAATATTTCTACTATTTCTCATACTACTGCAATGTATAACTACTTTTACCACCCCATCTACCTCTGGTGATGATGATATTAAGAAAATATTAAAGTGGAGAGGCGGAGAAATTAATGATGCCTATTGATGTAAACACGCCACTACCACAGCTTCTTCCTCCTTAATCAAATCCGAGAGAAAAATCAGACAAGGACACGAAGACAGAATCTATCGTTTGTCACCTCGCGCGGAAGAAAAAAAAAAACGTAGCTCACACACCTTGTGGTTGGCTGCTTCCATTATCGAATCGTGTCACGAGCAATGCGGAGTATACCACAGAGGAGGCAAGTGAAGGCACACGGTGTGGTTCCCATAGCAACGGATGGTACCAGGGCATCGCGTGTAGAACATGGGTACGATGGGAAAATAGGTAGGCTTTCTTCTAGGCTGTTGGGGTATTTCTAAACCAAACTATTCAACAAAGGGGTCTGGTTGCAGTAGACTAATCATTCTCAATTTCTTTCCCCTGCTCCTGAGGAAAGAGGAGAGTGATACAGTCAGTGACTAGTCTTGAATACTAGACTCTACATTTTCAATTTGGGTCGGCAACGCCCAACAGTCTGGAAGCCAGGCTAAGAAACATTTCAACATTTAGACTGTCCTACTCTGGCAAAAGGAAGCAACTATCAAAAGAGACTTCTCTTGTACATGATCAAAATTTGTCTGTCATTTGCATTGGCATCAATGCAACACCACATCATGTTAGATTGAATATCTCGCAGCAAGATGAACTTTTCTTATCCAGATTTTGCCTGTATGTAGGGATTGCTGGGTACAATCCAAGAATACCAATAACACAGATTTGAGTGATTTGTCACTTGCTTTCTGTATTTTGCCTGTATGTAGGGAATGCTGGGTACAATCTAAGAATACCAATAACACAGATTTGAGTGATTTGACACTTGCTTCCCTTTGTCAGAGTAGGGCAGATTTGTTTGGATGAGTTTATATGATTGTGAAGCATGAGGGTGTTCCGAATACCATACAGTCATACACAATGACAATTAAGTCATTCGAAACTAAATTGTTATCAGGTTGCAATGTCTATGTACAATCATGTCCTACTCCTAGTAAAGGAAGCACAGCTTTATATAGCGAACAACTAGACAATGCACACACAATTCTCTACGTGCTTGTATGATGGGAAAGCGGAACAAAAATTATCCCATAGTCATAATATCTGGAAAAAATAATGTTTATTACATGAAATGATCGAAACTATGGCAAGGTGAGATCATTATTTCTTATCGATTGTACTTATATCGTTCATATTTTCTGTAAATGTTGTTTGTTGATTTGATTTATTTTAATAAAAGACCCATCAAACTTATAACACAGTGTATTACCTATGGGACTGTGATGGTAATGTCCCATCACGACCCATTCGGGATGTATCGTGTTACCGGCTCATGTTTGCCCTCTTGTACCGTATGGGATTAATCCCGTCGGCGGAGAATGGAAAACCGAGAAGATTCATTCTTCTGGCCAGAGCACATATTTATATAAAGCAGGCGGTTGTCGGTTGCCCAAAATGCTACTAGTAGTTCAAATAAAAAGAGCTGGACACAAAATTAAAATAGACTTCAATTTAAAGTGCGAGGTTGAAAGGCTTGATTAAAATGTGATGTCGTCATCACGTGATGAATGTCAGCAGAAATACCGCGTTTGAGCAAACGCCGCTGTACATTTTAATCCTTGATGTGTCTACAATTTTATTGATTGTATTGTGAAACGATTCCCCAGACTTCCCCCATCAAACCGACTCTTGGATGTTATGGATGTACTCTATAGACTGTTTACGACACGATTTCAATTGCTCCTTGTAGACAACTCGGCGCAAAATAATGCTGAGTCCTGCGCGTACATCATCATCGTACATATTTTATGAAATTCAGTGCTTGCAAGTATGCGAGAATGCAGGACTTGGTATTAATTTCATGAATTATTTTGCGCGAACCAAACTCTATATTCCCATCACCCCCACCCCGCACAACTCTCTACAACTCCACCCCACCCCCCCCCCCCCTCCAACTCCTCTCGCTCAATATGTATAATATTGTACACAATTAAAAGCGTGTATAAGTGGCGTTTCTTCCATCAATCAAACCCTAGCCTCGCATCCATACTGTTTGCATTTTCAATCCAAGCTACAATATTTAATTAACTACGATATTCAATAAAGCCATTACACGACACTATTCAATACATATTATATGTATAATGCAGTAGGCACATTAATTCGCAGTTCCTTCTTCGACTCGCCGAAGAGGATGCACAGTATGCTAGAGAATGGACATATATTGTAGTCTTGTTATCCGGGAGAATGTCAAGGGTTTCAAGTAAACGCAAATAGCCTTATCATTGCGCAAGACATGATTATAGTCCAGATTAACATTCCCAAATACCCAAACTCACAGTGTAGCAGAAAATAATGTTAGCCTTTACCCCCATAAACATGTTTGCGCGTGCGTGTGTCTGTTCTGTCCGTCCGTCTGTCTGTTTCTCTCTCCATCTTTCTCGTTGTAAGAGCGTGTGCGCGCATGAGTGGAAGTGAGGGGGGAGTAAGGGCTCAAAATAATATGTCTTGTAGTTGTAATACACATTTCGATTCATTGTTGAATAATAGTTTTCAGTACAGACCTTGGACGGCCGTGTACATACACATATTCTACCTACTCAATGCACTCTGACTCAGTGATCGACTAACAAGGGGTATAACATGTAGACTACTCATTTGGCCCTAAAGTTGTAGGTATTTGTTAAGGAAAAAATGTGGTTTATACAACAAGTGCACTGGAACATGTTGGCAAATGTTGCGTAAACCCATGCTTTGTCTCGTTAACAGGAACGACATGTATGTACATGTTCAAATACACAATTTTCCTATTCCTCCATTGAGAGGGAAAGAAGCCAGAGGAGCTATGACGTCATTAGGGTGTATCCTGTGTTACCAGACAGAGTTGTTAACCGACTGGGTTGTGTCCATGCAGCTCACAGGCTAGTACAGTACTATGAGTACCTAGGCTAATTCCTCCAATGAACAAAAATGGTTACACGCTACGCTCAAACCATCTTAACTCATACTTATTATGGTATGTTTTCTTTATTGATTTGTGTTATCATTGATCTTAATATTAGAATATTATCTGTTTCAATAACACATGTAAAGATAAAAGAATAAGACATTGCATTTTGAACCCTCTTCCGGAGAAGTCTATGCTACTGGAAGATAATCATTGCGGTCATGTGATTTTATATAGGCCTATATTGAGTTATCGTAGTTATCTTGTTTATATATTGACTATTTCTTCTTGGAATGGACGTTTTCCTTGTTAAGTACAGTGTGTTGTTTTCAGTGGAGAAGAGTGTTTGTACATCCCTGTGCTGGCTCACTAAGCTGTGCTAAAGGCTTACTTCAAACTGTGCAGATAGCCTTCGATAAGTCGTACTAGAATTATCTTCGTAACATGGATCCATTGCTAGGAACTTAATCTATTTATTGGCCTCCATTTATGTTAATGACTGTATGGTTGTATTAAACTATCTTCGTGCTCAGTGCTATTGTAGGAAAAACAAACATACATAATACACGTTATAGTTTGCCCATACGCATGATGATAATTAAAGAATATCGGGTAAAGTTTGGGGGTGGGATGTTCAGGTTCAATCATGCTGGTTCATTTGTCTTTCGTTGCATTTATTTTTGAATATCTTGTGCAAACC
Organism: Arbacia lixula; assembly: GCA_963669155.1. Taxonomy (NCBI): domain Eukaryota; kingdom Metazoa; phylum Echinodermata; class Echinoidea; order Arbacioida; family Arbaciidae; genus Arbacia; species Arbacia lixula. The sequence continues at coordinate 8,298,125 of OZ022591.1, read as the reverse complement.
TTAAACACATTATTTGTCAGGGTTGTGATGAGCCGATTCTGTGCACAAGGTCATTAAGAGCCGGAGTTCAAGTCGATATCATTTTATGGTGTTTTTAATCAGATGAGGCATTCTTCTCGATGATTTATGGTATCTTTATTAGTTCCCCTCTCCTGCAAATACTCAACCGCGTTGGACTTTGAAAAAACAAACAGTAAACACGGTAACGATACATCAAAGTATTTTCCAGTCTAGAAAGAATGCTTGGGTAAAATAATTACATTAAAAAGGGGCAACGTCTTGGGCACGTATTAGTTAATCGGATAGGAGTCTTGAAGACGTGGGTAAAGTACAGTTTGCTCTTTTGATTAATGCTAAATCCTGATTAGTGTTATTGGCTTAAGATAAAGCACGTGCGGTTAGACAATTTCTGTGGATCCTCATTTACACACTCCCTCCCCCTTCCCCGTTCATCAGTCCGCAATTGCTGTCGTTATTGGGATGATATAGCTTGAGAGTATGTAATGGCAGTGCTTTAGCTGGGGTTACCTACTAACTTTGAACAACATTATTCCTTGCATTTTGATATTGAAAAATTCCCCCTGGTTGATATTCAGGGGGAATGACATGGCAGACACAAAAATCACCGTTATCATCGGGATGTGCAAGCATTCTAACAGGTCTTTTGTATAGCCCCAGTGCTTCTTATTTGATTTGTCCAACATTGTCTCTATAGGTATTGCTTTCTTAAAAGCATAAGAAATGTGTTATTTGCGACATAATCATTACGTTTTACCAATCGTTACGTTTTTACTCCATGGTAGGGTCCACGTTCTCTCATATTATCTTGTAAATGTTATACCTCAATTATCTTTTCCGTATATTACATGCATACAATACAGATCAGACGTTAAACAGTCATACCATTATGATACTGATGTAGTAGATATAGTCGTGTTATGTCATTTATTTCGTATGCGTGTTTGATATCATTTGCAGACTGAATAGCCTATTGGGGTGAATTTCAAGGGGTCAGCATCTCGCAAAAGCTTTTTCAAATATAGGGTTTCTGTCCACTCCGCCAGGTTTTCATACTGCTCTTAATCAAGAAGTGAAGTGGAATTTTTAACGTGCAGAGAGTGGCTCTTCTAAACACAGGAACTCCATTCCACACCCTATCCGTAATACTGGTACAAATTCTCCTTAATTATCACAAGGGCTTCCGCTTCTTTTCAATCTTGAGTGGTATTCGGTCACGTCATATCCGTAGGATTTCCTCCATGAGATCTACTCTAAACAGCATACATGAATCAGCGGAATAAGATTTTGTTGACCTCTGAGGTGGTATTCCAGAACGATCTTAAATGCTAACTTAGGAAAAATCTTATCCTAAGACTAAGATGGTATTCCAGAACGATCTTAAATGCTAACTTAGGAGAAATCTTATTCAAAGTCTAAGATGGTATTCCAGAACGATTTTTTCTCCTGATTTCTGGTATGTTAATCATGACTAGCAACGTCATTGAGAAGTCAATGGAGTATAAACGTACTTTATATCTGTGATTGGCCTGGCTTCCAGGCGTTTAGACATTAAAATCTAAACTTAAAAAATAGAGTTCAGTACTATATACAATATAACTCGTCGCTTTATCACTATCCTATTTTCTCAGTCCGCATAATGCAGGAAATAATAAAAAAACGACCATGATTAGTCTACTGCTGCCAGACCACTTTATTGAATAATTTAGATCAGAAATGCCTAATAGCCTTGCAGGCAGGCCACGTCGAAGCTGCCTGTAGACAGACTACTGTGCATTGTTTACGTGCATAGTATACACCAAACATTAACTCATCACTTGTCAATCGGTTATATTTCTGGAATACATTTCGTGTCCGTCTTAGTTGTGCAACGATCTACTACTGGGTATGTCGAATGAATAGTAACCATGGTAACGGGGAAGTTTGAGCGCGTGGTAAGCCATTTCTCACTGTCAACACCTGTGTATTTACACTATTTATTTACGTGGAAGATGTGAACGAAAATAAACTCGATGGCGTGATTTATGATGACTAGTCGACTACCCTCTCCTAAACCATGCGAAATTTGAACTTTGAAGACATAGGCTATATTCTTCCCCTCACCATTTTCTCAAGGTATTCATGCCATGCATGTTGAGGCAAGTGAGTTAATGAAAACATTCATGCAGTTTCAGTATCAGTCAGAACAACTTAGCACGACTAATGCACACGATCAAAGAAGAGTACGACCCGCAGTTCCTTTGTCTACATCTTGAGGATAAAAAACGAGAAGTATGTTTTTTGTTCATGAAGACATGGGGAAAGTGAGACAAGTATTGAGTTTTAAGTCTACAAGTATGTTTGAAATACGAATGCTCTGATGTATAGAGGTCTCACACAATCGTGACAACATATTTTGAACGAATTCTACTGCATGTAATATGTTGAAGACACTCATTAGATTTATTTTGACCTTAAAATCACGTCCTTTTTTTGTGTTTTCCCCAAGAGCTGATTATCCTTGCAGCGCCTTCGTGGGATAGTGTTATTTGCAGAATTTCTCTTCACACATCGACTTTAATTAATGATGGGCTTGGATGAAAGAGGGAGTAACTTGTGCGTAATTAGTGTCTTGAGACTAACCGTGGATCTTATTATTGTGAAATGAGTCTCCAGAGACAAACAAAATGAAAAAATCTGTAATTAGCTTCTCTGTCTTCCGACCAACCCCACCTCCTTCTGTCCCCTATCCTAAGTATGTTTCTCCCTCTATTTCCTCATTCTCTCTTCCTCCCTCCATCTCTCTCTCTCTCTCTCTCTCTCTCTCCTCTCTCCAACTGCCACTCCCCTCCCTCCTTTTCTCTTTCCTGCCCCTCTCTCTCACTATCTCTTTCTTTCCCTCTCTCTATTTCTCTCTCTCTCTCTCACGCTCTCTCTCTCCCTCCATATCTCTCTCTCTCTCTCCCTCCATCTCTCTCTCTTTATCTCTCCTCGCTCCAAGTGCCATTCCCTTCCCTCCTTTTCTCTTTCCTCCTCTCTCAATTCAAATAATTTCAGACTAACAAACTTATTGAAAACTATATTTACATAATAGTTTTGTTCTTATGATCGTGATTTCATGTGGAATAGGGAGGAGGTAGGGGGTGCGTATTTTTTATTCTCCAGCCTCTATGACGCAGTAAAGAAGGTCTTTATACTTATTCTCACAATTAATGAGTACCATGGGGATTATTATAGTCATCATTATAATGTGACAGAAACTGTGATTATTTGTGCCCTGGCTGAAACGAAACCAGGACAAATAAAATACCTAGTAAAATACGCTTCTCGTCACACGCTTGGAATGACCAGTCAGAAACAGTGCTTGGCCACAATAATGCGCTAAATGACCAGACCGATTAGATTTCTCAGAAGAGATGGGAAATACCATGAATACCATTGTGGTCAATCGTATTGGTCATACGACAATACAGGATCACCAAACATCACTGTTCGCGCGGTCCATTTAATTCTACTGTGCAATTTGCAGAGTTAGAAAAATCGAAGTTAGAAAAATCGCGAAGTTAGGGGACAGTGGCTTTTGGTACGGTTGCTAGGCAACTTTCACCCTAACTTTCGCGATTTTTAAGCCCAATGAGAATGGCACTGAAACTAACTCAATGGGTCTGAGATGCAAAGTCTAGCTCTGGTATGTTTGTACATGGACCCTGGTTAGTTCGTGCTTTCCGACAACCAGCAGCAAGTAGTCGCATAATCTAGACATGTATTTTGAGACGGTGTCACAATCTGTGCCTGCAGATTAAAGGTATGGGAAAAATACTCGGGGGCTCGGGGCGATTTCGAAGAGCCCCCAAATTCCCATAGACACAATGTAAAATTGTAGCCAAACTTGCCAATGTGCTAAAAAAAAAGAAGCCCCCGAAAAATTTTGAAACGTATTTCGTTTATAGTTCCGCTGAACGTGAGTTTCTCGTTCTAACATTGTGTGGGAATTCTCATACGGAATTTTCTTCAATATCCCGTGGTATAACATTTGTTTGAGCTGCAAAATGGTTATTATTGTCACCTTTAAAGCTGGTGTGTTCCATCAGCCACGCATGGTGGGAAACCCGAGCAGTGAGAGAATGGACCGTGCATGCTCTGTAGTCATTATCCTGTGGATATATTGTTATACGGGGACACACACTGCTTGAGTGAGTCACGACCAAACAATACTGTCTGGCTTCAGAGCGAGGATGGCAGAGATTTCGATGAATGGTGTATGGGAGCCTTGGGAGGGAGGGGGTAAGCAGGGGTCGGCCCACGTTTGTCTGGAAACTATAATCTGCAAGAACAAGGTTTATGATTTGAATAGAGGAGGATAAATCACAACGGGGTATTAGGAGAACGGGATGGGGGTGGATTCGAAATTAGTCCGTTCCTGGATATGCGTCTATGGGAGAATACTCCCTCATCCATGTCATTACCATTGAACTGAAGATGTGCAATCAGTGAGCCGGTTAGATTTTCAAGGCGTGGTAATGCAAGGGTTAAAACAGAGCAATATCAAAACAGGGATTAGCGAAAAGCTGTTTCTACCTGTAGAATGAGATATTTTTTTTTATTGGGGCCTTTGAGGGACCGGGGGGGGGGGGGGCGTCCAACTGCGCATTTTTCTAACTAATTGGACTCTTGAAAATACGAAGTCCTTCGTCCTACACTCGGTGCACAACCCAGACGAACAAATTGGTCGACTGATGCACTGCAGTACTGCACTGAAGACTTCTTTAACTTTGACTTCTTTGGAACCGACATAAATTAATGATGATGAGGGCAGTGTGGTACAGTGGTAAGAGTTCTCGACTCTTGCAGAGAGATCCTGTGTTCGAGTCCATCCAAGTGCGTACATCCGTGGACAAGGTGTTTTTGCACAGTCTGCGAATATCTCGGCAAATTATGATATGATATAAATACTTTTCTGAAGCTCGCAATTTTCATCATTCACTTTTGCAATGCTCGTAATTATTATCTTGTGGGCAGGTCAAAGAGGCAATATTTCACCGAGTACACCCTTAATGATATTAGTTGCAGTATAGGGTTGAACAAGGGTTGGTGCGTCTTTGAAATACCCTTCGCTAAAAAAAAGTGTGCATGCTTTATAAACTTAATTTGATAGTCTTCTCCTTTCATCGGGTATAGTTACATGGCTTCATTAACCCTGCCTCGTTTTAAAGAGGTCTTATAAAACAATAGCTCATTTGTTTGAATTCACGTTACCCACGTCATCTGTCTGTCTGTGTGTTGAGGTTTATTGACGTCAAATTGGGATCTCACGTATGGAAAATTACACAGCAGAATCACAGATCAGATGGAATCTTGATATCGCGATTCTCGTGGGATCGGGATCTTTGATGTACCCTTTCAAGCCTCTAGTGCTACTGCTGAACAACTTAACCATTGTTTAGCTCATCTCATTTGAGAAAGACAGTGAAAGAGGAAAAGAGACAGTAAGCAGATACGTGTGCGTGTGTGTATTGGAGGAAGAGATAGAACGATAGAGAGAGAGAGAGAGAGAGAGATAGAGAGAGAGAGAGATAGAGATAGGGAGATATATTATGATATTAAGAGGGGAAGAAAACGAGAGTGGGAAAGAGAGAGGGATAGAGAGGATGTGTGTGGGGGGGCGGGGGGGGGGGGGTGAGAGAGTGGACAAGGGGATGGGGGAGGAAAATCTCTCGAGAAAAATGAAAATGACGGCCGTTTGATTCGAACCGCTCCGTCCTCCCACTCCTGAGCCTTCATCTGCAATCCCCTGCCTCATCATGCTCATCTACAAGACAGTACTCCGATCTTCCCCTTATCTTGCGCATGTCACTCACTCTCTTCTGGAAGAATTATCCTCCGCTCAGCTCGCCGTTATAAAGATGCCTTCCAATCACACACCGGTCCAGCGGCACGCCGATTACGATGTAGCCTGGCTTCCAGAATTTTGGGATATTTTTTATCCCAACTTTCAAAAAGAGTCTACTATTCAAAGACTAGTCACGGTATTGTATCTATTCTTAGTCCGTTTGGGGGGCTGGAGAAGAAATTGAGAATGATTAGTCTACTGCAGCCAGACCCCTTTGTTGAATAGTTTGGTTTTGAAATGCCAAACAGCCTGGACATCAGGCGAGTTATGACGGAGATGGAGGTGGTTTATGAGCCGCTCGAAACAGGGGCGAAGGATAATGGTCGTTTGGGATGAGAGGGGAGGGCGGGGAGGGGGAGGTACCCCTTACCTAGGACTGTTTACGTTATGCTGCTGTTCAGAAAAAAAGACATGTCTCTCTGTACTGACAATAATCATTCCATCATCTGAGATTATCACAGGATAGTTTGAGATTGATGAATGTTTGTTGGGGATCATAACAAAAAGGTGTGAGATGCGTATTGTTAATGTCCTTTGTAATAAACTGCGTGGGATTTGAATGTACACCATGGAAGACGCAGTTCTGCCATTTTGTGACAATGCTTGTACACAGGTTTAGGTATTCATTTCGACCCGCGCATGTATTTTGACCATTACCATCATCGTGCATAGAATTCCTGGGTTTAATTTATTATTTTTTATCAACGTTTCATTTGAAAACATTCGATCTGAAATGGTAAAATACTCAGACTTAGCAATAACCGAACTTCAAGGAATAAAAATACCATGACCGTGTGGAAGATTCTCTTTCTGAAACTGATATCGTTTAGGGAAAAGCCCACATAGAAAAAAAACTGTTAGTTATTTTAGCAAAGTTAGTGTTAGTGGTCAAAAATAGAATTGGATATAAAGGTAAAATATGCAGTGAGACTCATTGATATCATATGACATACATAAACTAGCGTGGTCACGTTGGCATTTCGTCACGAATTTGAGCTATGTACTTTCTTTCAGAAGCTGCTGGGTTTTCCAAACAATATTGCGAAATGCCATTGCATAAATCAAACAATGTCTCATAAAATCTCGAGTGCTTGCATCTATCCTTCTAGAAAGCTCGTTGTTTGTCATAAAATGTATGTACACACATTTACGATATGAGAAGGAACTCCAATATTTGCGGAGTGAGTCAGGAATCGATGCATCACACAGGTGACAAACGGAAAAGGGCGTCGAGTAGGGGGCGCGTGTGGGGCCCCCCCCCCCCCCACCCCCTTTCACATCGTTGCTGATAACGACCGACAGAAAATTCCTGGGGGGCATTTCATCAAAGGACTTGTCGGATATTTTATCCGACAAGTTTGCTCTCGGCCAATAAGATGCAAGCATTTCAGTAGCTTATAACAGTTTGTCGGATAAAACATCCGACAAGTCCTTTGATGAAATGCCCCCCTGAAGAGAGTTGAGGTGTGTGTGTGTGTGGGGGGGGGGGGGTGGCATGCGACCCCCCTATTTGTTATCATGTTATGGTTATTGGCAACGACCACAAGAAACCTGAAGTGAAGGGGGGGGGGTGCCCAATAGGGTATCCCATCCTGGGAATGGAAGTAGGATGTCTCATTTGCATAAAGAGCGAGTGACCTTTTATCCTCCACCCACTTGCCCTTCCCTCATCAATAAATACGAAGCGGCTCCCATATTAGAAGCGGCTCCCATATTATCACACGGCCCTGCTCCGCCATACCGTATGCATTATGTTTACCTCCCTCTTCTACATTACCCTATGCACAGAAACAATAACATATTAGTTATTCCAATTCTGCTGCTAGCGACAGTGAACTTGATACCCCGGTTTTTCGGGCACTGCTCCCTACCTGGACTTGGGGCTAGAGCTGGTGTAGCACAGTGTCCTATTTTCTGGGGCGAGGGACGAACACAGCTAAGGCTGGGCCCCGTTGCATTAAGCTTACCATTAGTGGTAAGTCTACCATCAATGGTAACTACCATGGTAACAACACACGACATCCAATAAAATTCAAGGTTTCCATAGAAGTTGCCATTGATAACAAAGTCACCATCTATGGTAAGTTTTATGCAACATGGTCATGCGCTGGTGTTTTAGTTTAACAAGGAGAGGGAAGTTGTAATTTATTTGGTTTTTACGCAATGCTCTTCGTCGAATACGCTTTCGACCACGATCCAGTAACGATTCCCACTCACAGTATCCCTTCGCCACCCCCCCCCCCCCTCCCCCTCCTCAAAATTCGAACACTGTCCAATATGTCTATATACACATACACATTCAGACGCACACACATACAAGAGACAAGAGAAACCATCTTTATTTTTACTTTTAGGCGACCGTAAACAAATTACGTTCTTTGTCAGACGAAGAAAAAGCGAGGGAGAGAATTTGACATTGTAAATGTATTATGTTCGTTTGTTGTCGTAATGGGAACGTCACTTTGTAATTCGAGACGCAAAAATGATATTGAGTAATTTTTGCGGGTATTTTCAAAACACGTTGGGACACGTGAGGAGCGTGTGTAATATAAGAAATATGCAGAAGTCTTACGTATACCCTGATTTCATGTACATACTAAAAGTATTGACACTGATTCTATAGTAACTTGTTTTTGCAGTCACTTGAAACGCCATAATATCTTGGCATTGTATTGTTATAAATAGCTGGTTTGGGCTTGTTTTGAGTCACCTCTGTGATAGATGGATGCGTATTGTAATACCAATGGGCCCTGGATTGGTACAGTGTAAAGAAAATGGAGATTTATAACCCGGTTTCTAACGCCAGAATGAATGTTGGTTGCATCATTTAATTTTTCGACGGGATGAAATGTGATGTCTATACAATTAATAATACAATATACATGGATTTAGTTATTTGAATGGCAAAATGATGACAATGGCAAAATGATGACATAAGAAGCCAGGTCTTCTCTTGACAATAAGAAAATAAGCATTAATGCAGCGCAGTGTAATGTATCATCTTATGTCATGATGTCAGCAACACATTTACCACGGGTGATGTTACTCGCAATGTTCTTTATAAATTATACCATCTGACTCGCAACTGAAATTCCAATGCCCTCTTTAAATTATTGTTTTCTGTTATATCGGCGTTCTCGTCGAGTGGTGCACAAACACGAGAAAATTTAAATTAAGCAAAGCTTGAACTTGTATAAGCCTAGCGCAGCCGCACACGTATGACACAAATGCACTTAATTACGTTTCCATTAACTTAGTTTCCGTTCGATTTGACCCAATCTAAATTACTACATGTATCTCGCAGACTGCTTTTAACGTAGGGGTCGATCTCAAGTCAGTACCAATACCAGTACAATTACTATCTATCTATCTATCTATCTATCTATCTATCTATCTATCTACCTATCTGTCTATCTATCTATCCATCCATCTATCTATCTATCTATCTATCTATCCATCCATCCATCTATCTATCCAAACTTCCATCCATCCATCCATCTATCTATCTATTTATCTGTCTATGTATCTATCTATCTGTCTATCCAAGTTTCATATCCTGTGATGTAGGCTATCGTGGAGTGCCACAACTTTCTGTCTTGAGCCCTTTGTGTCACCCGCACGCCGTGGTTCATCGACGAAAGTTGAAATGCATAAAATATACATGACCTTTTGTAAAATCCAGGTGAACATGATGCAATCATGGCATTGTTCATAGCAGCTGTTGCTCGTGAAGTGCCTGCATCATTTCTTTCGACACCATTGGTGTGTTGAACGCCAGGGAACTACCCGCATATCACGATGTTGTTGTTCTCTCACATTGATTTATGTACCTACTCTCGTCATGTTTTTAAACTATGAATATTAATGAAGGGAACGACAAACAAGTATCAACTTTGGCTCACCGGGCAACCAAATGTTTCGATTGAACCGCGTGAGAGTGAATTAATTCCGCGTTTCACTTCTCCCGCCTATTCCCATGTGCGTCAACACGACGATGCGGCGACTGCGATTAAAGTAAATATTGTTCAAGAGCTTGCGCGTTCCGTTCAGGACTATTCCATTATCATAAGTATAACCAAGATTATAATGTTCACAACGTGTTTATATACAGACTAACTGAAATATCTCTTTCTCTGTGAAATGGTTTTACCATTAACTTTTAACATGGTTTCCAGGCTGTTAGGCATGTCTGATTCCAACTGAGAAATAGAGTATAGTCACTTTATTATTCTCCTTACTTCTCAGTCCGTGTTGGGGGAGCCGGATAAGAAAATAGGGTGGTAATTCCACTGCAGTTTGATATAGAAATGCTCCAATGACTAAGTACAGGAAATATATTCACTTATTGAAATGCTGGCCTTGTTTCTTGTCTACCAGACAGTTACTTTGAGAGGATCAGTCCAACTATGAAACCACAGTTTGCTTAAAAGGAAGAAAAGTCTTTCATCCTGCTAAGAAAGCTATAAAGATAAAGAGAAATGAAGAGATAAAGAGAGGGTTGGGGGGGGGGGGAGAATGGGGGAGAGAGAGGGGAGATGAGATAAAACAGAAAGTGAGAGAGATAGCGAAAATATTCTCGGCCTACATCATGAGCGAAGGAAATGTAAGGGAATTGTAAAACACGTACATGTATATCCAAAGCTCCCGCACATTGTTATAAACTGAAATCAAATACGACGGTGGGAAAGGGTGGGGGGAGATGTTTTTTTTTTAATTGCCATCATATGATCATCACGATAATGAGGTTCGTGTCGCTTTAGACAATCAACGATTATTCCGTCACCATAGTAACGATTACAATTATCAAGAAGACGAGAATTGACAGAGATTTAGCAAGGATGATGGAGAAAAAAAGGAAACAAAGGAGAGGAAGAAAAATGGAGAAAACCATTCCAAGAGAAATGACGCGCTTATTGAAAATGGCTGCACACGATTTAAAGCCACCTTCGTGAAAATGACACTAGCAGCCACAGTTATCCGAGTGTTTCCAATGAGATGTTACCATAGTGACAAAGCATAACAAAATACAAGCCCAAGTTCTTCATTTTCGCTTTGTCAAAGAGAAAAGGCTGATACAATATGACGTATAAGTTAAGACAGACATTGATGCTGTTGTGAATAACAATATACAATAAAAGTGTGTATTTAAAACATAATTCACGCATGGAGATAATGCATTGTATGTGTGTTTTGTAGCATAATTTTCAATAAAATTTTTATAACAAACGATTGATCTCTGAAAGCACACAACGCAGAGCGTGGTGAATAGTGATGATATGGTATTATATTAAGTGCAACATTCCAGCGCTAGGGCACACACAACATACTGATGGTGTGTATAATATTATATGCACGCACAAAGACTTATCGGTAGCAAGTAAGTCTGACTTAATGGGTCAGAAATGCATACTAACTCGTTCTATTTGTTTTAGGTTCGACGACATCTAATAGACCATTTTCGTTATGTTTGCAAAAGTTAGGCTGGTATTTCAAACAATACGTCATTAATGTCCGAGGGTTAGTCCGAGTAGCAACAGTTACTAGATTCATTGTCCATACGTGAACCTATCACTAGATACAGGTGAATGTAATAACGCGTTACCGGGGGAAAGTCGCGAATACGAAAACGGCTTATCGGGAAACGACGAGGAAATCAGGGGCCATATTCATGAGAGTCACACGATGTCGCACAAAACAGAGTCTGCGGATACAGGCTAGCATGGTTTATATGAGGGTTGTACGTAATGTCTGCAGGGTTGCACGTGTAATGTTTTTATATGTCTAAACTCTCTAAACGATTTCATTGGTAATATATTATACAGCAACGCAGTTCGATAATGCGGAAACGCTTTAAGGATTCACACTCTTGTGTGTATTGCTGTATTTTGTGCGGAATCGAGAGTTCCGTGGAGATCTGTAATCGGATTTGAACATTCTTTTATCTGTAGCTATTTCCATAGTTATTCGTGCTCAAGGTTTGGACTAGGTGACTGGAACGATGGGGGAGGGGGGAGGTGGGAGGCGGAAGGTGGGAGGGGGAAGGGGGTGGAGAAAGGTTGAAGGGGGTGGAGAAAGGTGGAGGGGGAAGGGGAATGGGAGAGAGAAAGGGGAAGGGGGAAGGGGATGGAGGAAAGGGGAAGGGGGGGAACGGGGAGGGGAAGGGGAGGGATGAAGGGGGCGGAGGAGGGGTAAGGGGAGGGGGCGGGAAGAAAGGGGGCAGGGTGTAGGGAGTGGTGGTGATACATTGATGTGTACTAAAATAATTATTCCTCGTTATGGGTCGAACGCTAACTTCAGCACGGACACGCAGAGTTTTGAGACATGTTAGAATTCAATCTTCTGTAGCTAGGTTATAATTCGTCAAAAATACCTATGCAAGTTAACAATAAATACTTATTTTATCATTTTATACTGAGGATAATTATACTTGGGGAGAAGAAATCATAAAAAGAAAGATATTTGTCAAAAATCAACTTCGATCAATGACGAAACTGAGACACTGAAAAAGACGAATAAATAGGAAACCCTGTGTCTGCAATGGAAGTGATACCTCGCGTCCTGTTGGTACTAAGCTTACGTGCAAATCTTTGATTATATAGCACTTTCCTTCAGAAATACCGTTGTCATAAAACGTACCCTCATATTTTTGGGTTTTTAAGCTGTTTGCCAAATGTGGAAGTTTCAATTATATCATGCGTAAACACAAACAAGTACATGAGCAGGAGGGAGGGTTTCGTTTTGTTGTTGGATCATGATGTTGTCTTCAAATTCTCGGAAAACTAGGCAGGAAGTGTTAAATTTTGTACCGCCATTTATCGTGGATCCAGAAGCAAAACAAATTTCAAGCTAGCCGAACGCTCGCATGGCGTAAATAATTTTGTATTTCCGTATCTCATGAATCCCGGCATGGACTTAATGGTTCCTATTCGTCTATAAACCTTGTCCCCGCCATTCTTTGCCATTTTAATAGGTTCACAATCATGACCTGTACAGTTAGTCCAATTTCTTGGTTAGCAATCATATCTAAAATGACTCCTGGAAAGAACTTCCAATATGAATCTACAATTTGTCATTAACGTAATTTTATGTCAATCAAAACAAAAGTTTAACACCACATCTGTACTACTAGTATACATTGCATTGTAATAACTGTACTTGTATTTTGGCTAATACCGTTTGTAAATGAATTATAGAGACTTGATTGTAAGCTTTAACATCGCATTTGACTTGATCAGTCCAGGAATGTGTGAGTTTTACATCTCCCCGATTAGTCGAAGCATGACTGAAGCCTAATACTTTACTGGGTAGCTTTTGATTGTGTTGTCTTGCCATTCCAATTTTATTATTTTCATGAAAAATGTGGGTTTGACTCCATGTTGATGGTTGGCTGTAATAGTACTACCCCCTCTCTCGACCAAACTTAGATCGCATGACTCCACCTACCATGTATGCACTAAATTGACTCCACCCAAACCTGTATGGGTGCTGTGTGTGTGTGTGGGGGGGGGGGGGGGGGGGGTTGTTGACAAACTTTTGATATGGAAAGGCATTCAAATTTGATGTTGTACAATTTTATGAGAAAATATTTTTACGAAGTAATTCACGGATGAAGAAAAGGAAAACTAACGATAACAGATATTAATGACAGTGGATACAGCTAGTTAATTTGACCCAATGACTGTATGCATGCAACGTCAGATTAGGCCTACCTGTTCCAAACAATATAAGCTATGAGTATGAGACTAAAGGAATGCTTGCCAATGCCAGTATTATCATCAGGAGGTCTATATAAATCACCCCCCCCCCCCCCGCCCTCAGGGCCCTTGTACTGTCACGAGAGATTTCCCCCACCCCCTCCCCAATTCATGTAGAACACACACACACACACACTGAAAAACACTACCAGTAACATGACATCTCTAACTGAAATTGAAGGGTCAATGTAAGCTAGATGTGTAGTAGTACTACAATCTAGCAGGACTCATTTCAGTTCGTTCAATTAACACGACAGATTCAATCCTGGTTTAATAGAACTATACAAAATGTAACGACGACGAGCGGCTTTGAAGGATTGGCCTTGTTGCGTAACTGCCAGTCAGAGTGGAGTTGGTGTTCCAAATGTCACGGTTCCGTACCCCAGCCCGCGCCGACGTACGAGAAACTAGAAAGAAGCGGGGGCGGATCATAGCGCTAGTTTGAGCTAGCTAGCTGGGCAGTCATGCAGCAGTTGTATTTACTGACAGGCTTCTTTTGGTGATTATTGCATGTTTTCGGATCATATAAAATGTTAGTTCTGGCCCTAGGGCTAGGCTGGTTACACGTGAACGGTACCGGTGTATGATATCGTCGGGGCGCGGTGGCGAGCCAAAGTGTGTGAAACATGTCTTGCAGGACATCGACAGGAATAATCAATGGAAATTTACTGGAATTTAGTTCATCAAAATGTCTGTGATTTCAGCAGTTTAGTGTATTCATGGTGATGTTTATCTAACGGTAGACGATCTTCCATCCAGAGTCGATTCAGAGAAGAAATCAACAATGTTCGGAAAGGCTAATCAAAATGAAACACAAAATGAAAAACGGTCGTTATTGGAGAGACCCGCATCGAAGTCGGACGACGATCCTGTCACGTCTACTACGGCCTCGAAGGAATCCATGCGGACTAGATCGGGGAACCAGTCGCCTCGAGCTTTGGTACAAGTGCCTTCGATGGGACCGAGCAGCAGGCGGGCCCTCGCAGGACAACTCGTGTTTCCGAGTGATGAACCAGAACTTCTACATCCTCGTCGATCAAGCTCGACTATGTATGGTTCTACAGAGATCCCAACATCTCCAGGTTCAATGAGGTTCGGAAAAAAATCCACAGAGCAGAGAGAGTGGTTTAGATAGTTATCGCTTAACTTTCTGAAAGTTGTTAAACTAACTACTGAAAGTTATGATAACTCTAGTCATAGTGGCTCAATATTTGCTGTTTTTGTAAGGGGGTGGGGTGGGGGTCTGCTTCGGAACATAGAACCTAACTAGTCTTAAGTAATCTGACTTGATGTTAAGGCCTATGTCAAACTTTGTAGGTTACTAGTAACACAAAAGGGGAGGAGGATTACATTCGCAAACATAATGAATCAAACAATTTAACAAGTTAGTCTACATCTAAAGACAATTCATACTGGACCTAGAAAGTAGACCAATGCTAGTGGTCTCACTTTTGTGCTTTTTCTCACACATCATGAAACTATTAAACACCAGAAGGGTATAAGGAAATCATGAGTACCATTTACATAAGTCAATGGATGACATATTCTTGGATACAATTGCATAGAAATGTGAAGCCTGTTTGCTGATTTCTGATGTTTGCATTCTGCAATGTAATTCATCATTGACTGCTTGCAATGGAACTTGAGCAATATACATAACTTGTTGATGAAGTGTTTGGATTGTTCAGGTAGCTCGGTCTCAGTTCCCACTGCATTTGTATGTACAGTAAGTCATGGATGATTGACGGAACCATCTGTCATTATGTTTTATATACCTCATACATAGATTCCTCTCATCTGATTGGTTAAAAGTAGAGTCATCGAAATAGCTGTGCCCCCGTTTTTAACAAGATGACGTCAAAATTAACTGTGCCCGGGGCATGGCAATCGACTGTGCCCGGAAAATAATAAGACAACCTCAACACCGCGCGATATCGCTCGTGTGTGCGCAATCCCTGTACGCGCAATGAGTGTTGATTTACATGCCTATTACATGCTATCTTGTAGGCCTTGTCAGTTCAGGAAATCTTTTAACCAATCGATGAGAAGAATCTATACATTCGGTTTATAAAACAAATATTGACTGCTTAATATTCGGGGCACAGTTAAAATCATAGGCCCTCG